>JANDJT010000012.1:13458811-13485371 GCA_024331685.1 Stegophilus panzeri
ATAACTATGTTTGCTTCAGTAAAAAAAACAAAAAAAAAAAACAAAAAAAAAAAACTGTATTGTGTGTTTACTCAGGTTGCCTTTGTTTTATATTGTATTTTGTTTGAATATCTAAAGGTATTTAGTATGAGACATACACAAAAACAGAAGAAATCAAATACTTTTTCACAGCACTGTAATTAGATACTTGTTATTAGATGACTTACAGTGCAATATTCTTCAGCATGCTGCACTCCAAAGGTCTTGGTTTAAGGTGTTTTCACTGCTCTTGTATTATTTAATTCAGGCATGTGTCTATGGCAGAAATAGATGTTTCCATTGGAAGATCCAGGGATGATATTAGTGCTTGAGCCATAATTACAGTAAGCTTTTCAGTTCCTGCTTCAGAGTAGGTATGTTTTTGCAAATCAGGATCCATTAGAGAGACGTTTACTCTAATGGACATTACTGATTTTTGACAGAGAATTACAAAACCTCTACCTGCCATTTTCACAGACTGGAATAGCAAGGTCTTCACCTTGCAACAATGGGAAAGAGAACAAGTGTGGTGTAGTGTGAAGCTTTTATAGGTTGCACTTATGGGCTCATGAAGTAATGTTATTACTTTGCTATTATAACTCACCTAGGAAATAAGGAAACTCCTCTAGTTCTGAAGGTCCATAATGAAAGTAAGTAGAGCTGTAGTTACTAAAGTGCATTTTATATCAGAGGTCACTCCAAGACCACCTACACAAAATGCGTGGAATGTTACAAATGTTACTGGAGTGTATTTTGTAGACGTTTCTAGAGGCATGCCACTCACATCGAGCAGCAATAAAGGCTTGAGCGTGCAATTGATTTCAAAAAGCTACCTATCCGTTTCAACCTTTTCCATGTTTGCTATGTTGCTGTACCTTGGCTGTGTATTGAAATGACATAACTGCAACATAGTTTGTGCCACTCCTGTTTTTTTTACATTTCTGTCATGCTTCCTGCAATGCAATGGAAAAGAAAAACAGGAATTTGTCCTGAATGTTTCAAAAGGTACTGGAACATTGGTGGAATCATAACTATAGACCATTACTAGGAAAATCTCTAGTCCTAATACAATTTTTTTTTTTTCCCATAAAATTAACATTGACATTTTTAGTAGAAGTAGTAGATGGTGGAACTGGCATTTTGATTCTACCTGGTGAGGTTTTATGAGCAATAGTTTGTAGATTCTGTGTATTAATATGGAGATATTTTCTGTGGATCTCCATGAAGAAGCACAGGTCTGTCTGTGTGTGGGTGGCTTGTTGAGAACAGCAGGGATTTTAACACAGGAAGTGATGTCAGAGGCAAGAGCAAGAGAGATATGCAGATGGATGACCAAATCTCAACAGTATCTTAGAGAGCTGCTTTCAGTTTCAGTCAGCATGCATGGATTGGAATGGACATTGATTGTCTTAATCTCTGCCAGAACTGGGTGAATTGTAGAGAAGACCATTAGGGCTAATTACAATATTTTTTTATTTACACTTCCTAAACAAAAAGAACATGAGTCATGCAATGACTAAGAATTCTTGCAGTGCAGGATCTTTTGTGTGAAGTTTCTTTTCCTCTCTTTTTCTTTGACTGTCTGACCATCTGTTTATCTGTTTCTCTTCATTCATCTTGTGATGCTCCAAGATACTGTGTGCTTAGCAAATGTCACTTGTAGTTAGTCTTTTTATTGGGCTGCTGCACAATAAACCATATCCACTCCATGTTTACAAAAATGAGAGCAACTATGGTCAGTCCAGTCAGGTTTGTTTGAATAATAATGCAAACGTTCATTTATTATGGCCATCGGACTAAAGGGCAATGTGTAATGCTTTCTGAATGTGCACATAATACATATAAATACTGACTTGATCCAGTTCATAACAACTGATTTTAAATTAGATTTTAAATTCACAGCACTGAATATACATGAATCACATTATGCCTTTTTATTCACCCCTCCCCTCAATACAATATTACTTGAGTGTTTAGTATGTATTAAACAGGTAAATAGGAAGCTTTTGCAGTAACATCCCAAAAATAAAATTCCTGCTATAAACATCTACTCTAATAGCGATTTTTTTTTTTTACTTCTCAATGTTATTATGACATTGCTCACACAGAATGCATAGTTACACAAAAGTTCCTAAAACCATCACATTCAGAAGACATTGTACTGCTAACCTGAAATGGTAAGCTGGAAGTGAGATTTGCAGCAGGCCTTTACTAATTCCCTTTGTGGCCTTACAACAGTGACACAGCATTTCTGTCAGAGGCCATTTTCCACTGTGTGGCAGGGTATTAGGTGTCAAGTATGACTATTTAGCCAGTAAGCTAACTTCATTCACACTCTGGTCCTGTATTGTTCTCTTCTGTCTTTCAGCTATCATCAACCCCAAAGTACCCAAAGAAACCAAGAGCTTCAATTTTGATTATTCTTACTGGTCACATACCTCGGTGAGTACTGTGGGAGAAAATCAAGTAGACTCAGTTACAGATAGGCATGCATGATTATCATAAAAATTACAACTGGAAATTATTTCTGATCATACTGTTTTACTGGCAGTGTATATTATACACACACTAGAATATTTAAATGAATATAATTTTATGAAAATGGCACAATTATTAAACACGATTGTTTCCCCAGGAATGATATAATCATAGCAATCATACTTTTTTATGATTAGTAAATTGCGATAGCTATAATCGTAATCTCAACAAAAATTTTAACTGATTGTGCAGCCCTATAAGAAACAGATAGCATAACAATAAGATACATGACAATTGTGTTAATTATATTTGAATGGATTTAATGTTTTCTTGCTACTACTATGGTTAAAACCTTCACCATGTCTCAGTGGCACACTGAAAGCACTGACTATTTACAATGACTCTGTCCTTCAATAATGTATGGAGCCTTGTCTGGTCTATGCACCTGTTGGTGTTTATTCAACAGTTGTTAATGGTTTAAACTGACTGATCTGTCCTGGTTTTGTTTATGCACATGCAGCCAGAGGACATCAACTATGCGTCTCAGCAGCAAGTCTACAGGGACATTGGTGAGGAGATGCTGCTCCATGCCTTTGAGGGCTACAACGTATGCATTTTTGCATACGGCCAGACCGGTGCTGGCAAATCATATACTATGATGGGCAAACAAGAAACGGACCAGCAAGGAATAATCCCACTGGTAAAGACAATGCACACAGCTGGACTATTATTATCTCAACAAGAGAGTCAGTCTGAGAGCTTACATGTCTATTTATCTCCTATGATGAGTAAACTCTACTGTTTACACAGTACCACAATGATCACTACTAAAGCAGTCTATTATTAGTGACTGATTTGCTCATAGAGCAGTACCTAAGGCTTTACACACACTTCTTTGTAATCAGGCATGTAATATGAACAATGTGAAATCAAACAGGGTTAAATGAGGAGGCAAACAGCATGTTGAAGCACATACACAAATATCCATTCAGTGTCTGAGAAGACGAGATAAATGTGTCTGAGGTCTCATCCATTAACTCCAACCTGATTCTCTATCAACAGCTGTGTGAAGATCTCTTCACCAAGATCAGTGACAGCAATACTGACAACAGCATGTCTTATTCCGTAGAGGTAAAAAGAGACTCACTGTGCTTTTCTTAGCAATATGTTCCTATATACGGCTCCTCTGTAAACAAATGTCTCAATACAGTTGTGCTGTCAACAGTCATTTTCTGCATGTTTCTGTTGAGGTTAAACAGTTTATGAATGTCAGCTCAGTTGGTACTGTTTGGTGTTTCAGGTGAGCTATATGGAGATTTACTGTGAGCGTGTACGGGACCTGCTGAACCCCAAAAACAAAGGGAACCTGCGTGTTAGAGAACACCCACTATTAGGCCCATATGTGGAAGATCTATCCAAACTTGCTGTCATGTCCTACAATGACATTCAAGACCTGATGGACTCAGGAAATAAGGCCAGGTTATATTTCATTTCTCTTCTCTTCTCTTCTCTTCTCATGTCTTCTCTTCCTAAATGCTTCTCTTCCTAAATGTTTTTCTTCCTAAATGTTTCGCCTTCATCATAAAGCGGCTTACAGGGATTCACCGGCATTAAATACTCATAAAGTAGAGCGTAAAGAGGAAAAACAGCTTAGGGCTTTATTCAGGAAATAGAAAAAAACATGTGTATGCAAAGACATAGAATGACGCAAAAGGTCAGGTAAAGGTGCATACTGAAAGGACCAAAAATCATAATTTCTCTTCCAATTTCCCCCTGTCTCACTATTTAGGATTAAATGACGTAGCTCTGATTTATTTTATGGTGCAAACAAATTCTTTAAACCTGTTCTAAATCTTTTCTCCTATCACACAATTAGCCAACTGTTAAACAACTCAGTAGCAGGGCCACAAACCAACTGGCTAATTGAGCACAGTACACAATTAGGCATAATTAGTCTTTAATTTGTGCTTCACTCGCTGAAGCATTAGTTGAAAATGAGCTTGAATGGATTTGAGTTTTATTTTCCTAACACAATAAATTTTTTCCTTCAGGGTTATTACTCTTCAGACTTGAATATTGTTGCCGCTATTAACACTGAAATATGGAGGGAGGGGCCGTTGATAATTTAGAGAGACTAATTGTTGTGTTGTGGCTCATAAATCTGTTTTTCTGTGTCTGAAACAGAAGGCCGGCACATAATTAGAGATGGATGTTCTCAGTGGCACTAAAGAAATAATCATAAATGACTCTTGCAAGATATAGAACAAGATATCGTGTATTAGAAAGATGTGGCTTACTACTCAGTTATAATCCTGGCCTGCCCAGCGATAGCCTTTAAACATGTTATGGTATAATAATAATAATAATTATTAGGAACAATAAATAAAAAATATATGTTGTAGCACTTTCTGTAACTAGGGGGCATGATGGCTAAGTGGTTAAGGTGTTTGCCTTGCACCTCCAGGGTTGGGGTTTGAGTTTGCATGTTCTCCCCTGTACTTCGGGGTTTCATCTGGGTACTCCGGTTTTCTCCCCCAATCCATGCGTTGTAGGCTGATTCGCATATCCAAATTGTCCGTAGTGTGTGAATGTGAAACCCCTCATACCTTGAGTTTGCTGGGATCAGCTCCAGGCATCCAGCGACCCTGTATAGGATAAGCGGTACAGAAAATGGATGGATGGATGGACTTTCTATTACTATAAATAATTTCATTCTATCATTATAGTATCATATGCCATATATTACCCCTCTCACTGTGAGTGTAAAGTATGTAAATGTGAAGCAGATGACATCACAGCAAACCCTGATGCTGGGGGATCATTTTTCATACTCTTCATCCCCTTGCGCTAATTCTAGGCTTGCAGTTTCATGAAGGAATATTCCTCATAGATTCCTTAGCTGTAATCACAGTTAAATGGTTATTCTGACTGGGTGATATCTGTTTCCCATCTGCTCTTTCTTCATTTCTCTTGCAGGACGGTGGCTGCCACCAACATGAACGAAACAAGCAGTCGTTCTCATGCTGTCTTCAACATCATCTTCACACAGAGGAGGCATGATGCAGAGACAGACAACACGTCTGAGAAGGTAGGCTGCCAAGGAACATTTTACACCCTGTCAATCACACTAAACCGTTCCCAGTGGGCACACAGAGGATCATCACTGCTCGTTGCTTGAAATGCACTGAAAGATGTTTGACATTGAGGCTGCTGTTTCAGGTCAAGAAAACATGAGCATCTTGTGTTAGAGTTCAGTTCATATTATGTATATTTATACATCTTTATATGTATACCTTTTTGTCTCTCTGTATCTCTTTTTCAAATAGGTCAGCAAAATCAGTCTGGTGGATTTAGCTGGCAGTGAAAGAGCTGACTCCACTGGAGCCAAAGGCACTCGGCTCAAGGTGACAACATCAGCTTTTCCAACATCCACCTCTTTCCTGAATATTGTCTGTTTTCCTATTGTCTATTGTCTCCCAATCATCTCTCTCTATATCGTTTGTTTTTAGGCTTGCTTAGTGCCTAGCAGTCTTTTATTCTGTTTTCCTCTATAACTCTCTATATTCTATCCCATAACCCACAATCTTGGTAAACAATGATTCACCTGTCACAGGTGCCAATATAGCCATTAGAAACTCAGGTTTAGGGTACTCAAGTTACTTTTCATTGCCTTTTCTTCCTTTCTCCATGGTTTCAGCTTCATAAGCATTGTACAGTGATGTGTGTGAGATTCTAGTTTAAGATACAGCAAAATTATATTGTGTATTAATGCTGAAATTGAGCACTCCAAGCTTACTCAATGGCCCAGCTTCTTCTTGGACTTAATCATTTTCTTAACAAGATATTTCACAAAGCTGTTCTTTTCCTCTGTTCCAGGAGGGAGCAAACATAAACAAATCCCTCACCACACTAGGGAAAGTCATTTCAGCATTGGCTGAGGTGGTACGTATTGCTTTTTGCATTACCGTGTATTACACTGTGTATCATTTCCAGTGAATGAAGTTCAAATAAATGTTCTGATTTCTCATTTTCTTAGGATTCTGGATCAAACAAGGTATGAGGATGTTCTACCAGTAAAGACGAAGCTTTTGGTTAAAAGTTTGAATAAAATCTACTTATCTCAAATGTAGTCTGTCTGCCAAAGTCAAGTTTTGTAATTTAGCGACCGACAAAAAGTAAATTATCTAAGAAGTTATTTTAGCATTGGGCTGCACGTATAAATCGTAACAGACATGTTAAACTTTGTTAACTATTCTTAAAATGACATGCTAAAGTGTTTCTGATACTGCACCATACATGTGATGACAAAAGTACGTCACATCCCTAAATCAGCAATAAAAAATCAGCCATCTTGAAGTGGGATTCAGTTCTTCCTTTGGTCAAACTTTAGACACCAAACATGTCTTGCATGACTGACTACATTTGGAGTAGGTGGAAAATTGTGTAAATTTAATTTTTAGCCATATTATTCATGACCGTTCTTATATACAGAACAAGAAGAAAAAGAAGGTGGAAAGTTTTATCCCATACAGAGATTCTGTACTGACATGGTTGCTTCGAGAAAATTTAGGTATGTGTCATCTGTATCAATAGTTGCGCCAAATTGAACTTCAGGTTTATACTGATATTGACCTTTTGACCTTTCCCCTGGTGCAGGTGGAAATTCTCGCACTGCCATGGTAGCTGCTCTCAGTCCTGCAGATATCAACTATGACGAGACTCTCAGCACACTCAGGTGTCACAGTCCCGCTCTCTATCTTAATATTAACCCTAAGTTTCTGAACAGCAAGGCAAATCTGATTTATTTTTATTTGTAATTTTTTTTTATATGAACCTGCATCACAAATTACAAGAAACCAAAACCAGTATGTCTGCTTGGACCATAGTCACATTTATTCACCTGAAGTAGCTGCTTCACCTGGTCAGGGTCACAGAGCTTATCCTGGGAATACTGGGCCAAAAGCGAGAATACACCTTGAATGGGTACACATACACTGACACACCCATTCACACCTAAGGGCAATTTAGAGTAGCCAATCCAGCTCCTGGTATGTTCTTAGGGGATGCGAGAAAACCAGTGAATCTGTAAGAACATGTGAAACTCAACAAAGAGATTAAACCAAGTTCAGGATCTAACCTAGAGCTGTGAGGTAGCAACACTACTCCCTTCCTGCACTGTGCTGCCCACTGAAGTCACATTTGACCACATATTTATCAGGCACCATAGTAATAACACAAGCGTGTTTTGGAGTAGTGTGGGTCAGGCAAAAGTTAGAAAGGTGATTACTAGTAGAACATGGGATCCTAAACAATAACATTTTTTGCCCATTTACGCATAGATATTATGTATTTAGTAATACAAAAATGAACATAAAAACATCTAAAACATAAAAATAGTAAAAAAAAAAAAAAAAGAAATTTGTTCTACCAGACTGCCATTATTGCCTTTATTATTGCTGCACTTACCATGGGCACTACATTTATACAAAGTTTTCTTTATTTACATACAGTAACTGGTCCTTTTGCGACATACTGGTGTTTATCTACAGTATGTTGGTGTTTTCACAAATATCTTCCATCAATAAGCATTGTGCACCAAATGACTAAAAACACAAGTTCCAATTTGATCGTAAATGTGAAATGTGGCTTAAATCTGATTGGAAAAAAGGTCACATTTCATGCATTTTTAGCCACTAAGAAAAAAAAATCCTTACTGGTTAAGTTGGTAATGCAAAAAAAAAAAAAAAAGGATTTGAGCTTCCTGTCTGATCAAAGCTTTTTATTGTGTTATCTATTTACAATGTCTGTACCACCTCTTGCTTTCTGCCTCTTACACACACACACACACACACACACACCCACAGAGATGCACACTCACATTCTCACACTCTCGCTATTGAGTTTATTAATATGGTTAAGGTGTTGAATGCTACTCACAGCTACTCACAGCATGTAGCGATGAATTCAGATCCCTCAGTAATGTCACTCTTCAAACACCCTTCCAAGGGTGCTGCAATAAAACTGAGCCCTTAAGGAATGTTATTCCATCTTATGCCATCTTGTCACGTATTAAGTACTTACCAAAACAGTGTTAATTATATATGATCCATGTATTAGGCACCCTACAGACTGCTGCTCCACTACTCATGCACCATATGAACACTAACACATGCTCCAATATCCATGACTACACTGTTCATGATGTTCTGTGATGACTTTGGCCTGCATGGTTTCTGAATCAGGTATGCAGACAGGGCCAAGCAGATCCGCTGTAACGCTGTCATTAATGAGGACCCCAACAACCGGCTGGTGCGTGAGCTGAAGGATGAGGTGTCACGCCTGAAAGAGCTCATCTATGCCCAGGGTTTGGGTGACATCATTGAAAGTAAGGCTTTCTACTCTTTCTGCTCAACACATTTATGTTTTTATATAAAATATGTGTAAAAATGCTTATAGAGAATGGTTCAGTGAAAAATAAACCCAAATGTCAACATGTGGTGTTCATTATTCAAGCTACAAGGTTGATGTAGCTAACAAGTAATGTAAGTCCCAAACAATTTTTCCATAAATGTTTAGTCTCAAACTGCAACCAGATCGTCAGTAATGTCACACAGACTTGCTGATGTGAATTAAGAGTCAGAATGACATAAACGATAATCATATGGTTGCCATCTGTGACAACCAGAATCACTTTTCCCTCTCTTGATTGCGTGGCACTCTGTGCAAGAAGACAAGTGACGACAAGATTACAATGTAGATGTAGCTCGGTGGTTCAAATGTTGATCTTCTGATTGGACGTTTATAAGTTCAAATCCCAGCACTACCAAGCTGCCACTGCTGAGTCCCTGCGACTCTGTGTAGGATAAGCGGTATGGAAAATGGATGGATGGATGAAATTAGATGCATGGAGAACCACTGATATTTAAAGCAAATACATGGTTTTTGGGCATGTGTTTACAGGAAACATTTTGGGTGACATAGAGGTCCATTATTGTTAGCTACATTAGCCTTATAGTTCCTGCTCAAAACTAAAGAAATCATTTTCAGACTCTAAACACATGTTGGCTGATCTATTAGGGAAAAATGTGTAATGCTAAATTAGACTTTTTTTGCTTAACCATTCCTTTAAGAGATTTCATAAAGTTGAATTATCAAATGTATTAAAGAAAATGTTTTTATATTATATATAGATATGTTGTGCATTAGTGTTACACCCAAATTAAATTGGGCAGAATAAGAGGCATAAAATAACTTATGTATATGCCCATTTTTCACACAGACTCATGCGAAAAATGTCAATTCAAATATGTGACCCACTCACTCACTCACTCACTCACTCACACACACACTCACTCACACACACACTCACTCTCCCCTTTTCTCTGCAGTCACTCCTCTCTTTACTTCTCCTTCATCTCTCCTCTTGTAATCTCCACAGTTCTAAAAGTTTCTAGAGCAGGGCATTTTGAAATCAGCCCTCCATATTTACAGTCTTTTAGAGGTTGTGAACTTTGAGATGCCTGTATTTCTCTGGCCTTGTGTTATTTAAATGAGTCTCACGTTCTCCTCTCTCTCTTTTCTCTTTTCCCTCTCCTTATTTCATTTAATATTCTCTCCTTATTTATTCTTCTCACTCTGTTGTTTTCCGTTGTCGCTCTCTCTCTCAGCATATCGTGGTCCAGTTGATGACAATGCTGGTTTGGGTTTGAAATGTGTGTTTCCTTGGCTCTCTCTCTCTCTCTCTCTCTCTCTCTCTCTCTCTCTCTGTTTCTCTCTCTTTCTATTTCCTGTGCTTTTAGCAGCTTTCCTGGATGTGGCAGATCTCTGTAGCACCAGGGGCTTTTCTGGGGTTTTTAATAACAAAATGAACCAGTCACATAACCGTGCTCATGCTATGTCAGCTAAATGTTGGCTTGGTTGGGTTCAGTTAGTTTATGAACAGTAGCTGCATGTGTAGACTAGCAACCAGGCTGTCAGAGTCCATACACTTAACTTAAATACAGCAATTGCTGCTTAACAAAATTTTAACAAGTTTGTGTAAGTCAGTGTTGGTGAAGATGGTGATGATACATTCATCTGTTTTCATAATAGATTGGTTGACTAATGATATATCCAGTGCCAAATAAAGAAGAACAATCATTTGGATAATTTTTACTGTAAAATGTCATCATATTTACCACCAAGGCGTTTTCAGAGGGTAAAAGGTTAGAAAAAGTGTCCAGTCACATCACTTTGTCTGTGTCCATTTATCAGCATACTGACTGACTCAGAGTAAAGACGTTTATTCATTTTGCTGACTCAGCTCATTACTGCCATAGCAACACTACATTAGTGACTCACAGAAGATGAGAATCCAGTCGTCCATCACATTGTTCTGGGTAAATGAGGTCTGTACAGAACATCTGGAATAGAACAGTTCAGTATCGCTAAACTATGCAGCAAAATATCACCTAAACTCTTGTTTAATGGATTATACCATTGAAAACAAGACTATTTGACTGTCTGACTGTTCCACTTTTATCGGAGCCTGTTTGCTGGTTCGGTGTTTAATGCTAAAGCACAAGCTGTCTGTGCTTTGTGTACACTGGTGCTGCAGGGCTGTGTTTTCTCTCTTACTCTCTCTGCCATTTTCTTTTGTCGCTTCTCTTTTTGGGCTTGTCATGCTGAGCAAGAAGACTGTTGCTTTGCAGAGTTTATTTGGTCTCACTCATCCACTCATCTCTTCATGGAATAAAATCTAGGAAATGTTATTGTAAAAGAGACGTTTGAATTTTGATTGTGGGAAAAAAAAACACACTCAATGATATAGTCTTTTTCTACAAAATAATCATAGATACAAGCTCATCTCGCTGAAGACTTGGGAGAGCTTTATTGCTGATGTGTGATTGAGTGATAGCGCATATCCTGTGAATTTGTGCTCCGTCTGTCTTATGCAACCTGCAGCTTCGGTTATGGCTATACTGCCTCCTTCCTGTCCTTAGCCTATAGATCAGGGTTATTCAGTTAAAATTTTTAAAGGTTACATAAAATATCTTGCATACAATACAAAAGTCCAGATAAACAACTAATATGACTGAAGAGTGACAATATTTGTCTTTTAATGCTTAACCAATAACAATTATATTATGGATGTAATTAAGAAAATTAAAAGTAATATTGTTTTGTTCTGTAGTGGAGCTTCATGTTATCACTTTTTTTTTTTTACTAGTGCCATGGGTAGTGAACAGATACTGAAGCAGAGAATAAATGCACACTTGTCTGTCCCATCATCGTTAAACATTTAAATACATTCATTGTTGACTTTTGTAAGACTAGCTATGTCAACGGTTAGATAATCAGTCCATAGAGGTTAAATAAAATAAAACATCTATGAAAGTGTGTGAAAACTTCCCCCTTTCTGATTGATTTAATGTTTCTAGTTCTGTAGCTAGTCTTTGGTCTGATGAGTTGCCTTCAGCGAAATAATTGTTAGGATTTGAGAATCTTTGGGTTACGATTCTTAAGAAGAGAGAAAGCGAAAGTACACAAAAAGACGGCGCCCTCGCCCCGCTACACACTTCCCACACCAAGCTTGGGAGAGTTTGCCAAATAACACACAGACACACATAGTTCAAATGGCAAGATCTCTGATTTATTCGAAGAAAGGCAGAGTATATATCATGCTTGACACACAACAGAGACAATGGATTAACTATTGATTGGCTAGGGGGAAGGGCGTGTTTGCATAAAACAGGAAGCATATCAATGTAAGACAGGAACAACTCCATATATGGTTTTCAGGAAGTCATACGAGCAAATGTTATTCGAGAAGGTATGTAAATGCAAGCAAATGGTATTCGTGGAGACAAAGGAAGAGTTGGGAAGAGTTAACAGAGGAACAAAGAGAAAAAGGTGTTAACACAGGAACAAAGAAAGTGTTAACAAGGGAACAGAGAGGAGAGAGTGTTCATAGTAAACTTATCAATAGTTTACATGACTGCAATTAGATTGGATAAATCTCAGCAGAGGATTTGCTACAGTAGCCGAGCTGGTTCATGTTTAGAAAACTAAAAGTCACTTGTTTTACAGTTCAGTTGACTGAAATTCTTTCCTCAGTCTGAATCTGGACCATGGTCTGCCAGTTGGTGGTCACTGTTCTAGAGGATTATCAGGCTAGTGAGAAAATCCAATTTATCATTCTTCTTATGGTCTGCTGAGTCATGCTAATAAAGGGAAGGTTAGACTATGGCTGTTATTGGTTAAATGGCACTGCCAGCTGCTTGTCTAGCTTGTTTAACAGATTTACTATTGGTTGAGATGGAAATTGTGGTTTGGAATTTTGTTGTAAATTACCAATTGTCTGTTTTTCATGATTTCTAGAATCCAGGCACTGTCCGTGGTCACACGATGTAGTGTGTAGATGGGGTGTTTGAGTTTTTTGTCTTTTGTTTGTCTTACACTGAGTGATTATCCGTAATTATGATCTTTTATCTTTAATTTCACATAAACCTAACCAAATTACCACCCTCGCATACAGATAGCACGTACTTCCAATCTTTTACTTCAAAAGCTTACTTTTCTCACTAGCCTTTCTGGTGTAACTGCTCTCTTTAATAACTGACAGAATGCTCGCTCCTTGTTTCCATAGCAGCACCATGACAGCCGAGCACCCTTACTATGCAGCAGGTCACTTGGACGTTATCCTTACAGTCATTTACTCTATTATATTCACCGTCGCACTAATAGAAAGTCAGATAATGTGCAATAACATGCAGTAATTATTCAGTATGCTAATGTGGGGTTTATGACACGTGATCATCATCACATTAGGTCTGAAAGGTGGGGATGAGATGATTTTTCTCACACATGAGCTACATAAATGCTGGCTCACAGCCCTAATGCAACCGCTTCCGCTCTTGTGTTGGGTATAGATTTTATTCAGAGCGTAATGGAGCTAGTAATGGGGTTTTTATTAGAGCTAGTGGAATGCCTAATGACAGTCGCTAGCTTTTAGAAGCAACATGAACCCTATATTAGAAGATGAAGCACATCCAGGAGGGGTATTGTTGGAGTCTATGAGGCTTACTGTAAGGGAACAGGAACTATTGCTACATGACTGGAATAACATGCATAGAAACAGAATATATAGCATAGCACGATTGAATAATCTGCATGTATGCTTATATAATACTGAAGGAATATGGATTGGTGTCCCAATTGCAGTGCTTTGGCTGAAGCTTAATAGGTCACACTACACTTAGCACAGCAGGTGGACATTTGCTGCTTTATGCTTGTGCTGCTTTTTCTTTTTGTTTTGTTTTTTTGGCCGTAACTGTAGAACCTGTATGTTCTCCCTCTTCTGGTGTTACATTCTGGTTCCTCGACTCACATGTACCGGCCATTTTATATTTGGACAGATTCATTTTAAGCTATATATATATATATATTTCTCTCTGTCCTCTTTTTTCTACTTTTCCTTCTTTGAACTTTCCCTTTTCTGCCTGCTTCTCTCTCCATATCTCTCTGACCCCCATCCCTCGTTTAACCCCACCCCACCCCACCCCACCTGGCAATCCCCCCTACAGACTTTTCTGATTACAAGAACAATAACAATACTGGCCAAGCTGTCAATGAAAGGGGTGATCTCTCCGCAGTGACCAATACCATGACAGGGATGAGTCCCTCCCCCTCTCTCTCCGTCCTGTCCAGTCGTGCTGGATCCATTAACAGCCTGCATGACCGCATCATGTTCAGCCCTGGAAGTGAAGAGGCCATTGAGAGGCTCAAGGTGACTCAGTGAATACAACATACCTATATATATATATATATACCCATTTAGGATTACAAATTAGAGCCAGAAAAGAAATTCAGTTATAAGTCCTGATAGTTTCAGTATCTCATTATACCCTCAAATATGTCACATGCTCTGAAGTGCTACCCCACTTCAATATGACCCACAAATGCTCTGAATACATTTATCCTTATTTCAGATCTTTCTAAAGCTGTTGAATGTTTAATGTTCTGGTATGACCTAACATTACTGAGTATTTGACTTGAAATCTCTTATGATGCCAATCAATAGGAAACAGAGAAAATCATTGCTGAGCTCAATGAAACATGGGAGGAGAAGCTTCGCCGTACCGAGGCCATCAGGATGGAAAGGTCAGTTCTTCAGGTGGCATCATCCATTTTCTATTAAATTTTATTGATATAGCACTACAGAAATCCAGATGTAGACTTAGATTCCTAATGAGCAAGCCAGAGGTTACAGTGGATAAGAAAAACTCGCTGAAATGACAAGAAACCTCGAATGGATCCAGAATGAAAAAGGAACCCATCCCCTACTGAGTGACATCAGATAGTGTGATTATAAATCATTACTCTTCTACACCAGTATAATATCCAAGCAGTACTAGGTGTTTTCAGATGAGCACAGAACCACTTTTATGATTACAACAACAGTTCTAAGGCACACAGTATTCAGGTGAGATTATCTACTGAAGCAAGGGTGAGTCTTTGACATAAAGTGTTTTGGGGAAGTGCAGTCTTTAGGCAGCTGTGGATCAGGTGGTAGAGCGGGTTGTCCACTAATCGTAGGGTTGGTGGTTCAATTCCTGGCCCACATGACTCCAAATGTCAAAGTGTCCTTGGGCAAGACACTGAATCAGGTTGCTCCCGATGGCAAGCTAGCGCCTTGCATGGCAGCTTTGCTACCATTGGTGTGTGAGTGTCTGAGTGTGTGTGTGTGTGTGTGTGTGTGTGTGAATGGGTGAATGAGAAACAGTGTAAAGTGCTTTGTAGAACTGCTAAGGTTAAAAAAGTGCTACAGTATATAAGTGCAGACCATTTAGGGTATCTAAGTGCGATCCACAGCAGCACCACAAGTGCAGAAAGTTCCAAGCAGATTGTCAACTATAGACTCTGTATTGTGAAACATAACTGCTGTTTTTCAGAGAGGCCCTGCTTGCTGAGATGGGTGTAGCCATGAGGGAAGATGGAGGCACTGTTGGCGTCTTTTCACCCAAAAAGGTATAAAGAGTCATGTGACATCAATGTCATGGTTTAATATCATATACATATGGATATTCACTATAACACAGTAAGTTATTGATTTAGACAATGGAGTCACCAAATGATTGCGTTCCCATTCATCCTTTTGAAGCCAGCAGAAAAGAGAAAACCTCAGGCCATCTTTATAGACTCTGTTGGCTTGTTCTCCCCCAATGAGGTTGGTTACAGAGTGCTATGGAAAGCCTGTGATTGATTCCTGAGTGTCCATTTCTACTGAAACTATCCTAGTGTTCCACTTTCCTTACTGCGATATTGCACTATATTTAGATGCTCGTATGTCTTATTTAATTTAGAGTAATATTCATGTTAGTATTTCCATGGTATAGTGACTGTAATAGATTAAAATGATAACTCTAGCCTATATGTAGTCTTGTGTGATTTTTCAGAATTTCTTGGTTATGTCTGGGGTTGGATTTCTCAGTTTTTTTGCATGCACCTTTTCCTGTGTGTTGTTAACAGTGTTATTCATCACTGATTGCAGATTCTGAGTATAAAAATGTAATCTGATTACTTTACAAATACTTTAGGATAGCCTCTGTTCTAACTCATTTATTTGGTTTCATGAGACGAGAAGAAAGGAACAAGGCAAAACCTTATATACTTCTTTATTGAGGAGCTTACCATTTTGATATGTAGGTGATTCACAGTATCATTACTTGTATAATTATATCATTATTATTCTTTAGGGTACTTGTAAGAATCCAAATGGAACAAAACAACCATGTAGTTACACACATCTACCTTTAAGAATTGTTGTGTAGCATCTTGCATTGTAAGTGTTGTTTGTTTAGTAATCGGAGATTTTGACCAGCTGTCCTGACCTCAGCTCTCTAGTTAGACATACAGTATATTTAGTTAATAGTCAGATACCTGTCTGCTATTAATATTTAGATTAATTGACTAGATCTATTGCCACACACACAAACCAAACACAACAACTGACATTTTCTCAATTGTAGTGACAGCTATTGTGTAGTTTATGGACACACTCATTAAAAATACAAATAAATAGACTGAAATAGTCTAATGTATTACTTCAATGATGATTTTCATAAAACCACCCAACACTGGTTGTTAAGGGTGTTTTAGAACTGGCCCATTAAAACATCCCTTTATGCCCTACACCCTTTTTCTACTTAATTTGAAGGTAATATTGTTGTATGTTACAGGACATTAATAATGTATTTTTGCGTAATGGTTTAGACTCCTCATCTGGTGAACTTGAATGAAGATCCTCTGATGTCTGAGTGTCTCCTTTACTACATTAAAGATGGAATCACCAGGTTGGTGCAGTGTTCATGATTTTCTCCTGAAGTTTGTAACATCATTCATGTGTTAACCGACCCAAGCTGTCTGAGCTCCTTGATATTCGACTACAGTGCAGCTTACGTATATCCTCTCATGCTGTTTCTATTCTCCATTGTTCTGTGTTTGCTCAGGGTGGGAAGAGAGGATGCAATGACAAGGCAGGACATTGTCCTCAGTGGACACTTCATAAAGGACGAGCACTGTATTTTCACTAGCAGTGCAGGACCTATGGGAGAAGGTGAACAATGCTTATTCATGCACTCAAACATACAAATAATGGTTTACATACGTTATACACACTGTACATCAAGATATGTATTACTGTGATTAAATGCTGCCATGTCTGTATATAATGTAAACCAAAGGAACTAAAAGGGAATCTTTTCACTTTATCTGCTAACAGGCTAGTCCAAGACATAATTAATGAAAAATGTATTGTAGTTCATTGCCAGAATTTAATATGTGCAACATCATTTACGAAGTCAGTTATGAAATTAAGTTGTGAATCAGGAATATGGCAACGAAGTAGTCTCATGATATCATCGGCTATCTAAGTCTCTAATATCCAAAATCAGGAAGTTTTCTATACCCTTATAGAAAAAAAACTATTCTGTTATATTTATTGCTGGATACTGTGAGTAACAATGAGAACTGTAATGTAGCAAAGAAATTTACAAGTAATGTAGAGCCTGCAAAGGCATTTAATGTCTGCCATAACATGGATACCTCTCGTTCATCGGCTGTATTATTATCGTCTTTAAGTGTCAGTGTCATTTTTGGTTTTTGACCGCTTATGTGACATATACATGTAAGGAAACAAATGATCCATATGGTTGCTCAAGTTTCAACTAAAGAACCAAAAACCCCAAAATGTTATGCTATACTTCCTCAGGAAACATATAAATGTTTTTCCTTATAAAAAGAGCATTTATTATAGTTTAACTGTGCTTTTTCCAACAGTCATTCTGGAGCCGAGTGAAGGCGCTGAGACCTACGTCAATGGGAAGAAAGTGACAGAGCCCACTGTCCTCAAATCTGGTGTGTCTCCATGCTGTATTTCCTTAACCGTTGTTTGCTTTCTAAAGGGATGCAACACAAGATGGTAGCTTTACTGTGAGAATTTTACATTTCTTACTTTTATTATTTACATAATCCAGCTGCCTGGAGTTATTTGAATGAACAAAAGTGACTTCTTTGTGCCTTTTAAACTGCTTAGTTCAGCTATGTAATTAGGTAATGACATTTAAGTTCAAATGACTGTAGAAGGAAGTCTATTTTCTCAAACATTTCACTTCCAAGTTAAACTGAATATCATTATACTATACAGAATTATAGAATGAAATGAAAGAAGGCTTGATTGCTGCACATACACAATCCTGCAGTTCAACAAGTGACACAAGTAAATAATCAAGATGGTTATATTTATATACTGACTTTCTTGTTTTGTTTACTTTAAAAAAAATAATTTTTCATGGTTTGGTTTTACAGGGAACCGCATCATCATGGGGAAAAGCCATGTGTTCCGCTTCAACCACCCGGAGCAGGCGAGGCAGGAGCGGGAGAGGACTCCATGTGCCGAGACACCAGCTGAGCCTGTGGACTGGGCCTTCGCTCAGAGAGAGCTGCTAGAGAAACAGGGCATTGACATGAAACAGGAGATGGACCAGAGGTAGGACTCTGCAAGAAGGGGGGTGGGGTAACAGGGACAGACCGATTTTTAATTATTAATGCTGCATCTGTGTATCTTTTCCTGTGTGTGGTTAGACTTCAGGAGCTGGAGGACCAGTACCGCAAAGAGAGGGAGGAGGTCAATAATCTTCTGGAGCAACAGAGACTAGTGAGAAAGACATTTAACTGAAATTTGATCAAATAAACATTGATAAAGACATAAAGATGTCCTTCAAACCTAATGGTAAATCTGTATGTTAGAAATGCATGGAGCTGTATTTACTACCTTCTCAGGATTATGAGAGCAAGTTGGAGGCCTTGCAAAAGCAGGTTGATCGTTACTATCCTGAAGCAGCAGAGGAAGAATATGAACCTGACGAGGAAGGTGGGTTCTAACCTTAATTTTGAGACAAGAATCGCATACACTTATAGACGATATACCCAAAAGTATGTGGACACCCGACCAATCACACCCATATGTGCTTGTTGAACATCCCATTCCAGATTTAGTCCCCCTTTGCTGTTATAATAACCTCCACTCTTCTGGGAAGGCTTTCCACTAGAGGTTGGAGCATGGCTGTGGGGATTTGCCAAATCCAGCCACAATAGCATTAGTGAGGTCAGACACTGATGTCAGTCGAGGAGGATTGGCATGCAGTTGTCATTCCAATTCGTCCCAGAGGTGTTCAGTGGGGTTGAGGTCAGGGATCTGTGCAGGACACTTGAGCTCTTCCACTCCAACCATGGCACACCATGTCTTTATGGATCTCGCTTTGTGCACAGGGGCATTGTCAGGTCCAACAAGTTTGAGCCTCTTAGTTCCAGTGCAGAGAAATCTTAATGCCAGAGCATGCAAAGACATTGTAGCCAATTATCTGCTTCAAACTTTGTGGCAACAGTTTAGGGAAAGCCCACATATGGGTTTGATGGTCAGGTGTCTGGTCAGATATCTGGCCGCCTATCATTGTATCATTGTTTGGCTGTGTCAATAACAAATAGTTAATATTTTTTAACTGTGTGCCTGTGTCTGAAACTTTATTATCCACAGTGCAATGGACTGAGAGGGAGACCGAGCTGGCGATGTGGGCTTTCAGAAAGTGGAGGTGTTACCAGTTTACCTCTCTCAGAGACCTTCTCTGGGGCAATGCTATCTTCCTCAAAGAGGCCAATGCCATTAGTGTGGAGCTCAAAAAGAAGGTGGGAGCTTTATTTTCAGTCATGTATGGTTAATGATAACTAACAATATGTTTAAAGTAAGTAGCTACAGAGAAAGTATGTAAAAACATCAGCTCTTTCTTTCATGGAGTATTGTAGCATTTAAATAGCTAATGAAGCATGGATACTCAATCAGGCCTTCATAGAAATCAGAGTTTAACAAACACAGTATGGTAACAAGGTCTTTAATCACCCAGGGTATTAAATTGTCTTTTATTGGCCATTCAAAGCGAATATAGAGGCTTCATCAGTATTGTATATGCACTGTCAGTTCTTTATCATGATTTGGTCAGAATATTTGCAAATATATCATGATGTCTGCTCACAGGTGCAGTTTCAGTTTGTGTTGCTGACCGACACACTGTACTCTCCGCTTCCTCCTGACTTACTGCCTTCTGATGTGAATAAAGAGCGTGAGAAAAGCCCATTTCCCCGCACCATTGTGGCCGTGGAGGTGCAGGACCAGAAAAATGGAGCCACGCATTACTGGACCCTGGAGAAGCTCAGGTATGTGCCATAACATTTCACATGACTATGAGAAAGATGCCATGAGAATGATTTCAATACCTTCTTCTTTTGTCAAAGGCATTCTTAAAGGCTATCTGTAAAAAATATATAATATAAACTATGAAAAATGTTTTGTAGGCATTTGACTAAAAAGTCTTAATTTCCCCTATGTATGGAGACTTTTGGAATACCCTGTATACCAAAGTTGATGTAACAGAAAGTGGCATGCAGTCACACACTGTGAAGAAATGATAACGTATGTAATGATGCCCCCTGCAGGCAACGTTTGGACCTGATGAGGGAGATGTATGACCGAGCTGCAGAGGTTCCCAGCAGTGCCACAGAGGAGTGTGACAGTGTGCTGACAGGAGGAGACCCTTTCTACGACCGCTTCCCTTGGTTCCGCCTGGTTGGGAGGTGAGTGGTCACATGGTGCAGATGTGCTGTAAAGCATGCAGTGTATGTTCATCTCAGCCCCAGTCCCAGGCATGTACCACACATCTCTGTGTTCTTTCCTGAAGTGACACATTGATTTACTTGTGGAAAAACTTGAATTAGCCGTGTGCTGAGGAAAAACACAGAAATGTTCAGCTTGGAGCCCCCAGGAATTTTGAGAAACACTGTAATCATGCAGCAGCACGAATTGCTCTTGCATCAAGGCAGATCAGAAAATATAGAATATATATTTAACAAACCGGGTCTCTGTCCCCTTATAAAATTGAAGAAATTATTATAGTTATTCAACATGCATGGAAGTATTGTAATATGAGTTAAAAGATCCTTATGGAACTTTGTTTTATCAGTCAGATTGATGTATCGTCATGGCAAGTGATAAAGTGATAATAATGCTCCTTACACTGCAGAATTTGTTTTTCACTAGTAAGAGGGTATGCTTGTGATGAGCCAGTTTAGGCTTCTAGCACTTTCAGCAGTATATCCAACTGTTGTCTTTTTATTCAATTATTCATCATAACATATATATCTCTCTCAGTAACTATTATAAATGATTTAGTAACTACAGTTAACCTAATGAGAAAAGTATGTATTTATTAGAGTGAGGAATGCAATTCTGGATCTACTGACAGCTTCTGGGGATTTAAAGGGTTAAAATGTGTGAGAGAGAGCATGTTCCTTAGCTCTCTCCTTACTGAAGAGTAATCGAAATCTCACTTAGAGGAAGATGAAACAATTCTGTTCTGCAAGGTGTGCTATCGGTAACCCTGTCAGAATGAAACATGTTTAAGGCTACTCAAAAACCGAGCAACTGAATCAGGTTGACCCTTACGTGAATACTAACTAACAGGGTTACCATACTAACTGGGCTCCCATGTCTTTGGCTACACCAGCAACCTACTATTCACCTCATGCCTTAGTGAGCAAGCGAAAGACCCCATCGCCTCCCCGACCCTCTCTGATCCCACCGAGACCACTGAACCCACCGAGCTCATCCAGTCACGGCACTGCAGGGGGCTCGGGGCAGAGCTGGACGACTTCACAGATGAGCTCTTGTCGGATGAGCTGTGTTCTGAGCTCGGTGATGAAGATGATGACGTTTATAAGGATGACGAGAAGGGGCTTTGCAGAAACTCTGGCGAGACGGAGGACCCGTTTTATGACCGCACTCCTTTGTTCAGTGTAGTGGGAAGGTTGGTGAGGTTTCAGGAGCATGCTGGGAAAGGAAACTAGCTCTTTCACACTGAGACACAGGACATCTGTTTTCTTGTACAGATACCCAATATAACCTGTACATGCAAACAGACGATCGTAACACATACAAAATCATCAAAGAATATTATACTACAGTGCTGTTGAATCGCAAATCTGATTGTTCAGATGGTATTAATTAACTTTCTATAACATCATGGCTCGGACAATAGTGGTAGAAGTGGTATATCTTGTGGTATAAGTGAAATAAAACACTTTGAGACATGCTGTAATTGGAAAATAATCAGCTTCAGGGTGATAATAGCATTAAACCACCAGTCTGTTGATGATTTTTCCATAACAGCATTCCCTGTCAACCGAGTGTTATAAAAACACATAACTCGTAGTTCAAATACACTCACCATCCACTTTATTAAAAACACCTGTACACCTGCACATTCATGCTGTTATCTAATCAGCCAATCATGTGGCAGTAGCGCAATGCAAAAAATCATGCAGATACAGGTCAAGAGCTTCAGTTAATGTTCACATTATCACATAAAGTGATAATAATACTCCTTACACTGCAGAATTTGTTTTTCACTAGTAAGAGGGTATGCTTGTGATGAGCCAGTTTAGGCTTCTAGCACTTTCAGCAGTATATCCAACTGTTGTCTTTTTATTCAATTATTCATCATAACATATATATCTCTCTCAGTAACTATTATAAATGATTTAGTAACTACAGTTAACCTAATGAGAAAAGTATGTATTTATTAGAGTGAGGAATGCAATTCTGGATCTACTGACAGCTTCTGGGGATTTAAAGGGTTAAAATGTGTGAGAGAGAGCATGTTCCTTAGCTCTCTCCTTACTGAAGAGTAATCGAAATCTCACTTAGAGGAAGATGAAACAATTCTGTTCTGCAAGGTGTGCTATCGGTAACCCTGTCAGAATGAAACATGTTTAAGGCTACTCAAAAACCGAGCAACTGAATCAGGTTGACCCTTACGTGAATACTAACTAACAGGGTTACCATACTAACTGGGCTCCCATGTCTTTGGCTACACCAGCAACCTACTATTCACCTCATGCCTTAGTGAGCAAGCGAAAGACCCCATCACCTCCCCGACCCTCTCTGATCCCACCGAGACCACTGAACCCTCCGAGCTCATCCAGTCACGGCACCATCATATTCTGATGTTTGATGTGAACATTAACTGAAGCTCTTGACCTGTATCTACATGATTGCATGCATTATGCTGATGCCACATGATTGGCTGATTGGATAACTGCATAAATGAGCAGGTGTACAGGTGTTCCTATTAATGTGACAGACGAGTGTACAAAATAACACAAATAATGGTTTATACTTTATAATTACAGCAGTGGATTGCACTGGTGGTATGTGACAGCTGATGCTAAATCAGGTTGGAAAAGATCTTCCTAAACCAAGTCAGGCAGGATGACATCATCTCACAGGAAGAGGACAATATAACAATATTAGCTCCTCTTTAACTGTACAAATCCACACTGAAGCCTGAACACATCTTTTTCACCTTTTATTTGGTAGACATTTGGGGCCTTTAAACCTGTCTTCTGTCATTTCCATAGATTTTGAATTTCATCTAAACTATATTAAATGCATAGCTTGGAACAGATTTCAGATAAATCTGTGATAAATTCCTTCACAGGGAAAATTGTGTTTATAATGCATTGTTAAACCCCAAAGAGTGCATGAAATTGCTTTGGATGAATTAAGTGCTTCATGCTAAATTCTGTACAGCAGAACCTATTGATTCTTAATAGGTCCATTTTGCCAGTCAGTTTGAATCCTTTGCATAGATATATCAGATTGTTTGCCTAACAGAGAAACAAACAGGCTCAGATTTTCCCATACATAGCATGGATTTCCGATGAATGGGATCAAATAATACATCCAGTCACTTGATGACTGGTTTCTGTAATATGGTGGTAATTCAGGATGTCTCCCATATCTCAAGATGAAAGAGCTGGTTTCTAGAACAGCTGTCTCTTCAAGGCATGCCACAGCATTTATTTCAATTCGCTCTTTTTGTGAGGTTGGACATGGAGACCTTGGATTACTGGACTGGCTCACGCTCATTTCTTTTCGTTTTTGAAGTCAGCTGCTCTTGTCATGTCACACATCTGTAAAAGTGAGAGTATTGCTTCTTATTGTTCATATCTGGATGTCAAACTAATCTTAGGGCTGGCAGTTTTTGTTTAAACTAAGCAATGCTTGGTATTGTTTATTTGCCTCCTTAATCTTTGACTCAATCTTTTGTGTGTTTTTTTTTTGTTCAGAGCCAGAGCATGCCTTTTTGCTTTTGCTGACCATTCCTTTTTGTTCAGAGCATGCCTTCTTTGCACCTCACCAATCTTGCCTTTGCTGACCACTCCTTTTCCCTTAAATGTGATGATAGGAAATCCCGTTTTGACCATGCATAGATCTAAAACAACAACAAAAACAACAACAACAAACGACCTGTAGGCTTCAATTGCACCATTGCTTCAAGGGTATCTTTTGTACTTTTATGTACTGTACTGTAGTTTTGAATGTAAAAAGTGAATGTAAGGTATTTAAACATAAAGGAACGTAATGGTATCCTTAAATGAGTTTACCTAGAAGTAACCTTGAAGGCGGCAAGCAATAGAACTGAAGAAACCAAAAGTTGATTTACAACCACAAGTGTAACATTAAAGATTGATGAATCAAAGAACATCAAACTGTTTTCAGCAAATATTATTCATTATTAAGTCTATTCACATTAAGTCTAGACTCATTTACTGTTATTTTGATCTGCCTTCAATTTTGGTTTGGTAGTGACACTGATTCAGAGATCAGAGTTTTAGGCAGGTGGCTTAACATGAAAGAATTTTCACTTACAGTCTGAGAAGCCCTGATTACTGTCCTAAGAAGCACCACACATACACACAGTTTCAAATTTGTACTTACTTGCGGACCAATGCAAGTACATTCATGTCTATTCTGACCAACATGATATGAAGAGCTTAAAGGTATTCCTAGCCCATGCTCCTTAAACCCACCGAAAGACTTAAACCTTACAAAAGGCATACATGCTTGTTTCAGACAGAAAGTTAAGGAGTTGATTTAAGGTTTCCACTGAGGGGCAGTCATGTCAGTGGCCACTGCAGTCCCTGCTTGTTTGGTTGCTTTGTAGCTCTGTGTTGTGTTTGTCCATTGTATCGAAATGTCAGTCTTCGATCGCAAAATGCATTTCTTGTTTACCCCCTCATCTCATGCCTCTCTTCTTCTCCAGGGCCTTTGTGTATCTGAGTAATCTGCTGTACCCTGTGCCCCTGGTACATCGAGTAGCCATTGTCAGCGAGAAGGGTGAGGTCAAGGGTTTCCTGCGTGTAGCAGTGCAGGCAATATCAGGTAAGATTGGGCCCCTAAACTCTGACATAAAAAAAAAAAAAAAAATGCAAAATAGATTTTTAAAAAGGTACCCCATGTTCAGTAACACAATAATGAGGATAATAAGATGGTACAACAAGATTGTTTCTCTCAAGATTTTGTACTAACTATGGGCCAACATAATTTTTTGTAAGTGATGATAAGGATGTGTACTGTAGGCCTGCAGTTGGTCAATCTAAAGGACAGGGTATGTGTGACTTCATGAAGAAGTGAAGTGAAGGCTCTCTGGTTTTTCCTCCAGCTGATGAGGAGGCACCCGATTATGGCTCAGGTGTGCGGCAGTCTGGAACGGCCAAGATCTCCTTCGAGGACCAGCAGTTTGAGAAGGTAAAACTAAAAAAATCAACAAAGCGATTAAGCAGTGTGATTGGTCTTAGAACAGTCAGATTTACTGGTAAGATTCGAAGTCCAAGTATGCAGTTCTGGAACTGACTTGCTAGAATTCAGCACAATTAAGTGAGAAATGTTTAAATACTAGGTTTAGTAAATGCATTAGAGCTGACCTCACTGGTTTCTGGCACTCCAAGACTGTATTTGGGCATCTGAGAGATTTTTTTGATACTTTAGGAGGAGATGCTGATCTCAAGTTCTTGGAGATCCACAGGAAATGCATGCTTTTTCTTCTGTTCTGGCTAAAAGCATACTGAGAGATCACAAAGTACTGGCAATGGGGTATGCAATACAGGTGCATCTGAAAAACTTTGAATATTGTGGAAAAGTTTATATTTTTCTGTAATTAAATATATATAAAAAAGTGGAACTTTCATATATTCTAGATTCATTACACATAAAGTGAAATATTTAAAGCCTTTTTTGTTTTAATATTGATGATTACAGCTTACAGCTCATGGAAATCAAAAATCCAGTATCTCAGAATATTCGAAAAAAGAATTTATAATACAAAAATGTCAACCTGAGAAGAGCTCTAGTCAGCTAATTAACTGAAAACACCTGCAAAGGTTTCTTGAGCCTTTAATCTCAATCTGGTTCAGTACACACAACCATAATCATGCGGAAGATGAAAGTAAATTGTGCATTTAATTTGGAAATCAAGGTCCCAGAGTCTGGAGGAAGAGTGGAGAGGTACACAATCCAAGTTGCTTGAAGTCCAGTGTGAAGTTTCCACAGTCAGTGTTGATTTGGGGTGCCATGTCATCTGCTGGTGTTGGTCCACTGTGTTTTCTCAAGTTGAGAGTCAATGCAGCGTCTACC
>JANDJT010000012.1:13485436-13515027 GCA_024331685.1 Stegophilus panzeri
TTTGTGTTATTATTTTAGACACATTATATTTGTCAATACCCTTGACGTAGATGAAGATCAGATCACATTTTATGACAGATTTATGCAGAAAACCATGAAATTCCAAAAGGTTCACATACTTTTTCTTGCCACTGTATTTCACTTTATGTGTAATGAATCTAGAATATATGAGAGTTCCACTTTTTGAATTAAATTACAGAAAAAAAATTGAACTTTTGCACAATATTAAATTTTTTGAGATGCACCTGTAAATATATTGCAAACCTTTGACTATATAACCCATATATAGTATATGTGTATGTGTGTGTGTGTGTGGGTTGGATTATATGTGTTGAGGAGAACATAAACAAGCTTTTCTCGCTATATCTCTCTTAGTTCCAATCAGAGTCCTGCCCAGACGGTCTCTCCCGCTCTGGAATTTCCCAGGAGGAGCTGCGGATCGTGGAGGGTGAGGGACAGAATACAGAGATGGTGCCATCTGCCGATGAAGTCAACAACAACACCTGTGCAGGTAATGAATGAAGTAACCAAGCAGCTGTAGAGTTAAAAGTGGTTTGAATGCTCACCAATTTCAGGAAATCAGCTATTTAACTTGGGACATACAGTATACAGTATACAGTATACACTACCAGTCAAATGACTTTATGACTTCAATAACTTAAATACTTTCAAATTTGAAAATTTAGCTAAGAATACGTGTACATTACGTTAATAGAAGAAATGAGAAAAAAACCCTTTATTTTAATGAAACAATCTATATATAATCTAATCGGAAAGGGCCAGAAGCGCACCGCATATTTATGTTTTAGTTAATACTAGCACTGTGAGTCTTTTGTCTGTAGGCTTAATAGGTTTAACCCATTCAAGTGTGCCTACCTTTACTAAAGCTCTCATTTAGAGTCCCATTAGGACATGAGAGCAAGCAGTACAGAAGTTGCACTAAGATTCAACTTTCCTTATACAGTATAATTACTATTGTGTATTGCTTTGTTTGGTCTGGGATAATAAGAGTGATTAAACTGTAATAATACATAAGAAACTGGCTGGTGTGTAATGATTTCACTGTTTAATATGTGCCTTTTACATATTAGCCTTCTGAAACCCTGTTCATTTTACACTGTATGTAAATGTGTATCAGCTTCCTCATTCTCTGTTTTTATCTCTTCTTAGCTGACCCAGAAGATCTGGAAAGCACTGTGAAAGACGGTGTTCTGGATGGTGCTTTGGACCACCTGAAGATCGGAGAGCTCTTCACATTCAGAGTCACCGTGCTCCAAGCATCCAGCATCTCTGCTGAGTACGCAGACATCTTCTGCCAGTTTAAGTATGTCCATCTATTCTCTCAAACAGAACAATTCTATTAAACTCTTTAATTATCTAGTGTCTTAATGGTGATTACTGAAAGTATGTAGGTTTCTAAAAAAGAATACATTTCATTAAAGATATGTAGGATCTGCAGAGCTTTTTATTACCTCTTTTTTCAGTTTTATCCATCGGCATGACGAGGCATTTTCCACAGAGCCTCTAAAAAACACTGGGCGTGGTCCACCACTGGGCTTCTATCATGTGCAGAATGTAAGATTCCTCAACACAAACTTTTATAAGCATTTAATTCACCATCAAATATTTTGCATAGAAAGGACAACATTGTGTATTTGGTTCTTCAGATTGCAGTGGAGGTCACGAAGTCTTTTGTGGAGTACATAAAGACCCAGCCAATCGTGTTTGAAGTGTTTGGTCACTATCAGAAACAGCCCTTTCCTCCACTGTGCAAGGACCTAATCAGGTTATTACTCCCTGGCATTATGTTCTGTTTGTGTTGCCTTCTCCTCTTATTGCATGTCAATCTAAAGTGTCTGTCTCTCTCATTAGCCCATTGCGTCCATGCAGAAGACAGTTCCCAAGAGTCATGCCTCTATCCAAACCAGGTGAGAGCAGCCATAAGAGTCTTAGTAATAATAGTTATGCTATATTCAAGCACTGTATACTCAACAGCTCCATAAAATGGCAGCTTGTGCTTCGCTTTGGGTTTTGTATGTTGTCCTTGTCGTCATGATAATACTACAGCTTTAGCATTTTGCCAGTAGTTGTGTTGCTTTGTATGTCACCTTTTGTTGCGTTGGGGTCCATGTCACATCACTTGTGTATCATTCGGGGTGGGAATTCAGCTGCAGACAGCGATGCCCCGTCAGATCGGGAGAAGACTCTGGAGTTGATTCGCTACCTGGTGCCCGATGTGTTCAACGGGGCGTTGGTGGACTCCCTCTCAGGGCATGCCCTCAGTGCAGCGGGGGTTGCAGCTTCCTTCCTTCTAGAGGGGGAGGGGCAAGCCAAGCTGACAGCCCCACCCCTCTCTATCTGTTCAGTAATTAAAGCTCAGAAGCCGGGTTTGTAACAGTCATGTTTGTACAAGGTCTGAGAAATTCCCTGAAACAAAGGCTCTCATCTAATGCAGTTAATGGCACTGCACCTGTCGGAATAAAGCTGGATACAACCCAGTTTAACTTTGATTCATGGTATAATCACAGAAATAGATTTTTTTTTTTTCATGCTTCAGTCACATAATTTAAACTGTTGTAATACTGAGTTGCTATTATAAAACTTGTCTGAGATACAGTGGTGTCCAAGAGATTTTCAGGAGATTCTGATATAATTAGTTTTTATTTCATTCAATTTTGTCCAATTATATTTCTCAAAAGAATATATGCATATACATCAAAAAACATTTCTCACTGACTGAAAGCAATAGAAATGATAATATGCAGAGCTAAGTTTTGAGGTTGTGTGAGTTCATGTGAAAGTGGCCCAAGAACATCTTTCCCAACCAGCCTCCAACCAGTTGTTTTAGTCTGGACCAAAGTCTAATTACAGTATTCTTATATGTTGTGCAAACAAACTATTTACATATACTTTAGTTTCCTAAAAACATTCCCATTACTTAAACTGACATAATCTTGAATTTTAATATAGTCACATCTAGCGTTGCACTTTCATTTGAATGTTAATGAACAAATAACTGCATGAATGAGAGAATTGGTCCATGGACTTTCCTCAGGCCTGTAAATAACTGGTGTGTTTGTCCAGCTCTTTCTCACTTCTTCATATTAATCGAACATACCGACTCTTCTACACACGTGTGGTTTAGCACTGTGTCCTCTGTTGAACCTGTGCTGCATGTATGAGACGTGTCATATTTGGGATGAATGTGGGTTTGTTGCTACAGTAGTCCATTAACATTTGCTTTTTTTTTTTCTCCTAATATAATATTGATAAACACATTTACTTTCATCAAATCATTTTAAGAAGTAAAGTATATTTCCTAATTGTCCAGTCATATAAAATATCTTCATATGTTGTTTGATATAAAAAGCTAAAAATACATGATCAGACATTGAATATTAAAAAAAAACGGCAGATGTGAAAGGATCACTGTTATTCAGATGACTGTTTGATCATTCAGACACAGAATTTGTCCCTCCTCTCTACCCTTAGGCTCCCAGTTGATCCTTTTTCTAACTTCGTTTTACCTCCTGGCCTCATTTCTTCCAAGTACATTGTTATATTTCTCTCCTTTTCTTTCATCTCTTAAACAAATTTCTCTTTTCCAGCTTGTGAGTGAATAAACTCCCTTATACACTCTAATAGATTGCCCTAAAATTGAAATACACTCGTTCTCTCTTTCAGTACCTGCTACTAAACTGACGACTCTCACACGACCCACAGCCGGACCTTGCCACTGTAAATATGACCTAATGGTATTGTTTGAGATCTGCGAGCTGGAGGCCAATGGAGAGTGAGTTTGTCTAATGTCTTTATCTGTTCACTTTTGAGAGTTGAGGAGAATAGGCTGAATAGGAGAGGATCAAACTAAAATGAAGCATCAGTCTGAAATGAATTTATCAGTGTTGGGGATCAAATTAAAATAATAGTTTAGCTAAAGATACATTTTGCATTCTTTCTTTGCCTTGATGTAGTTGACATGTAGCCAAGACATGTTTGGTGTAAGAAGTCTGCTAGAATTTTGTTTTGCACTAAAGTTACACAGTGTAAAAAAATATATATATTATTATTATAATTTTTTTTTTTTTTTTTTTTTTTACAAAAATAGATAGCAAAAACAATAGTAACAGCCATACTGAAGCCACAGACACTTTATTCCTCAGCACATAGTTTGGTTTCATTCTTTGTATTTAGCCCACGCATGTAAGAGGAACTGTACATTGCAACTGATTTGGGCGACAATAAAGTGCCAATTTAATTGGTATATAACATTTTTTTTATTCAAATTTTTGTGTGAATGATATTACTTAGCTAGCTGAAAACACTCCAAACCTCATCTGAGACTGATCAGCTGACGATAGCTTTAGCTTTACTGGCTTGGCTGATAAAGGAAACACTAAAATGGCATGTGGTGTTTTTGAAAGCATTCATGCCTCTGTGAACTGATTTTATTTCTAGTTCTCTGTTTCAATTTTGGTTGAATTATCACTATAAAGGAAATCATACTCATCAGCTCTCCCATGTTAAGGAATGAAATCACCATGCAGCATATCTGTAAATATGGCAGACTTTCTTCATACTCTAATGTTTTATATGCAGACATTGGGCCTCATTTATAAATCTACATATGAATGGATTTATTTGTAAATTGTTCATAGGAGCATTTACACCAAAAATGTGGTATTCATGAAAATCCAGTTATTTGGGGAAAAATGTATGTATCCAATAAGAGTTTGTGTGAATTTATATATAAGGAGCATCATCAGTGTGAACCTTAAAGGGGGCATGGTGGCTTAGCGGTTAGCATATTTTTGCCTTGCACCTCCAGGGTTCAGGGTTCGAATCCCGCCTGTGCTTTGTGTGTGCAGAATTTGCATGTTATCCCCGTGTCCTGGTACTCTGGTTTCCTCCCCCAGTCCAAAGACATGTGTAGTATTGGCATTTCCAAATTGTCCATAGTGTGTGAATGTGTGTGTGCGATTGTGCCATGTGATGGGTTGGCACCCTATCCAGGGTGTCCCCTGCCTTGTGGCCGGAGTTTCTCCCCCCATGACCCTGTGTAAGATAAGCGGTACAGAAAATTGATGGAATTACTATATCTGACTTCTTGTCAAGTTTATGTTGCTTATTTATTTCAATGACATATTACAAATATTGTGACAATTTTGTGAACTTTTAATATTAATTACTTGAAAGAAAGCAATCAGTTTTAAAATTAAATTCTGATTAAATTAAATTTAATTAAATTTCTAAATTAATTAATGAATTAAAACTAGCCTTTCAATTAGCACAAAAGAAATGGCACCCTATAAAAGGAGGAAGAGTTATTGTGTGTCTATGGCAACTAACAACATTCTGCAATGGCTTTTAAAGAGGTGCTTTTTTTTAACTGTTTATTCCTCATTTTGTCATTTTCAGCTCTCTGTGAGCATTGTCTTTTGTCAATTTTTTTTTTGGAATCACTAAATTTAAATCAGCTGTGTTGTGAAAGTGCTTGGTAATTTACAGGTGATTGGCATTTATCAACATACTCGCCTGAGGAAGAAGAAAATCACTGTTAATGAAATATTGTGGGACTATTTAGTTTGGTTTGTCATGTAAAACCATTTACACACAAAAATTTACTCAACAATTGGTAAATGAGGCTCATTCTGTTTTTGAATTTTTTTTTTTTAATCGGTTGCAAATTTATGATGTGCGTTTTTCTTCTCTTTCATAGCTACATCCCTGCTGCAGTGGACCACAGAGGTGGAATGCCCTGTCATGGCACCTTCCTGTTACACCAGGTCTGCTCTTCTTACCGATCCAGATTACTTCTTACACACACTTAAACAAAATTAAAACATACTTGCTAGACTAGATGAATATTTGTTCCCACAGGGAATCCAAAGAAGAGTAACAGTGACTATAGTGCACGAGACAGGGGGTGACATTAATTGGAAAGAGGTTCGTGAGCTGGTTGTAGGTGAGTTCTTGTATCTTTCCTCCAGTTCTGTAATTTTAAAGTGAAGGTGGCAATTTTAGTGGGTAAAATGCAGAGAATGTAAGCATCTGTTTGTATTCCAGGCCGCATTCGAAGCACACCAGAAGCAGATGAGACTATCATCGACCCCAACATCCTGTCCCTTAACATCCTGTCTGCTGGATACATCCAGCCATCTCCAGATGACAGGCAGGTTTCTGAATCATAATATAAAGAGATTCTTAAAAATAATCTTAATTAATAATTATTTTTAAATGCTGTTTTTGCCTTTTGCTCATAAACAAGAGACTGTTAAGCCCAGCCACCACAGGCAATTTGTCAGTTGTCAGATATTTTCCAACTATAAATTTCTTACTTCCAAAATAGGTAAAAAGAAACAATTATTTATATAAATATCGGTTTATTTTTTCACGTTTTTATGTTGTTTGTTCTAGTTCCAGTGGTTTTTTTTTTTATCTCACCATATTATACATTCTTATAAAGCTTATTTCGTAAAATCCCATGTTATACAGACCATGTATAGATATTTCTGTATATTAGATGGCATAAGGAATCATACTTAAAAAAAAAAGATTTACTATTCTGTTAATTGCTGGCATTATGTTTATTGGCTACTATCTCAAAATGACTTATTGTCCATGCTCTAAGTCATTTTATTCAACCTTCGAAGGAGGTGTGTCCACATCACTCCACACACACTGGTATATAGGTTTTAAAGCCATACTTTAGAATTTTTTCTTTTTTACACACACACACACACACACACACACACACACACACACACACATTCACACTCACACACATGCTCCCACGTACACGCACATACAAACAAGCTCAAACACACGCTCACAAGCACATGCACACACAAACACACACACACACACACACACACACACACACACACACACATACATACACACACATATTCATAAAGTACATGTAACTACATGTATTAAAAGTGTCATTAGTGGGTGCTTTTATGGTACTTCACTTTATAATTCAGAGTTCAAGAAGGTTGACTGGGATTTTTATTTTTATGTAATCCTGTAAGTAAATGGGATGTAGCACTCATTTAACCTTAATACTTACTGGCGATCTGAATGACAGAATTCTAAGAATTCACTGATGCACTGATAAACTATCAAGAGCAGCAGACCTTCAGCACTTCAGCCTTTTTTAAGCTGAGCAGATTTTTCTTTCACGACAAGCTACACATTATGCAGCTCCTTATTTCCTGTCAGTTCTGCCTTGGCATCCAATGTCAGATAAGCAGCCAAAGCGCTGACAATTGGTGCACTGCACAACCTAAATGTGATCACTTAAAAAGCCAATTTATTTTATTTTATTTAAAAAATTTTTGCCAGATAGAAATGATACAGTGCTAGTTGTGTTTCAAGGACCTCTTAAAGGCCTGACTCAGGAGAGCACTTCAGAATCACACAGCACTGGCCATAGTGCCAACTTTTGTTGGAGAGGAAAGATGTATTGACTCTTTTATGTTTCTCTGCATGGCAATGGTGTCTGGCAGCTGGAGCTGTCATGGCTGGCCTGTGAGACTTCACATAGATTCATTAGCATGTCAGCATTTCCAATATGAACAACACACACACTTTCCCTGCCCACATAATGTCAAATATGGGGTTACAGAAAGGCTGTTGATGCTGGTGCATAAAACCTTTGTTAGAGCCTGATGCATGATGGGACCCAAAAGATTATGGGCCAGGAAGCTTTGGACACAGAACTTGCGCACCTGTTCCCGATGCTTTTGTTGTTACCACTTTATTAAGAGAGTACCAACACAGGGCCTTTAAACCACCTTCATAAGCATGAGAGAACAGGACAAATAAATAGGTTTTCATTAATTACACTCAGGCAGTGTAGACACTGACAGGTTTTGATGTAGATATAAATACAGTATTTCATTATTACATTATTCACACAATGCTTATGAATGTGTTATGAAGGCCCAATGTACATAGCTTTCAAATAATGTGTTAGCAATTTGTTCCCCTTTTAAGTTTCATTTGTATCCAGAATGCGATTCTCTCATTCTAGATGAAAGCGGTCACATGCTTATGACAAACAAAAAGTCCAATCCTGCTAACTTTTAATGCCTTAATCCCCAGTGGATTATAAAATACATTGAAGGTTCTCTAGTTCACCTCCTTGCTGGCTGTGTAACTTTGTATCCATTTTCCATCTGTCCATTCATCCATTATCTCTATCCGTTCTGCCCCGTTTCCTTTCCACCACTCACACACTACTAACACTGACCACTCTGAGGACAGAGAGCCAGGCATCTCTATTGATAACCACTGCATGGTTGTGATCTGCATGCAACACTTTAAACGTCCTTGTTTGAATCCTGTAGAAATTAAGTTTGTATTTCATTCAGTACTAACAAAGCAACAGCACTAACACAAAAATCCCTGGTTAAATTAATCCTCACACCTGGTAGAAACCAGCTTGACCTACTTTCATTGATCTTAGTGTAACTCATAGCATGATGAGCAGTCCAGTTGATGTGACCACGTTTCACGCTTCATGTCAGAGTAAAATGCAAATTATGTCATTAGCTTTCACTGTACCATTACTTACAGCAGGATCACATAAGCTGTAACAAGCACTGACATTGTACTGTACATCATTATATGCTGTGATAGTTGGGAATTTTTACCAAGGTTATTTACTCCTTTATGTAAGGAATAAAGCATTTTTGGGGTGTGCTATTATGAGAAAATAATCAAATACAGTGGTATGATGGGGCCTGATGTGAAGTTGATTATTTTCCTATAACAGCACATGCCAAAACATTTCATTCCTATTTATACTACAGTTATTTGCCAAGAAAGGTTTAATTTAAGGAATTTAAATTGGTAAGTGTACAACATGCTTTTTATTTTTAACCATTTACAGTTACATTTAATATGGAACATCTGCAAAACAAGTTCGTTCCTGTTATCACTTACATTATAGCAGCTACGTATAAACAACTGCTTCATGATCAGCCTTCCTTCTTTCTCTTTTTAGAAGTTAATAAGATTAAACAAACAAAAAAAAAAACCCTGCAGCTTATCATGTTACAGAGAAAGCTCAAAATCCTCTGTCCCGAGGACTCACCCATGTAGGAAAAATTACTCACCATTGCAAAGTGCTGACAGTCTCCTTACAGAAAACTTCACCTCAACAGTTATATGTTTTCTTTGTTAAATAACAACACAGTTTTAACAATGTTTATTGTTAGCCTTAGATTATGCAGAGCATCTGTGTAAATTAGCTGCTACTATAGAAATTAGAATGTACTACAAGCAGATTAATATAACCTGTGATGGAATTATTGTCAGAGCTGTGCTATTATGGGGAGGGGGGGAGAAAAAACAATTTTATGAACATTAGGATTTGAGAGTACACAGCACTGTGATATAAATATGTATATCTCTTTGTCTTTTAGTAAATACGCCCTTAAAAAAACAAATCACTCCTCTCTGTTTGACAGGCTTAATCTCAGAGTTCCTTTCCCATGCAGTCATGACCTCCTCTCTTACAGTGTAACCACAATCCTTACATCAAACATAATCTCATTGACCACATCCAAAGGAGTAACCCAGAAGACAGAACCAGCCACTAATACCGAGGCTTAGCCAGTTGTGCTGACTGTACTGTTCTGTTCAGTGAACCATTATCAAGATGGCTGCTGTAACAGTATCCTTACAGCCGGTTAAGTGTCTACAACAAACCTTCACCAATAACATCATGGATGATGCTTATGCTGAAACATCTGCCCTCAAGTCCACTAACAGAATGTTGTTTTGTGTTTTTGCAGACAGTTTCTTGATTCGGACATGCCTAGGTATATTGTTTTTCCAATCCCTATCCTCTCATTTTCTGATTCATCTATACATATTTTTTAAACTCTCTTGGCATCATTGAGTCACTTTCCATTGTACTTTATGTTTTTCCATTTTTCACTCTTGTTGCTGCTTTTTGAGTCTTTCTTTTTGTTCCTCCCAATTTTCTTTCTAAGCCTATGGAAATGTTTTTGTGTGCGTGTACGGCCTGAATGTTTTGTGGGACATTAAGTTGGCTGTGGAATGCATGGCTTGCCTTTGTATGGGCTGCATCTCGCCTGAATCTTTGCAGGAGGTGTGGTAGAGATATATATATATTTAAATCCTGTTGTGTTATAGAAAGAGTGTCTACATCTAACCAACACAACTCTGGTTTGATTTTATGTGAGAAATGAACACTTCCCACACAGACTATTAAAAAGAAGTCATAACATGGATTAAAGTTTTAAAAGCTGCTTTTTATGTCATTTAGTAATGAGTCACTGTTTCTTCACAGATCCACCCATGTAAAATTTACTGTTCTGGAACATCTAGAACACATCTCTTGGGCCGATTTATGATTTAATTATGTCTGTACCACAGCATTGATGGATTTCCACAACAAATGTCAAAGCTGTGCTGTAAAACATGGGTGCTGTTGTGTGGGGCAGTGATTGAGAATCAGGCCTCACATGCTGCAGGCTTTTCATGACTTGTGGCCTCATATGTAAGCTGTCATGCTCGGCTCTCCTTTCCAATGGTGTGAGCTAATCTACAACTTACAGTGTAAGTCATTATCATGAACAAGGTCAACACTCCAGTGTGCACCAATTGTTTTTTTTTTTTTTTTTCTTCTTCTTCAAATATGCCTCTGGTTTTTATTGCACCACTAGTGGGCAGTGTTGTGCAAGTTTTCATCAGCCTCCTTTTATGACTTCCACCTTCTCGAGGCGCAAACATCTGAAGCGTCTTTCAGTATAAAACTTGAGTATAGGACATGGTGGTACAGCTCCAGGAAACGCGAGTTCAATCCTGAGCTTGGGTTATTACTGCAGAGTTTCATATATTCTCCCCATGCCTCGATGGTTTTCCTCTGAAGTCCTCCCACTCTCCCAAAACATACGAGTAGGTGGATTTGCTACACTATATTGGACGTAGGTCTGAACGTGTGTGTGTGTGTGTGTGTGGTGCCTTGCAAAAGACCTATGTCCCATCCAGAGTGTACTCCCACCTCATGCCCGGCGTTCCCAGGAAAGGCTCAGGATCCATTGTGAACCCTGACCAGGATAAAGCATTCACTGAAGATTAATGAATAAATGAGTTTGTCTGCTCATGTTACTGTTTTACTGAATAGCAACACAAATGTCAATCTGTCCAGCCCTCAGCACTAACAAATAAACACGGCACCATGGAAATGGAGCAAAACAAGTGTAATTTCCAGTACAAGCCCAGTGCATGGTGCTCAGCATGGGTGGAGGTGGGTAGTAAAAGTGCAATGGGGCTTATAAGAAGTATCACAGCACTCTCATCAAACACATGTGACTCTGGCAACAGTACAGAAGGCAGCGTTTATGCCCCTACACCCTGTCACACACTTCAAAAAGTGACTTTAAATGTTAGTGACAACAGAAAACTGCAGCAGCGCCTGGCTGTAAGAGAGGCCTACAGAGCCAGGGCACTAAAAGCTAAGCCATGGAACCATTACCTCAATAGTAGCACTTTCAAAGCTAACTCACTCCTGCGCACTGAACAATTCTCAAATCTCATTTAGGCTCTCGATGGAAGTGGAGCCAAAGAGTGTAAAAAGGATGGTTTCCTTGCACACCCTGCCAAGAGCATGACTTAGAGGCCAGACGGCCTGATAGGAGAGGATGAAGTGAAAAATATTTAGGAGGATAAACACTGAGTAAACCCTGTTCTTTTGTGTGTGTAAGTGAAGTTGCTCTTTCATTCCCACAGGCTCGCAGGCTCTCTCATTTGTATGTGTGTTCAAATGTGATGATCGTGGTGGTGATAACGAAGATCTGTGAGTCTGTGTATGTGGGTGTGTATGAGTAAGCATGAGTGAGAGTGCGTGACATGAGAGACAGAGTTCCAGTGTGAGAGAGCACAAACGAATATAGCAGCGTAACAGGTGAGGATGTCTCCTCCAGATTCTCTCTTTCTTCTCCTCCAGCTCCTGAGGAGCTAGGGTCATCACATGGAAACTGTCCCACACTACTCTGTCCTCTTCCGTCCAGCTGTGTTTGATAGTAATCTTCATTTAAGGGTGTTACATTTTTACAGTTGCTGCATTTAGTCAATTTGAATCAAACCATGGTGTGTTTTCCCACTGGTTCATTTAGACATGCAAGTCAATCATACTGGTCCGAGAGAGTCTGAGCAAGGCGGTCTCAGTTTGATTCCAAATGAACTGTGATGCAGTTTGATTACAGTGAGGAAGTGATTCGACTCTGAATTGACCCGACTGCAGGAAGTTGAGGGCAGAATTGTTTTGTAGATGTGAGCTGCTAAACTGAGCCAAATGACAGAGCTGTAGTGTTGTAGAAATGTGATTGTTCTAGACAAACAAAAGGAGGGAAATAAACAGTGGTTGCAATACACAAAATGTATTCAAATTAGGTTTTTTATATAGTTATCTGTTAGTTTATTGAGTACCAGCACTGTGTTCGCTGTGCTGAGGTGATATTTTGATTTGCAATTTTCCCATCACTTTATTTCTGACCAATGATTAAAAGAGATTTATAAATATAATTTCAGTGCTATATGCCCCTCAAGAACTTTTTTTTTTTTTTTGCTTTTTGGTTTATTGGTTCATTTGATTATGTGCAATATGAAATCAAATATCAAATGAACCAAAAGAATAAATTTTAGCTCTGATTCAGAGTTGGAAATGGACTAATATGTGCACTAAAGTACAGCATTTCCATCAGATCCCCTATCTCTCTTAGTCTTCACAACTACTCATCCTCACCCACATTTCTCCCAGAGTCATAAGCGTACAATTGGAACAAGGCCAGAAATATACATGAACCTATCTGAAAATTCGAGACTTTCATATATCAGAGTAGAGGAGCAGTAGGGTTGAAAAGGTCTTTTCCAGAGATGTAGCCCATCCTGTTTTCATCTCATACTTTCTCATGAAAGTCAGACAGATCTAATACTAGCAGAGCAGTAAATTCTGAACAGTTGCTTAATTATATTTTGGGATGGGCTGGTTTTTTCATCAGGAATTTGTATTGTAATCGTCATTAGGAAGAGATATGAGGCAATATATAGGTCTTTATTGTGATTACAACTTGCATAAGGAGGAGTTTCAATGAGAATGACCACATTTTTCATGTCATTATGGGATAGTCATGAGAACTTGGCTTGTGCCTTTGCCTCGTTGCCCATGGCTCCTCCATTGCCTCTGATCATATTGTTGATTTTTTTTCTCTACCACACAAAGCATTTCCTTGGGAATTGATCCTAGGTATAATTGTCCCACATCCACCCACCCCTGTCAGTTCTTTTCATCATTTCTTTCCATAATAATAATTTTGTCATTCTTCATCATATTAGTCATTGTATTCTTTTGGAAGGCTCTTACATGTTTGGTGTATTATTATTATTTTTCATTTTGGCATGCTAATATCCTGTAATTCTGTAATGCTAACGTCCTGTAATCAGTGGCTTTTTGAAATCACTTTTGTGATCTTAAAATAATGCTTTAAGATCTCTGCTTATTAATGTGAATAACACATGCAATGATTTATCTTTGTTGTGCCTCAGTTTCTGCCATGTTAATAATAGTTTTTAAGTTATGTTTAATTATCTACTTATTAAAGCCATTCATTTTGACTAGAAAATGATAATACTAAATCTCCCTTAATGTAATGTGTAGGACATTCTACCGCTTTGAAGCTGCCTGGGATTCATCCATGCACAACTCACTCTTGTTGAACCGAGTGACTCCATATGGGGAGAAAATCTATATGACTTTGTCTGCTTACTTGGAGGTAACCATCGACTTTCACTCCACTATTAATATTAGCCTGTAATCATGATAGCAATTTATTTATAGGAGTGGATATTCATGATTATTGCAACAATCTTGATTTACCATATGTTTTTAAAAATATTAAAACATTGGAATCTCAGTTTGTAGGTATTACCTGTTATGGTTTAACAGAGAGCTTTTTGCCCTGTATAAGCAGTCTCAGATTGATTTAAAAAACTGCTTACAAGTGGTCTAAAAATGATTTCCAACTCTGTTAGATGGAGAACTGCACACAGCCTACAGTGATAACCAAAGACTTCTCCATGGTGTTTTATTCCCGAGATGCGAAGCTCTCAGCCTCACGCTCCATCAGGAACTTGTTCAGCAGCGGGAGCGTGAGGCCATCCGAAGGGTAAACAGACCTTGCTTCATTTTGTTAGAACACACACACACACACACACACACACACACACACACACACACACTCTCACTCTCACTCACTACAATTAAAACACAATACAAGCTTTACAAGAATTACAGAAAAAAGACACTTTTTGGGGGAAAATCATTTACTGAAAACATACTTCTGCCTCTTGATTATGTGTCATTATGAATTTCGTGCATATTTTTAATCTCTTGTGTAGAAACCGAATCACTGGAGTGTATGAGCTCAGTCTGTGCCACCTGGCAGACGCAGGCAGCCCAGGTAAAGCATCAGCCCTCCATTCTCTCTTGGAGAGTATGTATTAAGTTATAGTACTATTAATGTTTGTTGTGGCTATGTGGCTGCTACATAATAATTAGCATGACACAAAATGGTGGAGATGGATGTAAATGTCTTAATGAAAGAAAAGACATAGAGAACAAACAAAGACAAAACAAGAAGAGTGAAACAATAGCTAGGTGATCATAGCACCAAACACACAAGACACTATACACCACAGATGCTTAGCAACTAAATAGGGAAAACTAAGAACTTATATAGGGACACTAAACTGGAGGGAATGTGACAGTGTCAGTGATTTATATTTGATGGTGTTAATGTTAATGCAGTACAGGGCAGCCATATCACAGCCGAAACCAGATGTGATATAACAAGTCCTCCATTTTTTACTGACCAAGATACTACAGTACTGGCTTCTTGTTTTCGATTGACTCACAAGATCGAGGCTCACGTAGGTAAAGTCAGTGCTAAGTGAAACAGAAACTCTGCCAGAGGACTATGCATGTCTTTTATGTCCCATGCCCTTTCCTTTTCACTGACTTGCTTTTTCTTATGGGTGAATTTTATTTGTACCTGGTATGACTGCTCCGTTTATTTGGAAAAAAAAAAAACCCAAAACAAAACAAGAAAGCATGGTTTTCAGGTGTCCCCTATATTACCATAGCAAGGCGGGCAAAAATCGTAAATGGTTAAACCATAGATGTTGTCACCTCTGTAAATGATTGAGGTGTGTGTAATTGATGAACACTCTTAGGAATCATAATGGACCGTCCATTTGGTTGCAAACCCACTGCAGTCAATTCCTGTCTGAGGCTCACCAGATCCACAGTATTTCCAGCTGTGGTGCTCTGGCCTGTAATGTAACCATTTTCAGTTCCTGGTTAGACAAGAATACTTAAAGCTAAAGAATTACACCCAGTCCTCCTATATTATACCATCTTAATGTTGTGCACAAGGTTGATTTTATGATCGTTCCTTTTTTGCTCTTAAGTTCTTAATATATTAACTGTGACTGAATGAATTAACTAGGATGATAAATACTTTGGAGAGTCTCATTAAATAGCTGTGCTGTTTCATAGGGATGCAGCGGAGGCGCCGGCGGGTGTTAGACACATCAGTGGCGTATGTGCGAGGGGAGGAGAATTTGGCTGGATGGAGGCCCCGCAGTGACAGCCTCATCCTGGACCATCAGTGGGAGCTGGAGAAGCTCAGCCTCCTGCAGGAGGTACAAGACACAACACACCATAACACCATAACATACACACATGCATGCCTTATGCTTCTCAATATCTACCGACTTGGTATAAAATCAAACCTAGATAGACCATCATTGGGGATCCTCCTGATGGTGTGTGTGCATCAGCAGAGTTTCACTTGAAATTACGTATAAGTCATCACATATGAAATGTTAAGGTCAAGGTTAAGGACAGTGTTGGTGTTAATTATGTTTATTTGTATGAATTTCTCTGTAAATTAGCAGACAACATGTTTCTGTAGGCTTTCGAATTCATTCTGCTGCTATCCTCATGCATTACATCATCAATAAAGATTAGTGAGCCTGTTCCAGAAGCAGCCGTGCAAGTCCAAGCCATGGCACTACCTCCACCATGCTTGATCGATGCGCTTGTATATATTGGATCATGAGCAGATCCTTTCTTTGTCCACACTTTGGCCTTTGTATCACTTTGGTAGAGGTTAATCTTGGATCCAGAACATTTGTGGCTCATCTCTGTATTTCTTTGAGAATTCCAATCTGGCCTTTTGATTCTTACTGCTGATGAGTGGTTTGCATCTTGTGGTATGACTTCTATTTTTCTGCTCTCAGAGTGTTCTTTGAACGGTGGATTGTGATACCTTCAGCCCTGCCCTGTGTTGTTTTTAAGTTTTTGTTCATAGCTCTCACAGTCATTCTGTCATCAACTGCTGTTGTTTTCCTTGGTCATTGGCCATCTGATCATTGTCAAGTTGTTAGTACACCAGCTGTATCTTTTTTTCAGGACATTCCAAATAGTTGTATTTGCTATGCCCAATGCTTGTCTAATGGCTCTGATAGATTTTCTGTTGTTTCTCAGCTCCAAAATGGCTTGCTTTTCTCCCATAGACAGCTCTCTGGTCCTCATGTTTTTAACAACAAATGCAGTGGAACCCAGGGATGAAACCAAGAGTAGACAATCAAGAGCAGACCATCGTTTTTGCATACAAACACTTACAAACACCAGGGATTTTAAGACTTTTATTTGAACTTCAACTGAGTTTCTCTCACATCAGAACAATCTCTAATATACATATAGGGTATTAGATTTCATTCTCTATGTGATTGTGGTGCTACAGGTGGAGAAAACCAGGCACTACCTCCTCCTGAGGGAGAAGCTGGAGTCCACCCTGCTGTTGGGCCAGGAATTGCCGCTGTCCTGCGTGTGTGAAGATCTGACTGAGTCCTCCTCCCCCTCCAAACACCTGGGGCAGGGTCATGACCCTGACGCTGAACCCGGCCATGAAATAATCAATGAAAGGCAGCTCAAGCTTGCCGCCAAGGTAAAGAAGGTTAATTATCTGGTCTTGTCCAGAACATGGTAATAAAATAATTAATACAACCTCCCTTTACACATTGTTATTAATCATGATTTTGTTGATATGGACCTCTTGTGCTGGGATTGCAGAGCTACACTAATCAACTGTATTTTTTCCTCACCCTTTACAGTGTTTGCGTTTGCTTACTCACACCTTCAACAGAGACTACAGTCATGTGTGTGTGAGTGCCAGTGAGAGCAAGGTGAGCTGCTAATAGGCAATGATACACTTATTTTAACTTGTTTTCATTTTGCCTGCGTTGTTAACATCCTCAACTTGAATGGCTGGCTTACATGAACATGTGTGAGTGTTTATGGTATCTGTCTGTGTTTCAGCTGAGTGAGATGTCTGTAACTTTGATGAGAGATTCTATCTCTATCTCTGACATCAACACACTCACACCTTCCTCCACTTGTCCCTCGCTGGTGGAGGGACGCTACAACAGCAACACTGAGCTCAGGTAAGGTTAACCACAGTTCACTTGATTCTGTTGTTCAACTGAGAATTATACATTAGTATCGTTATTGTATTGTAATTGGGTTGGGTTTGAATCCCACCTCCATCCTGTGCACGCGGGGATTGCATGTTCGCCCCGTGCTGTGGGGATTTCCTTTGGGTACTCTGGTTTCCTCTCCCAGTCCAAATGCATGCATTGTAGGCTGATTTACATTTCCAAATTGTCCGTAGTGTATGAATGTTCTCTGGGTTGGCACCCCATCCAGGGTGTCCCCAGTCTTGTGCCCCAAGTTCCCTGCGAAAGGTTCAGGCTCCCCCGCGACCCTGTGTAGGATAAGCAGTATGAAAAATGGATGGATGGATGAATTCACGAGAACGATTGATAGAATAAAAAGATGTCTGCCTCAAATAGCATACTGAATTTAGGTACTGATCGTAAATTCATGCCTCTTTCTCCAAGGAAAGTGGGAAAACTTTAAGTAAGGCTAACTAACAACAGCTTTATTCCTTAGCTCTCATGTTAGCTAGCATGACAATAACTTTGATGAGACAAGCTAGCTGAATGCTAATAGCTAGCTGTCACAATACGAATTGCCTTGATAAATACAAAGTGTAATGTGTGTAGCAGCTGATACACTATATGGCCAAAAATATGTGGACACCTGACCCTCACACCCATATGTGTTGCCACAAACAGGATGTCTTTGTATGCTTTAGCATTAAGATGGGCCTAGCCCAAATGTGTTCCAGCATGACAGTGCCCTTATGCACAAAGTGAGATCCATGAAGATAAGATTGGTGTGGAAAAACTTGAGTAATTTGAAATAACTAATAGTCTATACGATGTCACACTTTCTCACTGCATCATTTAACTGTTGGTGTATGCAGACCTCCAGCACCTCGCTCCCGTGCTGTGAGCCCCAACCGAGGCTCTACATCTGATGGCGAGGGCAAGAAGTCCCCCAGTGGAGCTCCAGAGTCCAAATCAAGGACCCATACATTTGTCCCTGACATTCAGGAGATCCGTGTCAGGTCAGTTTACAGACCTTAATACTGAGAACAAATTGAGTAGAAGCATTAACAGATTCACTGCTTACTTTGTGACTGAAAGCAACATTTTATAGTAGGAACTATAGACTAGAGATAATGTTTAATTACAAAAGATCATTATTATAATTGCATATATTTCTTCAAAAACAGTGCCGTTGAATACTTTTTGTTAATTATGATTAAGAGTTGTTAATTAATTTTCTATAACAACAACTCTGACAATATTACTGGCTGTAATTCATATACAGGTTTATATTAATGCACTTCATATCTCTGTGATAATTTCTATAGTAACAATATACACAAACACTTGTATGGCAGACACCCCAGAATCTAATAGTGCATCCCAAATCGTACACATGTGTACTATTCTACGCCATTTTGTAGTATAAATAGTGTGATTAGTGTGTTCACACACAAAAAAAGCAAAAAACAAAGTGCACTTTAAGTTCCCGGATACTGCACTCATTCAACCGAAAAAATGAAGTGTGGAATGATGGACACTTCATGCACTTGACGATCGCAGCTTTCCTTACATAGCGGATGGGGAGGGGCTATATCAAGCTCAGATGCTGAACCGAAAAAAAAAGCTGTTTACATTGCCAGCAGCCATAGCCACAACCACAACATACTATGTTGATATTTGAATTGTGCAAGCAAAATTCGCAGACGATTACATTACATTACATTACATTACATTTACAGCTTTTTGGCAGACACCCTTATCCAGAGCGACTTACATTTATCTCATTTATACAACTGAGCAGTTGAGGTGACTTCTGATTAGTAACCCAGATTCTTTAACCACTGAGCCACCACTGCCCATTACGTCTCCGTCTGAGGTCTTCTTGGGCATAAAAAGAAACATTAACATAACAATAAAATGTTCCAATTCATTTTTGTTATCTGTTTGGGCATTTCACTAATGCTAGCACCATACCATTATGTATATTTGACATAATTTGCCCTCAACCGGGAAACAGCACATACTTCCGGTTAGTACAATACTGAAAGTGTGCCATTTGAGAAGATACTACCCTTCTAAAATTCATACACTAGACGGCAGAGTATATAGTGCACAGTATACGTGTATAGTGTATAGTATAAGTGTATAGTGTATAGTATGTCATTTGGGACACACTATAAGTCTAATAATAAATGAATGTGTTGGTATTTAACAAATAAAAATGTGTAATGGTTGATATGGTGAAGCTTTCTGTAAGTCAGTATTGTGTGTTAGTCATTAAGAAACAAATCATCTCTTGTTTTTGCTCTCGCAGCCCAATAGTATCTAAAAAGGGCTATCTGCACTTCCTGGAGCCACACACTAACGGCTGGGTGAAGCGCTACGTGGTGGTGCGCCGGCCGTATGTCTACATCTACAATTCAGAGAGAGACACAGTGGAGAGAGCCATCCTCAACCTGTCCTCTGCACAAGTGGAGTACAGTGAGGACCAGCAGGCCATGCTGAAGGTAAAATACATTCGCAAACACACACACACACACACACACACACACACACACACACAGACACAAGAGGTCGACCGATATTGGATTTTACAGATACTGATAACTAAGTTGGGCAGTACCTGCCGTTTTTAAAATTAATAAAAACATAACACTCAAAGTAAAATATTGCTAAACAGTATTTACTGTACCATAAAAATATACTGTACTTTTTAAAATGAAATACATATATAAATATGAATATATATTAATTATTAATAAATATTAATGTAAATATATTTAAATAACAAATAACAAATAAAAATAGAGACATCTAAAATGAATAAAAAAACACTTCAAATAACAACCAAATTTGTCAGTCATAGTTTTTATTTGACCTCTAGAGGGCGTGCTCGTACTGTATAATGACAGCGGACCCTTCTCAGCCGCTCCCGCAACGGACGCAACCGGAAAACCGGTGTGGATTTTTGCCGATAACCGATAGTTCCAGCAATTGGTTATTGGTGCCGATTAATTGGTCAACCATTAACGCACACACACACACACACACACACACACACACACACACACACACATTGATGTACAGTGGTGTCCACATACAGAATGCTAGTTAAAGAATAATGAAGAATTATAATCCATATTATCATATGAAAGTCTCCGTAATGGTAACTGGGCCATTTGTCCACATATGACTTCAAACAGTCTGCAGGAAATAGAATATTACAATCCATAACTCACACACACACACACACACACACACACATACACACACACACACACACATTCACACACCTGATTATATGTCTATATAGGCACTGTAGAGGAAATATGTCAATTGCTTTGCATTATTTTTTGCGACTCTCATAAGTCTTGTCATCCTTTTGCAGACTCCCTACACATTCGCTGTGTGCACAGAGCATCGTGGGATACTTCTGCAAGCCGGCAATGACAAAGAGATGCATGACTGGCTGTATGCATTTAACCCTCTCCTTGCTGGCTCCATCAGGTACGTGGAATAAAGCCAGGAAGTGTCCCATCCTCCTTGTACTAGCAGATGTGTCATTATAATTATACCACTGTATTTAACTATCTACTTGTCACAGGTCCAAACTCTCCAGAAGAAGAGCAGCACAGATGAGGCTTTGAGAGGACAAAAACAACAGAGCCCACAAACACAAAAAAGACTATCCCTGTAAATAGAGTCCTCCGTTCCTGTGCCCGGTCCAGTCTCTAACACTCGTCACAATCCTCCCTTCCTGTGTGTACCTACACTCACCTTATCTAACACTAAGCACCTGTGTACTAAAGGCGCACAATGCTGTGTGTCTACCAGGACCTGGATGTTCAACCCATAATCCTCCTATGAATCTAAGGCCACTAAGTTTTGGATCAGTGTAGTAATGGAGATTAGAAGTGTTTGCTTAGCTGCATTTTAGATGCTTATACAGTACCACATAAAAAAGCTCCAACACTCCGCAACAGAAGAAAAACAAGAATGACACTTCCAGATCAAGTCAAACCCATTTTACCCAGATTTGTTAAGATGAGTAACAAAAAGTAAAATAGATTGTCAATATAGAGATGTTTCAGTCACATGACTTTACTGTGTTATTTCGTTACAGTTGAATCCGGTCAGTATTTCAGTCAGCCAATAACATCTTTGTTATCAGCTTAACATTTCAGCTTCTGATATATGTTAGGGAGGCTGGATCCTAAAATGCATAGTAAATTATCATACTAAATAGTATGTCAAAATAGCATGCTATACTATTTTACATACTATTTAGTATGGTGGGATGCAGTTTGGGATTTAGCAAGATTCTTCCCAGTTCAGCCCTAGTGCAGGTTTTGGATAGTCTCCAAAGAAATTTATATAAGATAATATGATATAAAACGGCCATGCAATGAGAAACATCAAACATCGCTCATGAAGTTTTCTCATATCTGTGTGTAAAAAAACAACAACAAAAAAACAACAACAATCTGATGAGATGGACAGCTGTGTGTGAGTGAACCTAAATTGTATCATAATCCAGTTTAACATTTTCTAAAATGAACTTATCCCTTAAAGATCTTATCTCTGGTTGATTTACTTTGACGTTTATATTAAAATCTTGTCAAGTTAGATATTTATTTAACATGCATTTATTTATTTATTTTGTTGTGTATTTATTGACAATGTTTTGATGAAGTTGAATGCAATTATCTGCAGATGGCACTTTCCCCCCTCCCCCCAATGAGTTTTACTCACCTATCGCTTATGTATCATGTGACTCTCCCTCCTCAACCCACAGAATGTTTTTGGAGGTTAGGGACAGGGAATAGGATGTGACGCTGTGATGGCTGCTACTATGTGTAGATCACATGAATGTTTCATTTATAGGTTGTTAGAAGCGAGAAAGAGCCTTCTGCAAAATAGCCAGTTGTGAAACAGAGAAAGGAACATTACCCAGACCAGTTAAAGACAAAAGTCTGTATAATCATAAACTGCAGGTTTTTAATGATGTATATTATATGATTTTACAAGTTTCCCATATTTCTACATTCTCATTTGTCACTTTCATTCTTCAGGTTTCCCAAATCATGTCAGCCCATTAATCCAACCTCTCACCATGCCCCAAAGTTGATATACTGGAAGTTGAGTTTTCATGCTGTGCACTTATTATACCCAAGTCATTTTGTAAGCATATCTTGTGATCGGTCTGGTATTATTAATTCTCATATACCGACTTGGTCTGACCAGCTAGCAGCTGCCAAAACACAGGTAGAGCTAGTCAAGCTGGTAGATCAGGGACATTCAACAATCATTTGTAAAGGTCCACTTACAAAAAATTCCTTGCTTGGGCCTTGATAAGCAACTAACACGACTGAAAGGCAACAACCATTTTAGCTATACATAAGACTATTCCAGCAGTTTTGCATTTGACACAGAGCATAAACACATACGCCTTTAAATATTCTGTCCTCATTGCTGACTGTTGTCAGTACACTAATCAGACCAGAGAGGGTACATGAAATGAAAAATCTATCAAATTGTGTGAATTTTCTCCCCTTCTGATCTAATATCTTTAGTCCTAGCTAATCTCTGGTCCAATGAGCTTCGTTCAGCAAAATAATTTAGGTGAATGCGTGTGATTGTAGAAACTGCAACAGAGGCTCTACTACAGAAGCCATGCTGGTTCCTGGTTCATATTCAGAAAACAGCAGTCCCTGAACTACAGCCACATATTTTTCTCAGTTCTCAGTTCAGTCCACTGAAATACCTTGCTGACTCTGCATATGGACCACGGTCCATCAGCTGACACCCCCTGTGGTAGACAGTTTGTCAACTGGTACTAGTAGAAAGGAAATCATTTCTGAATTACTGCTAGTAATGCAACATCATAGTCAAACTATTTTTAAGAAAACGTAAGGAAATTAGAAAATCGCAAACATTTATTGATCAATTTAATTAATAAGGAAGCTGGAAAATAATAATAAAATAAAAGACGATGCTCTACTAGTTTGACCATCTCGTTTGTGTTTTGGCAGCTGTTAGATGATTAGACCATGCTGGATTTCTCAACAGGGATGTGCTTTTTTTTTTCCCACACGGATCAACAAATCTGCACATGGAAATGGACCTACCGTATACAGTGTGTTTTGTGATGTTCACATAAACCATCCTTTTTGAAGCATCATGCTACCTTATATTTCCCACAAACTTACAAAATATTGTAGTGGAGACTGCAAGCTTAGAGGCTGCAGTATGCATTTTTAATGGCACTCATACTGTAGGTTTAATAACTAAAGTCTCATTATTGGTTAATATGTGATGTGACTGTTGGCTTAATGTTTAATGAGAAGAGCAAACAACTTGTGTCTGTGTTGTTAGCGAAATGCCACTGTTTGTGTATGAGTGAAAATCCACACTACGCTGCTGAAAGTGTTGGTTATCAGAAGCTTTGCCATGGTTAAAATTTCTAGGAATGTTACACACCACTGATTTGCGCTGTTGTGATTGGTCATGCTCACCTGCTTTTTTCATGGAAGTTAACCTTTACCTTTCCAAGTTTTTTTTTTTTTTTTTTTTTTATGCTATGAATGCCTGCACAGGCATAAGTGGTTTTGTTACTATGACGATGACTTAGAATAGATCCCAGTTATCCCTGTTTATTAGGACTAAGCCAGATGGATTGCAATGTGGTATTCCCCTGAGTTCTCCTTACACAGTAGGGCAGATGGGAGCATGTCTGAGGCCAGCCAACCTCCAGAGCATGCTTAGTAATGCCAAGACTCAGGCTATCTGAGAAATATTATGGTCTGGAGAAATGAATATTGAAGTGTAATGGCTATTAATTTATAACTATGACTTTATCTGTTTGCTTATGTGAAATTGACCAATCACTTAAGCCACTTTGGTTAAACTGCAAAGCGTTGACTTATCATATGTACTTATAATGCTGTTATATTTTTCTGCACAGTTCAATATACAAAGGCGCTGTTTGTGCTGTTTGCAATGAGCGTCATCTGAATAAGTATGTCCAGTTTTGCATGGAAAGATTGTCAAGCTGCCTACATATCTAAACAAAACTGTGCTCCAGTGTTCCAGATTGTGGTTGAATATCCCCTGATCCATTTCTCAAGCATTGTGTTTGTGTCTGCACATATCTGAATGAAAAATGAAATATCAGTCATTTTGTTCAGCAGCGCATGCATGTGTGCAGTTGTCTTTTGTGTGGGCACCACTTTGAGAATGTTGTTGAGAGTGTGTTGGATTAAATCTAGCACCTTCTAGCCTGCGTCACTGAATAACTACCAGGCACAACATTATAATTCATTCACCATCACTTAGCTTACATACAGCAGCCTCCGTGAGAAAAACAAAAAACAAAAAACAAACAAATGATAGGCTCTCTTCATCAACAGATTTTTTTGTCTGTGCTTCCATTTTCATCATATGCACAAACTCCATTCAGTGACATTTTTCTATTTCTCAGTTCTACTTTGCATTGTATATAAACACGATTGCCGTGAATGGTGTAATATGCAGTTGTAACCCATTGGTACCATCTTAAATGGGCAGTAGTTCAATGTGTCTTGTGAGTGTTTGCGTTATGAGTCAAAATGTTTGCGTAGCCTACACCTTAACACATTGTCTGATATAAAATAAATGTGGAACTTATGCAACACTAAAAATGGTGTCCATGTGTTATTTTAACATATTGTGACTGTAATCTATAAAGGAGATTAGCAAGGAAAATTATTTATTATTCTTGCATTTTGTTGCATTTATCCATTTGTTTTTCAACGCTATTACATTTATAATAATTCAATAGGCATGTGGAAATAACTTGTTAGACGGTTAAAATTCTTATGCTAAAACCCAAGACCACTCAGATATCATGGGACATGGCAGAGTAATGATAGATGTAATAACAGAGTAACAGGAGGCATCAGAGTTACTGTTTTTGGACATAGTTTGAAATGTGTTCTTTTGTGATTAATATTTACCACATCCAGTTATATCTATATCAATAAGAACTCCTAAAACATATGAAACCCCATGTTTTCCTTTGAAAACTTCTACTATTCACCAGAAGAAAAACTTAATTCTGTATTAATATCATGGATTTGTGTTTCTGACAGCAGAAATTGGAGAAGCAAAGGGTATGTCTGCTAACACAGGAAATAAAGGAAATAATGCAATAGATAAGGAGGTTCCTGAGTAATGCAGATCAAAGAGGAGCACAATATATCAGTCGAAATACTGTGTGTGTTGATCAGTGAACATGTGAGTGATTCAGAAACTCTTTCCATTCTAGCAGCATTTACCTGTATAGCTGTCAGATTAAGGTGGATTTTTCAGCAGGGATTGTAGTTATACAACATTCGTGATGGCTTGTATTTTCCCTGTAAACCATTAATATTTGTTTGTAGTATAAAACTACAAGGCCCACAACCTCTCCATAATAACGCAATCTCTTTGAGATATTTTCTAATTTCACAAAGAACAGACAAGATATTAACTATGTAGCCAGTTACTAAGAAGCTAAGACATGGTAATTATGTACATGCCCGGATGTGACAACATTATTATATTCGTACATGTAAACAGAATACAAAAACAAATGCATGTGTTCTATCTTTACATTTTTGTAAAAAACAAGAAAACAAAAACAAAACCCTGATTGATTAAAATATTTCATTTTTCCATGCAGTTTAAATCAACAATGGTCTGGTTTATTAAACGAAATTTAATTAGAATGATTCATCCTATTGGATGTCTACTTCCTGGTTTTTCTGAGTGTCCTACCTAATTGACTACCTTGTCATAAATTCTATTGGGGTTAAAAATCCTCCAAGCCGATCTGAAGGACTGATCAACAGTTACCAGAAAATTTTAGTTGCAGTTATTGCTACACAAGGGGGTCACATCAGGTACTGAAAGCAAAGGTTCACATACCTTTGCCACTCACAGATATGCAATATTGGATCCATCTATCCATCCATTTTCTGTACCACTTATCCTACACAGGGTCGCAGGGGAGCCTATCCCAGGGAACTCGGGGCACGAGGTAGGAGACACCCTGGACAGGGGGCCAGCCCATCACAGGGCATAATCGCGCACGCACACATTCACACACTATGGACAATTTGGAAATCAGCTTATAATGCATGTATTTGGACTGGGGGAGGAAACTGGAGTACCCGGCAGAAACCCCCGGAGCATGGGAAGAACATGCAACCACCGTGCACACAGAAGGAGTTCACAAACTTTCAAGGAACACTGTGTGTGTGTGTGTGTGTGTGTGTGTGTGTGTGTGTGTGTGTGTGTGCGCGTGTATATACTGTATATATATATATGCAGGTTCACCAGTCTACAACATAAGATGATATTCTCTGTACAGTGTCTGTGTTGAAGTGAGTTCGATTGCAAGACACAGTCAAAAAAATATCACATTTGGTTTCCCATATAGACTTGAATAGGAACCCAGAAAAAAAATCCTGTAGAAGTGGTCCTTCAGGATATTTATGTCCTGTCCTATAAGACAGTTCCTATAGGAATATTACAGGAATGGTTCCTATAATATAACAGAAATTCTACATACAAGAAATACACGTATCTTATTGGAATCCTTTAGGATTTTTGGCAAGGTTTATCAAGAACACTGCATATATTTTAATGATGGGTGCATTCAAAAAAAAAAAAATAATAAAAAAAATCATGAAATAAATACAGTACCTTTAGCTTTATGCCGGAGGCATTTCTGATAAAGTCACAGTAATAACGTAGACAAAACATTTGTGGTATTGTTTTAGAAAGACTACTGTATGACAGTGTGATAAGATGGGATACATTAGAATATGAGCACCAGTGGTGACGCAAGCGCCCCCAGTGGGAGGAGCCAGGGCTAGTGTACTTCCTGTTTAGGGTCGATCTGTCATCAAAGACGATGCCGGTAAATCATTAACAAGATACAAGTCTTTTAGTAAGTAAAATTACTCTAGCGAAATCTCTCGTTTTTATGGCTGGTTATATTATAATTCATTCATTGTAAATGAAGTGGCGCACAGTGGCTGGTTTATGTTATGTGTGAGGCTGGGCTGGGCTTACACGTGTTTGACGGATGTTGTAAAAATGGCTACAGCAAATTTTAAGCACTATCATAGAATAGAAGTGTGTACATTAATTATACAGAAGATGAATGAAAGGATGTAAATAGCTGCTCTTAAGGTTAGGACATATCCAAAAACGGTTTACATAGTGCGTTGTCCGCGGTATATCGGATAATATCTGTGCTAAAAAAAAAAAAAAAAAAAAAAAAAAAGAAAGAAAAGAAAAGAAAGTGTCACACAGTTTATTTTAAATTAGACAATGTGTGAGAAGGCTGGCTCCTCAGATCGTCTGGCTCCGAGTCCACAAGACAAGGCAGCGCTGGATCTGGACCATCACCATAAGCGTGTGGAGCATGTGGTTAGTCCTGTCCTGAATAGGTGAGAGACAGTTTAACTCTGGATTATTGCTCTATATTGTAGCATAATCAATACTGTGTTTGGTTTAATAGGTCTAAACTGTACATGAGGTTGTGTAGATCTTCACTGCAGCTGTTTTATAGCTACTGGACCTGCTGTACGAGTACAAATTCTCTTCTTACACCTAAACAATGAGGGCATATATAGTCATGAAAAATGACTAATGAAAAGTGTCAAAATTAAAGCAGCATTAAAGGGATGAGTTGTATGACAGTAGGATATCATTATTGTAACAAACTATTGATGACATATTAATTAAGGTGTTTTTTGATAGATATTTTATGCACCAAATTTTACATTGCCCATAATCATTTATCAGGCTGTGTTTATCAATCAATCAATCAATCAATCAAACAAACAAACAAACAAACAAATCTTTTTTTTCACTTTTGCATTTAAGTAACTTATATTATTTGTCTTTTATTTGAATGTTTTATGTTATTTTAATCATTGTACTTATATTATATATTGTTCTTTTCTTCTTACTGTTACTGCTATTGTTTATCACACTTTTTAAGAATTATTTTATATTTGACAACCTTTTATTTATTTCTATTTGTATGTCACACAAGCACTTTGAAGTGCATTTTAAATGTATGAAAACTTCTGTATAAATACAGCTTTTTGTTGTTGTTATTATTATTATTATTATTATTATTATTATTATTATTGCCTTGTCTTGAACTGATGATTCAGATGTTGGATCAAGTGTGGTCTACCACAACTCTTGAGCTAAATGTTTTACCTTTCAATCAGAATCTATATGGACTACAATGCCACTACTCCATTTGATACTGAGGTGGTCAGTGTGGTCACTGAGGCTTTAAATGAAGCTTGGGGAAACCCCAGCAGCATGTACCTGCCAGGTGTGTTGTCAGCCTGCTCTCATACAGTGCATCTCTGATACTCACAGATCAGATTTACTTATATTCTGCCTTCTTATTCCAGGCCTGAAAGCCAAAGAGATCATTAACCAGTCACGAGAGAGTGTAGCCAGGATGGTTGGTGGAAAGGCAACGGACATCATATTTACATCAGGGGGTACTGAGGTGAGATTTCTTGGTTTATGTGGGAATTCAGAAGCTCTTAAAAGCCTTAGTGTAACTAAAAGACTAAATTTATTTGGTGTTTTGCTGGGAAAAGGACTATTCTACTTCAGAAAATAGATGGCACCACGAGGAAGCAGGATTGTCTAGAAATACTGAAGCAAAACCTCAAGACATCATCCAGAAAGTTAAAACTTGGTTCAACTGGGTCTTCCAGCAGGACAATGATCCTAAGCATACCTCCATGTGTATATAAACCCGCTAAAAATCTGATATAGTAAATAAAAGCTGAAAAAATAGCTGTCTCTTAATTATTATTTTAAAATGACATCTTATGGAAATAAAGTAGATTGGCTAGTTGGTCCTAATTGACTTAAAACAGGAAATGTTTGTATGGTAACATGACATCAAGTTTGAATCTCTTTAGCCTAGGTGTATGTAAACTTTTGTGCTCAATTGTGTGTGTGTG
>JANDJT010000012.1:13515133-13556082 GCA_024331685.1 Stegophilus panzeri
ACCTGTAATATATTTTCTAGATGGGTCCATAGGGCCTCAATTGCTCCTCACCATTCCTTTTTACTTTATACTTCACCTTCAAGTTGGTTTTGACCTTGTCCCTTCCACCCAGATCAGTACTTTATATGTGGTAAAAATGTTTTACAATCTCAGGCCTTGGTCTTGGACTGATTATGTACACTGTATATATTCTGATGCCGATACGCCAATCTGTACTTTAGTCTTCTAAAACTAATAAGGCATGTCCTTGCTTTATTCCCTGATTATTTTTCAGGCTAATAACATGGTGTTCCACTCAGCAATGGAACACTATTTGAAGAGCAGCATGTCATCTGAGGGTGGACGTGAGGAAAATTATCATGTTAACGGCAAAAGGATCATTCCTCACATCATCACCTCCAATGTGGAGCATGATTCTATCAAACTCGTGGCTGAACACCTGGTACAAATGGGCAAGGCAGGTAATGATGACACATAATCCAGGGTTATAGCATCCTCTATATGTCTGAAACTTGTTTTTTTAATTTTGAAGCCATCTTCTCATTGCTCATTTTATTATGATCTATGCTAAATTAACTATTATAATATTTTAGTGGAAATATTTTGATAGATCACTATTTTATGCTCTATCCTGGCCCCCAGGTTACTCTTTGCGCAGAGTTTCACATGTTCTCCCCTTGTCCTCCTGGGGTCCTTCTGGGCTGATAGGTGGATTGGTGACTCTAAATCACCACTAAGTGTGAATGAGTGTGTGAATGTTGGTGTGCATGCTTCACTGCTATGGGCTGGTGTCTTAATCAAGGTATATTCCTGCCTATCCTAACGGGATAGGCTCCGGATCCCCCATGACTCTGCAAAGGATAAAGCGTCACTAAATATGAATGAATAAATGAATGACCATTTTATTCCATGATAAAGTAGAGTTGCATTTGAGGTGTGCTTGCCTGGATTTCTCCTGTAGATGTCACGTTCCTGCCTGTTTCCAGAGTGACGGGACGGGTGGAGGTGGAGGACGTGATGGCAGCACTGCGTCCCTCCACATGCCTGGTGTCAGTCATGCTGGCCAACAATGAGACAGGTGTTATTATGGTAAGTGAATGAGCACAGCATAATTTCACAAAAGATTTTTAAGAATCTGAAAGGAAGGTGATGAAGAATATTTAGTTAAATTATAATTCCATACTGATGTATCCTAGTTTTAAATAATTAATTTCAAATTAATAGGCAAAGCTTGTGTGTTTTTTTTTAAGTGATGCAGAAAATGTAGGCAAATATTAAACATACACAAATATCCTTTCTTTTCTACACTATTTAAGTCAAGAATGAAATAATAATGCAATAAAAAATTTAATACTGAGAAAACATTTTGAGAATAAATAATTGGGAGCAATGATGGCTGTAAGGGAACAGGGCTGGAAGTGACCAACTTAAATTACATAAGTTCTGTTGTGATTAAGCCCATCAGGGAGATTTGTCAGAGGGTGAAATCAGCAAAAAGATCACCGTCTTCTCCCAGAATTCTGCTGCACACGGATGCGGCGCAGGCCATCGGGAAGATCCGTGTGGATGCTCAAGAACTGGGGGTGGATTACCTTACAATAGTTGGACACAAGGTAACCAGTGCTGATTGGTAAATAATAATAATAATAATAAGCAGTAGAAGTAGAGGAACAACAACAAAAACAACAATACTGATTTTCCCCAAATGAATCGTGTTAAACTGTTTAACTGTTGTAGTCAAGTACAGTTAAAATAATTTTTGGAATATAAAATAGGCTTATGAAGTCAGCACCATAGCCTTCATTAAAACAACCAGTATTTTGGAGTTTTTCAGTGGCAGCTATTTTGTGATTTGTGCATGCTAAGCAAGCATGCTAAATGATAGAAGTGTGTGTTCATGTATTTATGTACATGTTGGTTTTAATGTTTGCAAAAATAAGCAGACAACCACATTAGGCTAATTCCAGATTTATGAGATTTTTAACATGTTTTATACTCTGAAACAAATACAGTAAAATGGGAAATAATTGCTGTTTATTTGCAGTTTTATGCTCCTCGAATTGGTGCCTTGTTTGCGAACGGTCCTGGAACGATGACTCCTCTTTACCCTTTGCTCTTTGGCGGAGGACAGGAGCGCAACTTTAGACCGGGGTATTGCATGGCTTTATTAGCTGGCATTGCGGTATAAGTGTTGTGTGGCAATGCTAACCCTTTGAACTAGTAAATAAATAAATAAGCCCGAAGCATTGACTCTGACACTGATATTGTTCCTAACTTTCTTTTTCAGAACTGAGAACACAGCAATGATTGCTGGTCTGGGGAAGGTAAGAGGTCACTCTCAGCATTGTTCTTTTAGATATACCTATATTCTTTTATGCATCATCACTCAAAATTGGTTTCAGTGTTTTAAATGACTGTGCATCTCTTCTTTGGCAAAGGCTGCAGAATTGGTGACAGCAAACCTGGTGAAAGACGAGGCTCATCTGCTGGATATCAGACTTTACCTGGAGCAGAGGCTGCTGGTCAGTCCTATTCGTCAAATACTTGTACAGCTGGTATTCTTTGATTTTATGTTGCAGTAACAGTTTATGGTGAATAGTATTTAAATATTTTTGTTGAAATGACCCTATTGTTTGTATCTAGACTGTGTTTGGAAAAGAGAAGCTTCGTTTTAACAGTCATTTCCATGGAACAGACACACTACCCAACACGTGCAATGTGTCTATTTTGGGACAAGGACTGCATGGTGAATATCTATCCTTACATTTCTACCTGCCGATAATTATCTTCAGTTGTAATCACACTCACATTCTACCATTTTGCAGCTAAAACCCCATCCATAGGGCAATAAGCAACAAAACATATACCTTAATTGGGTTTTTAGGACATTCTTCTTCATCCACACAGGTTTAAATGACTTGCCATTTCTTTTTCTGGAACTTTCCATCGAGCGTTGTATACTGATATGTTGCAGATGAAGTTTGGTCACTTAAATATTAATCCATGAAATAAATTAGAAAGATGACCCATTAATGAAGATTTTCATGTCACATGCCCTGACTTGGGTTCTGACCTCGGCCATTTGTAAAACAAAATAGCTGCAGTGAATTATTGATCCGTCCCTGGCTGTGTCATAGGCCGAAGAGTGCTGTCCACATGTAGGAGATTACTGGCCAGCGTGGGCGCTGCCTGTCACTCAGACCACGGAGATCAGTGAGTCTCTAACCTGCAGACACTCCAATCTACTGTATCATAGCATGTACCATCTGAGTGGTATGTATAATTGTAATAATGAAATAATAATAATAAGTTATACTGTATAGCACAATACTAAAGCTTTAATCACAGAGATAATCTCTTGAACTAGTGAGTAAGGTCAGGTTGAATTAATTCGGTGCTAAATTGGTTAACAGATAACAATCTTTGTTGGCTTGTGTATACTAGAAGCACCTGCACCCCCATTAAGCTCTGTTGAACACATTGAGTATTTGTAGCTGTAATAAGATAATTGTGTAAATTGTATTACAAACAAAAATTTATCCCAGTAAATCTGCTCAAATGTTCAATCAAAATGAAAAATCTATTCCAACATTAACTACAGTATGTGCTAAATAAATCTATAAATCTAAACATACACAATTCTTATGTAGCACCAACTGATGACCCATTCATTATAATGTCCAATATACTGTGATGCTAAAATGCACTTTATTTCTGGTTGAGATACACTCACAATAGAAACATATTTCAGTTCAGGAAGGACTGTAGTTTTCAAAACTTTAAAACTATATACATTATATAATTTGTGCATATGAGTGTATGTTTAACATGCTCACACTCACCAGATAAAAAAAAAAGACAGAAACTAGATATACTGAATGTTGAACCTTAAAATACTTGTGGTTAATTAAAAAAAAAAATTCCAGGGTTACACATGTACATGTTTTGCAGGCCTTCCCATATTCTGCTGAATTGTGGCATCCCGTACCACGTAGCAATAAATGCTCTGAGGATTAGTGTTGGTCGAGGGACATCACGGGAGGATGTGGACGTCGTGGTAGAGGACCTCCGGGACACAGTGGAGCGACTGGAGCAAATGAATTAGAGTCTGTTTTTGCTAGAGCACCCCTTGTGGTGGAGATATTGAACAGCAGAAACTCTAGCTTTGGTATCATTAGCTTAAGGTACTGATCAAGGCATGGAAAGGGGTAAGACGTGAAAAATTGTGACTTAAAATAACAGTTCTATTGTGGATTATATTTTATTTTAAATGGATTAATCTTTATGGTGTTGATATTCCCCTTTCTTTGGTGCACTGTAAAGGTACAATGACAGGTTATGTATAATGGCAGGTTATATACAATGACAGGTTATGCACTTAAATGCACTAATTATCTAAAGTACTGTTACAGGGCTGAATGGTTTAAGTGAATTATTTATTACTTTGGTTTTTGGTTAATATATATTCTTAATATACTGTACACACAATGGCTTTTATGGAAGCATTTCCGAGACTGTTTGAGCTTGCATGTTGTATTAAAGCAGAAATATCCGTAGTGCAGTGCACTGAATGTGCATAAATGAAACTGGAATATTATTAGCATGTAGCAAGCAGGTGGTACTCTTGTTTTCCTTTTTTTTTTTTTTTTTTTTTAAAACCTGATGTTGAATTGTGTTCTGTCATTATTAAAGATCAGAAGCTTCAACCAACCTGCACCAGTCTCTAATCACATGTTCTCTTTGTAGACTACACAGCTTGAGCTATTCAGAGGAGCATGAATATTTAACACAAGCCTTAAAAATGAAGCTCAAGTGGCAACGAACGCTCTGCGGATCATTGTTAACCATTCATATGTCTTCAGATGGCTGTATTCATACTGTATTTCCATTGGCACTGTGGTGACATGTGTCAGTCTGGGCACGACGGTGATCACTGGTCTATGAGAAGCTGCGCTTTTGTGCCATAGCTGCACTTCTTTCATTAACTCAACAGCTCACTGAGTCTGACCTGCACCCTTCTGCCATTGACACACACACTCTCCTGCTTTCCAGCTGGCTGTCACTGTGGTGTCAGTTTGCTCTGGCCATGCATGTGTGTGTGTGTGTATGTGTGGTCAGGTTTAGTCGGGCTTCTCTAGAGAGTGTCTAGTCTGGACTCAGATGGCCAGTGTGGTTGGGAAATGGTGCTCCATAAGGCCATAGCTGCTGCTCGTGTTGGGGATCTAGATACTATAAAGCAGCTGTTCAAAGCTGGGGATTTGACAGCAGCCATCATCGATGCCCAGGGGGCAGGACCAGTTCACCATGCGGCGCGTTGTGGCCAGCTCCACTGCCTGCGCTTCCTGGTGGTTGAAGCAGGGCTGCTGGCTAACGGAAGGGCTCTGAACGGCGCTACGCCTGTCCATGATGCAGCTGCTACAGGCCACACACGAGAGCTGCAGTGGCTGGTGCAGAATGCAGGATGCAGTGTGCAGGTGAGCTTAGGGTTCTTATGGCAGTGTGAATGTCAAATGAGAGGTTCTCATCTCTAGTCTCTGTAGAATCTGTATCTGTATTAGAATCCATATTATAATACACCAGATCCAGAGTGCTTTAGCAGAGAAAAACATCAGGGTGTGCAAGTTGATGGGCTTCTAGGCCAGGAACTGATAATCGCTGTTGTATATAAAATAATAAATATGATTACAAAGCCAACAGAGCCATGTGTGTAACAACAGGTATGAGGGACATACTGACCTGGGATTCAACACTTGTAGCGCACAGCATATATCTGTCTTACAATTGATATCATCACTATTGGTCTTTTATCTAATATAGGTTTAAATGGTTTATGTTCAGTTGTATTAGTGGAGTACTAATATAGAGTCTCATTAGTTTTTTTTTTTGTGAGACACTTGTTAAATATATTTTCTTATTTAATTGTCATACTGTACTATACTTTTTTTTGTCTGTTGTACTGATGCTGATTAAATTGTGTTAAACTTTTACCTGGCAGTGTGCACAATCTGCAGCTTCTGTTATACAGAACATCAAACAAGAAGCAACATCTCAGTTTCCTAAAGGACACATAACACTATAGTGTCATTGCAATGATTATGGTTTTATATCTTTAAATGATTGATTCCATGACTGGGGTGCCATTTAGCCCTTAAAATGTCTTAAAACATAAACTTATTTGATGACTTTTTAACATTGAATCTAAGAAAACAATCTTATTAACCAATCTCAGGTATCAATCTAAGTTTTACGAGGTTTCTCTGCTGGCAATGGCTGCATTTTCTCTTGAATAAGTAACTGGGTTGAGATTTGTATTTTTTAAAATTTATTTATTTATTTATTTATTTTTAATTTTTTTTTTTTTTATTATAGAATTAGCAAATACATGAAATGTTGTTTGCCAGCATGAGGACATTAAAGACAGTGGTGTTTTTTTTTTTTTGTTTTTTTTTTTAAATTAATAATCCACTTTCAATCTGTAATTTGGGTAATATTCAAAGTGTCCTTGTCAATGAACACCACAATATCACTGAAAACAAAGGAGAACATACTTTTCTCCTTTCCATAACCTGCAGAAAATTTGGATGATGCAACTTTCTGTTGACTTGTGGAATATTCCAGATCTTTCATAGGGGTGAATGTGTTCAGGTAACACAGTTGAGTGAACTTGAAGTAAAATGTATATGATTCATAACATATAATGGATGGCTAGGCAAGCATGAGATCTTAAATGGAGTCACACATTCATGCAAAAGGACACAATTTATGAAGTATTTTAATGATTACAATTTAAGGTAATGTGTAGTTACAGTATGCTGCGACAGGCAAAATTAACGTTTTCTAATTGCTGTAGATTTTAGGTTTTTATTAATGTTTTTTATTTATTTATCAACATATATGTTGATCAGCACATATGTTGTTGTGAAGGACACATTTACTGTGTTTAAAATGTATTTTACCTTTACTTTACATAAATATTTGTAAATGTAATATCAGTGGGACCCAAATGGGCCGCTTAAGAGGATTGTCATTTTTTTCTTATTTAATTAGTAGACTGTCCTGTATAATTATTATTATTATTATTATTTTTTATAAAGGGCACAGATATCTTTTTGGTTGATCTCTAAGCTATTTAAAATATCCTTATGACAGTGTACTGACATCACACTCCTATTTGATACACTATATACCCAAAAGTATGTGGATGCCTTCCCAATCATGTATGCAAAATTTTCCTGTCTGAAACCATGTTTTCTGTAGTTTGAAACTAAATTCTTGCCTGATAAACTATCTCTCAGGCGATAGTGAGCCCATGTGCAAAACAGCACTGGCACTGGCTGTTTCACCTGTTATAAATATAAGCCTATGCATAATCAGCTGCAGAACAGTGTGGATGGTGCAGTTACATCACCCGCACATTTTCTGTTTGCTCTTTGTGTAGTAGTGTTGCATGACTGCTCTAATCAGGAGCAGATGGAGGCCAAGGGGGCTCACTGTTTATTGGAGGACTGTGCGGCCCATGTGGCCCCTCCAAGACCCCACAGCCCTTTCTACCACTAATTCAAACCAGTTCTTTTAACCTCAACAACCTCTTGATCAAATTTATGGCCATCTGCTTTGGATTAAAGTACACATTTTAAGTGCCTTGTTATCATTCGCTAAAGTGATAACATTATTCCAAGTTGGTGGTCTTGTTGAAGATTGTCAGAGAGATGTGAATGAGAGTTTTTATTTTGTCAGGCCATGCATGCCAGCACTCAGTCAACATGGTATGAGGCTTGAATACTTAATAAACATTTCCTCTGCCCACTTAAATAAAGATGACTTCCCTAATTTAATTACACTGCTGGAGTAGTGAGTGTGATGCTGGGCCAATTTACAGATCTGGTTTGCAGACGTGTATATTAGCACTGAATGCTCACTACAAGTGGATGCCAACATGACATCCAACCTCTCTTTATCTCTTAGAATTAAACAGAAGCTTTTTGTTATTGTCTTTAAGACTGATATGTACTCTTCACATATAACATGACATGTAATACCCTCACCAAATAATATGCTAAGCTTTTGTAATATTACAAATGATAAATATTTATCCATATCTTGCATCATTAACCAGTTCAAAGCTGTTGGAATGTAGATATGATGTACATATTATCTTTATTGATGTGATGACTTTGGAATTGGCAAAGACATTACCAAAAAAAAAAAAAAAAAAAAACTACCTAGCTGGCAAGCACATTTTAATGGTGTATACCAGTGGTCACCAACCCTGTTCCTGGATATCTCCCTTCCTGAAGACTTTAGCTCCAACCATGATCGTGCCCACCTGCCCATCTAATCATTGCTTGAAGAAGTTCTTGATCAACTAAAACAGGTGTGTTAGATTTTGGTTGAAGATGAGACCTGCAGGAAGGTAGAGCTCACTGAAGAGGGCTGGTGACCGCTGGTGTATACAAAGCCCAGCTCAGTGTCAGAATGATGTGGACTAATTGTGGGTTGTGGGCTTGCTGTTCGCATTGACTTATTCTTCAGGATTAATGTTTTGGCAAACACCTGCAGTATAGTGTCTAATTGAATAAGCAGTCAAGGCTAAAGTATGCAAAACAAACTTAAGCTCAGGCTAAAAACATTTTGAAAAATAAAAATTCACTTCAGGCACCACAAAGCCTTTTTCTGGGTCTTTTGGATGGCTATGCAATGATACTTTTTAGTTTCCCGGCAGCCAGGAAACACACCACATTTAACCATTTCTCTACTCCATAAAACAGATTGCGGCAACTGGACTGGGCTGCTGATTGAATATGCAAATCCAGTATGTTCATGGTAGTGACATCACACCTATGAAAAAATGAAAATCCTTCAGCTTAGTGTCCATATATGGACTATATGCAACATGGAGGGAATGGTATGGTGGCACAGTGGATAGCTTTCCCACATCAAACCTCCAGAGTCCCTGGTTTGATCCTGAGCTTGGGTTACTGTGTGCGTGGGTTTTGTCCAGTTTCCTCCCACATTCCAAAAACATGCACGTAGCTAAATTGCCCCAGGTGTGTATGTGTGTGTGTGTCTGTGCGCATAGTGCTCTGTGATGGACTGGCATCCCATTCTTGATGTATTCTTGCCTCATGCCTAGTGTTCCTGGGATAGTTGCCACTGCAACCACGACATGGACAAAGCAGTTACAGCAGATGAAAGAACCCATTGTTTTTATTTCAAAAAGTAAAGAAAAATCTGTATTTTCATGGTACAGTCCATCTAATACACTGCACAATGTCTGTTTTCTGATGTCTGTGAGTTTTTCCGTGTTTCTGATACATCACAGCACAAAATTTTCTTCCTTGCATTTTTGTTCTTCCATGCCTGTTCATAAAACTCTACAAACATACTTGTGTGTTTACGTTTGTTATTCAATTTTTATAAATCTAATTGTATGGTTCTGGAATGTTCGCTTCAGGAGCAGGATGAATCAGGGACCACTGCACTCCATCTTGCTGCACGGTTTGGGAGGGTGGAGGTTGTTGGTTGGCTGCTGGCCTCTGGGGGCAGAGCTGAGGAGGAAACTGACTGTGGTGCCGTTCCCGCTCACTATGCTGCTGCCAGGGGTGAACTTACCTGTCTGAAACTTTTGATAGGCCAAGCTCCAGGGTAAGAGACTGACTGTAAAAAATGTCATGCTCACATACACATAAACACATTTGAAATAGACCTATCATAATTAGGTATAAGATCTACTAATGTATACTGACCTGAGGACAATGGGCATCATTTTAAGTATACACTCCATTTTCCAGCTTGTCCCTTTGGATAAGTTTTAAGTAGAGCCATGTAGAAAGGGTTTAAGCAGAACCCTAACCCTTTCAGGGGGAAAAGTATTTACTTCCTTGAAGTTTTCCATTTTGTGCTGTTACATCTGGAATTGAAATTGATTTAATTGGGATTTTTATTATTTGACTTACAAAGATGCATAACATTAAAAAAAAAAAATGACACAAAGGTTAAACAAGCAAAAAAGCAGACATTTGTTGCAGTTGTCACCCCTAAATGGGATCTCCAGATGTGATTTCAAATAGCTTTTTCTTCAGTAATTCTCCCTCTTTTTGTCATTCTCCCATAAATCCCAGCTTTAAATCATTGTAAAACAATGAGGAAATGTACTGCAATAATTGAGACTGTAATGGATGGGTAAACACAAATAGAGTTGAGAATGTGTCTTCTTGTTTGTATTGAAATTACAAATGGTTACATCGATGTCCCTTGACTGCAGTGGGGTGTGAGAAATTCCCCTATTTGGGAGTCAGAAAAAAAATCATCAGTGACTGAAATATAGCAGATGTATAATAAATGATGGTTCTCAACTGATTGCTTACTATTTTTACAGTCCAGCACATACTAGAGACTGGCAATATAATCCATTCTCATTATTATGGCTTTATATATCAAGGCAAAGCTGTTGTAAAGTGATATCTATAGGAAAATATACTGCAGAGTATGTAGCAATTATAGCTTTTATGTTTGTTTGTGTTTCTTAAGGGTCAGTAGGTGTTAACAGTGATATGATTCCCCATAGGCAATAAAATCACACAAGATGATGAGCAGAAATAAAGACTCCGTATGCTTCTGAGTAGCAACTTAAAGCTTGTTAACCTCAGGATGTGGTTGGATATAAACAAACATTCAAGAGATTACATGAACGTACCACCAACCCATTGGGATTAACTGAGAAGTTGATTTGGCAGTGTATAATTATTGGTGCATTGCTATAGTCTCATTGATGGAGGCTTTGCATGGTTGGAAAAGCACTTTCTGTCTGCTTTATTTAAGGCTCAGTGTGATGTGGTGATGTCATGTTTAGGTTCAGAAAATCTGATCGTTTTGTTGGCCACACAAGATGAACAGGCATGTGATGTGGCAGTAGAGAAAAAGGAAAATGTTTGAGTGAAACTGTGGAAGGGCTGATAGGGGGTAAAGGAAAGCAACCATAGGTGGAGAAAAGAGAAAAAATAATAGCCTCCATGTAGAGGAATTTTATGCATGTGTGCAAGTGGTGTTCAATCTACATTTAGACCTGGTGTGGAAATATATTGTAACTCACAAATTTTAGATGTAAAACAGGTGGGTTTGTCATACAGTATGTTTTACTTAACTTTTATATTTCTTACTGAGTCTTCTTATGTAATTTATGCTAAAAGTACACATGCGATACACTATAGTGCCAAAAGTATGTGGACACATTGCCATCATACAATACCTATGGATATATGCTTGTTGAAAATCCCATTCCAACATTGGTCCCCCCTTTTCTGCTATAATAGCCTCCACTCTTCTGGGAAGGCTTTGCACTAAATTTTGTAATGTGACTGTGTGAACAAGAGCATTAGTGAGGTCAGGCACTAATGTCAGGCAAGAGGATCTGGCACACAGTTGCACCAGTTCATCCCAAAAGTGTTCCATGGGGTTGGGGTCAGGGCTCTGTGCAGGCCACTCAAGTTCTTCCACACCATCCATGGCAAACCATATCTTTCTGGATCTCACTTTTTGCACAGGGGCATTGTCATGCTGGAACATGTTTGAGCCCCTTAGTTCCAGAATTCTGAATAAAAACAGAGGAAAATATACTGATGTTAATATTTCTATTTCCAAAATGATTTGCAAAGTACACTAACATCTTAGTAACACTAACACTAACATCTCCCCCCAAAAAATGGTAGATAAATACTCCTTAACAGAAAACTTCAGCATGTCAAAGTTTCATAGGTTTTTATGTGGAGACCCTATCTATAGATATTACTACACATATGATCGTGTATTAGAACAAACACAACTTGAACTATTGTCAGAAAATTACTTAACACCTTCAGACCAATATGAAACACAAATTTAATACCTGGGGATATCACCAAGGAAAGACATCCTTTAAATATAATGAAGAAATATTGAGCTGAGCCAGATTCATCTTTTGTATTTAGTGGAATTTTGATATTAAGCTTGTGTGGAGCTGCTGAGGTTACATGGTGGTTATTTTTTAATAAGGCATGCCCACAAATTCATATATTGAGGCCACAAATGAATATTTCAAGACCACAAACACATAGTGTCTTGTAGGCACAAATTATTATGTTGTGGCCATGAGATTACAACCCATGAATTGTTGAACTTGAGCCCATGACTTAATATGTTGTGGGGAAGTCATACTTAATACATGGCTGCCAGTTAATTATTTGGTAGGAATGAAGAAAAACTTGTTTTCACATTGAGAATTTGCTTAAAGTTACATGAGCTAATGGTATCCATTGTACTGGTAAGCTAATGGTAACCATGTAGCAATATCAGTGACTCAAGTATGTGTTTATGCGTCATTCCAAGACTAAAGTGTAATATTATCAGAGATCTCCCTGCTTACATTTCTGTGGCCACAATGGTATACTTCAATTCATTTCTCTCTGTCTCTCTCATTTTAAAGCAGGAGTGTGTTCAAAAGATTCCGTTAGGGAGAAGAACATGTTTAAAATGTGCGTAGCATAACATGTGTCATGGGCTCTCTAAGATTCTGTTGTTCTTTATGTTAGCATGCTACTTTGCATTTTCACAGATGCGCGAACCATCAGACTTTCATGGGAGCCACGCCATTGTACCTGGCCTGTCAGGAGGGCCACCTACATGTGGTGGAGTATCTAGTGAAGGACTGTGGAGCTGATGTGCACCTCAGAGCACAAGATGGCATGACACCTCTGCATGCAGCTGCTCACATGGGTCACCATTCTCTTGTTGTCTGGCTGGTGAGTGCTTTCGCACAGATGTTCATAAACCCTTGGATCCCTAGCTTATTTTTTCCACTTACTTTAATAGTAGACTTCATACATGCCATATCTTAAGAATTTGCTATCATCTGCATGAAATTTAAAATCAATTAAATTGAAAGATAAAATGTAGTATTACTTAGTTTACTTCATCTGATAGGTGTGAGTATGGCTTAGGGCTTTGATTGGACAGTGATTGCATTTCAGTTTGGCACAACCGCAACAGACTGATGAAAGTGAAATGCAGTTCACTTGTCATGGAATCAGCATGTAATTAAAAAACAACAACAAAATAACCTGATGATTGTTTTTCATCAGGGAATCAAGTAATGTATGAGCATTGGGAAGAAGATTTTGCTTTTCAGTGTGGCAGGTGGTCCTCATGTCACAAATTTGTGTATTGTATTTCACAGTGCAACTGATCTGGTATGGAATCGTCTCCATAGTTGTTTTGCCCCACATACGACTGTGCTTTTATTGACCAGTCTAGTTGAATATATTGCTTGTGCTCTCAATCCATAAATAATAATAATAATAATAATAATAATAATATGTTTAATTTATATAGCATCTTTCCAGAGCTCAAGGACATACACAATAATAATAATACATAATTAATAAACAGTCATGGATAAACACAAAAATGAAAAACACAGTACAGATTGTTAGTACAGTCATTGAAATATATTCCCCAGCCAATTTGGGAGTGTTTTAATGCATATGTAAAACACCAGGCTCTTGTATTTGATCTCATTCTCATATTGGTTCATTGTGCCAGTTAAATTGTAGTAAACTTATGCTTGCTCTTTGCAGGCCTCATTCACGGACATCAGCCTGTCAAGTCAGGATAAGGAGGGGGCCACTGCTTTACATTTTGCTGCCAGTAGGGGGCATTGTCGCATTGTGGAGAGGCTGATGCGCACGGGGTCAAAGGTCATCAAAGACGACTGGGGTGGCACTCCTTTACATGATGCAGCAGAGAATGGGGAAATGGAGGTATGGCCCTGATTTTGTGTTTTTTGAGATGGTAAAGACATCCCTAGAAGCTGGGCGCTTTCTTGTCAGTGTCAGAAATCGTATCCTAAATCAGCATCACTGATGAATTATTTCAGTGCTGCAGGATACTTCTGAGCCATGGGGTCAGCCCTTCAGAGAGAGATGTGGATGGCTTCACTGCAGCAGATCTTGCTGAATATAATGGCCACTATGAGTGTGCCAGATACCTGCGCTCTGTGGAGAGAGACGTAAGGATGACTTTTTTTACTCTTGTCTACAAGGTCATTCAGAACAGCTCAGACCTTTCTGAGAGTATGAGTATGTGTAATCTGTAGGTACACTCAGTACACATACCTGAAATAAACAAAAGAAAATCCCTTTATTTGCGTGAGGGGTATAGTCAGAAATCTAATTTTACAGTTGGGGCACCCTCTTGACCATCCCTGCAAGGGATGAATGATTTTAGCATTATTTATGCCTTTTCCATACACAATGATATTTCAAATGTTGGGAACATGGTGGCTTGGTGGTGCATCAGGTTCAATCTGGTCACTGGTCCAATGAGGACTTCCTGTGCATGTTCTTTCCGTGTCCATGTGGGTTTCTTCTGTATTCTCTGGTTTCCCCCAGCTCCACAAAACATGCTAGGAGGTTGTTTGGCTATGCTAAATTGCCGCTAGATGTGAATAAGTGTGTGCATAGTGCTTTGTGATGGACTGGCATCCCATCCAGGGTGTATTTCTGCCTCACTCCCAATATTCCCAGGATAGGCTCCAGATCTACCACAAACCAGGATACAGTTGTTACTGAACAAAGAATGTTGGGCATTGCTAAGTAAAGATGCCTCATTTAAAAAAATATATATTTTGCTGCTTTTCCACCGCAGGAACTGTCCCCAGGAACTAGGGACTTTTGGAGGTACTCTGTGTGTTTTCACTGCAGGGACCAGGGTCTAGCCCTTGCAAATCCCTACTCGGGATGTGGTACTTTTTCTAAAGCCAGGAACTTTGGCGGTGGGATTTGGGTGCTGAACATGCTGATTGGTTGTGTGCACGCAGCATTTTATTTTTTTCAACCACCATTTTTAAAAGTCTGTTGCGGTGCGTACAGTAACTGTTGTTTACTGCGATTCAAATCAACACAATGGAGTTTCTTAAAAAATACGACTGATGGACCGACGACGAGGTTCTCTCTCTTTCCCTCTCTCCTTACATTACCACATTTGCATTTGACAGTCTATGTAATGCAGGTTAAACTGTGCTGTTTCCCACTTATTCTGCTTTTGGTATTGATTAATGTGCTATTATTACAGAAATACTAAACACAGCCAGTACGTTATTTTCTAAATGATTTACTAGATATTATTTTACACTTTATTTATATTTTCCTTGGCATGTTATTATTGGCTTAACCTAGTGTCAGACTCAACGTTATGCTTCTCATGTCCATAATGCTAAAAATGTGAGTGCAGCTTTACTTTTGGGGCATAAGGCAGCCTGCATCAGCCTTTCTGAACTTCAAAACAGCAATTTACCTTTAGAGATCAGGATGATGATCATCCAAAAAAAATCTCAAATGACATTAAAACTAGGCAGAAAGACTCAGCAATCATGCCAGGTACTGATCCTGCCATGTGGAATCATTTTGCCTCGCATACAAACTGCAATGAAATCATAAGCCCCATATTTAGTTACTCCTGACTTCTGACCCCAAAGCCCCTACTCAGTCACCCTGTTTGTTTTGACTGACGCATCTGCTTGCACCAAAACCCAGTCTGAAAGTGTGTGATTACGAAAGATTCTGAAGTGTGTGTAGTCCAGAGCTATTGAAGGAAGCGTTCATGCTAGAGCTCAGTGATCCTCTGTGGCCTCCTTGGCCTCTTCAGGACTCTTAAACTCTTTCATTTTGTATGTTAAGCAAATGGTTAGCAATTTGAATCAGGAATTTCTGAAGCTGTGAACAGTGGTAAGTTGGACAGGTCACACCCACTGAACTCAATAATAATACATTTTATAAAGTCCACATCCTCATCAAATTGAAAATCTAACCAAGGAAATGGTATAAAGGAATCAGGAAATGAATTAATTTTATTGGAACAGTCTTGATCTAATCTAACGAGGCCATAATCTCTATTGCTCTAATTCGACACTTGTAGCACATTACATATTCATATTCTACAGTTAATACTAGCACTGTGTATACTATTAATCTATCTATAGGCTTTGTTATCTTTAACAAAGCACTCTTTTATAGTCCCATCACGATGTGAGCGCGACCAGGTAATAAGTTCCTCAAAGATTTAGCTTTCCTTAATTAATTCCTATATCAGTTTGTTTGATCAGTGGCAATAATTGTGATTAAACTGTAATAAAATAGAAGAAATTCCAGGTATTCAAACACATTGACTTCTAGTGTATATTATATTTATATGCTTAACATGCTTTTTTATTTATATGCTTTATACTTATATTTATTATATTATTATGCATTTTATTATATACTCATTGTACACATTTTTGAATAACACACTGAGTGTTCAGTAGAGTAAAGTTTTGTAGTGTTTATTGTATATATTGTATGGATCGTCTAAGATATTGACACTAATTATTTTTTTAAATCATTTTTTGAAATATACTGACTAGTCTAAAGAATTCTGGTTATTGATGCAACAATATTTTAAGTGTGAACTTACCTGAAAGCAAGAATGAAGCAATACATATTATTAAAAATATGGGTTTTAGAAGAATGGGTTTTAATTAATACAAAATATTAAATGTATTCTTAAACTATTTACTGTTTGCTAATATGAACAATACTGTTCATATTACTGTTCAAACTATACTGTTTGTTAATTTGAACAAGCTCCTGACAGGATGTGAATGAGTAAATGAAGAATCTGCAGCTCATATCCTGATAGAAGGCTGAGGTGCTATCAAACTCCGGAAATAATCCACCCTCTCTGAACAATGGGGAGTTAATTAGCACAGGTGGGTTGGAGAGGCATCTGATGCTGCCGTGTGCACTCTTTACACTCTGTGAGTGTATCGGTTACTGGCCTGGCTCAGGTAGAGCCGGTTACGGGATCCACGCAGCTCACTTTCAGAGTTTTTACTGTTCCACTGCTTGGAAGAAGAAATCTGATCCAGAACAGGGTTAGAGAGCAGGATGTTTGTAGGCCTTAGAAGTGCACCTGACTTGTTTTTAATTGTTTTTGCTTGATTTTTTTTTTTATTATTATCTTTTCCTTACGTTAATGCTCCTTGCTTTAATCATCCAAGGGGGAAATCATTGGTACAGCAGTTCCAGTTCCGATGAAATCCTGGAAAGCATTTTCCCACTGTTTTTACAACAGTGCATATGGTAAAGTGGTAAAAAAGTCAAGAAAAAGATTTAAAAAAAAAAAAAAAAAAAAAAAGATTATGTAACTTCAGGGAAATTATTTTGGGTGAGAGAATCTTTCATTATTTGTTAATTGCATTTGGCTCATAGCTCCAGTCCAAAACGAATAAAGCAAACATCAGACTTCAAATATATCTTGGCTCAATATAGGATAACTGGAAAGTTGTGATTCTTTTCAATATAGAATTCACAATCTGACAGAACTACAGTCATAAATATGCATTACACTGACTCAGGCTAACAAGAAAATCAAGTTACTAGGGGGTACTAGGGGAAGACATGCCTTACATCTTGTCCAATCACGTTTTAGTCTGAAAAGGGCCATCACACCTTTCTGTATGAATGAGTATTTATCTACTCATTATTCAGTTAATTTACCTGAGAGCTAAATTTTATATATACATAAGCACCGATACTAAATTTCTCAGCCGATACCGATAACTGATTATTCAGAGTGATATCGGCCGATACCGATAACCGATAGTTCTTCCTTTTGTGGCTTCTTTTAAATTAATAATTAATTCCACAATTCTGAGGGAAATGCAAATAAAAACTTTATTCACTCCATTTCAACAAGTTGTTTCACAGTAACTGGTCTCATAAACAGAAAACACATTACTCTAATTAACATTAACACATTAACTACATTCTGAAGATTAAAGTAAGATTTCTTAACTTATCGAATGTTATTAATTCATATTAACACTGACTGAATTCTAAAAAACCTGTTAGTCTCACATTCACTCACCACAAACAAAAGCATTTATACTCCATCATTGAACATCAAACTGGTACTATATTATTTAACTTTTTCATATATTAACTGGATATGAAATATACTACTCTACAAATATATTTTTTCTGTGCAATATATACTTTTTTTGTCAACTCACCTTCATTTAAATCTTTCAACGGTGTATGTTAATTGAGTAATGTGTTTTCTGAGACCAGTTACTGTGAAACAACTTGTTGAAATGGAGATAATAAAGTTTTTATTTGCATTTCTTTCAGAATTCTTTTAAATTAATCATTATTAATTTAAAAGAAGGCATAAAAGGCAGAACTATCGGTTATCGGTATCGGCCGATATCACTCTGAATAATCAGTTATCGGTATTGGCTGAGAAATTTAGTATCGGTGCATCTCCACTTTATACCGATTATCGGCCGAAACATTGGTGCATCTCTAATAATATATATATATATATTATATATATTTTATAATTTTGAGCTGTTTATGTAAAGCGTAATCTGTGTAACTGTAATTTGCACCTGTAGCCAAGAACTACAGTAAATGAAAGACTTGTTTCTCACAGGAATATGCTAATTTGCTTGATTTGAGAGCCAACGCAAAACATGACGTGAGAGTAAAGAGCAAAAAAGTTACACGAGAGAACGTCAACTTGGCAATATTAACTTCAGTAAGAATTGGCTCATGTGACTACACTGACTTGAGAAAAACATATTTTATTATGTGTTTGTTGAATTTTCTCAGTTTTGCAGCCATATTTTACACAATTTGGTCATGTTTTTGTTTGTTTATCTCTGTTCCAATCCTTAGTGGTCCAAAACACTAAGTTTCATAATTTCCTAAAAAAGTAATGGATATTCATATATGTTCCATTCTGTATTACATACTTGCACATTGCCTTGTGGTTTTTATGACTTTGTTCCTCCTTAACACGGTTGGGTCAAGCTTTCACATTTCCTCATGGTGCCTGTAATGGATTGTTTGGGATGTTGGCCAAAGAGTTGCGTGCTAGGCATTTCCTCATGTTTTGGTTTCATCCCAAAGAGGTCATCATCCATGAATGTAGCCCACCACTCTGAGTGCTGGAGCATTTTATTTTTTTTAAATAGCTGAAATCCAACAACCAGAGCATAGATTTTAGTTACAACACAAATCTGTGTCTTCCTCATTTCCTGCTAGGCCTGGAATGGAAGAGACCAGCTGTGTCAAAAAGCAACACCAATGTAAATGATTGAAAAATGTCCTTTACTAGCTTAGCTAACAACATATTGTGAGGTGACATTAGGTGCTATGAATTAGTGGCATGGCTTATTTGATTGACAAGATATCAAAATGCAGCATTGGTCTGAACAGCAAAAATCAGGCCTCGTAATTGTATTGTCTCAAGATTCCAGGTAGTGATTAGAAGTTTATGGTAAAATGGCAACCTGTTTTGAGATATTTTGAGATAATTCCATTTGCACTAGGATAATGAATGGGTATCATGTGCTGATGTATTTTTATTTAAACGTAACTTCCTGATTGTAGTGTGTGACAAGCGGAAGAAATTACTTTCAGAAAAAAAAGAGTTTTATGTAACTACCACTTGCTTATTCCTGGGCTGTCTTCTACTGGCAAGGAACTGCACTTTTGTGGAGCATCTTTTGTATGGCGGATCCACCCATGATTATGTCTGTGTGGATTATGTCACCCATGATAATGTCTGTGTGGATTATGTCACCCATGATTATGTCTGGGTGGTGACGCATATGGGAATTTAAAATGACCAGCACCCTGAAAAACTGAAAAGGATGCTATTTTCTTTATTTTGTGTTTCAGTGATTTATTTATCGTAGAAAATATGAATCATATCAATTATGTTAAGATCTCTGACCTGAACATATTTCAACAAAATCTCAGTGCGCAATGTCCATAGTGAGTATGATGTGGCTTAGCCACTAGAGGGTGATAATGGAGCTGTCTTCTGCCTATAACATGGTCTTAATTATCGAAGTAGAATCATCAAACGTGTTTCTTATCAAGCCTATAGTCCTATTACAAGAACACTCATTGTTTCATTCCTTAGTGCTCTGATATTGACGTTAAATCATGTTTGCCACAAGTGGGCCAAATATTCTTCCTGTAACAGCTGTATACTGGCATGTGTCCCATGAACAAAGTGAAATGAAAGGCATGCTGGTTAGTAAAACATGACAGTGACACTGTATCATGGGTCTTTGTACATTTTTCTGCTGCCCTAAAACACCTGATCCAGTTAACGAAGGACTTGTGGAAAGATATAAGAGCCAGGTGTGCTTGTGCAGTGTAATGGTCAGGGCGGCTCACTGGTAGATGATATACTGCCTCCTGAGGTTTCATTGAGACAGTGAGGTCGGTGTTGTTGGTTGTATATACAGTAGAACCACTCAACTGTGAAGGTGAACTCATAATCACCTCAGTAGCTCATTCAGTTATAAAGGGTCTGAATCGCCTGCTCTTGCATTACAGTAGGGCTGCAACAACTAATCGATAAAATCGATAATTAAAATAATCGACAAGGAATTTCATTATGGATTAGTTGAGTCTTTGACGTCACTGTGGAAAACCCCCATTTATCCACATTTCTATGAATAAAACACATCTGAAAAACAGCAGAGGTCACAGAGTGAGCTGCTGCAGGCAAAGTGCACGATCCAGGTCGTCCAAAACATGAGAATGTTTTATATTAAGCGCTTCAAACAAACTCATAAGTGTATTAACGTGGCTTGACGGGTCAGATGCTGCAACAGATGCGTGTGCTGTTTAATGTGTTCCAGACATGTTTTCTTCATCCCAGAAATGACATTTTTCATTTATATCCTTATCTGTAACTGTTAGAAATTCACACCAGTATTTCTATTTTATATAAAGGATGAGCCTTTATGACAGCAAGCGAGTCTCCATTAAACTTCACTGAATGAGCGCGAGTCCACGCAAGCACGTCAATCAAACAGCGTGCAATAGAAAGGAAGCACAATAACTTAAATAACTCGAATATGTTGTTTGATGCTATATTTAGTGATATTTAGAAACTAAAGTAATTGTGTTTTTATGAGAGCAGTAACTGTAATGGGATTATAACATGTAATTGTATATAAATGTAAGAAGTGTCATACATTTACAGAATAAAGTACCATGTTACTGTGTTCAAATGAGTGAATGTGTAACGTGTTACTGTAGAACATTCAACCTCTTACCAGTTAACACTTAGTCTGTGCTGTTGTTTTTCTTTCTTTAGCATTTTTAATATTGTGACTTCTGCATTAAAGCTTGTGGACAATGTTGCTTTTTTTGTTTTCAAAATATAATCCTTTGCACAGTGTATAGCATAGCCCACATAGATACATTTAATACCTTTTTCATAGCCTTCAATTTGCACAATGTTTGAAGGACAACATTGGCCAGAATATGAAATAACATGTTTTTTTTCTGAAAAAATACAGAAAATAAAAATTGCAGTTTTAATCCAAACTAATCGAATAGTCAAGGAAATAATCGACAGATTAATCAATTATCAAAAATAATCGTTAGTTGCAGGCTTACATTACAAACCACCGATCAATTCAGTAATCATGTGTTTTCCTACAGATCCTCTCTCTGACTCAACAACATGTTGTTATTCGAAAAACACAATTGCCTGTTACTGATCTGCGATATCTGAACCAGGAAGGCCAGTCGGAACTGGGCACAATAGGATAGACAGCCATGCCAAGAGGTGCATTATGTTGCCTCTGATGAGGATTTAGGTGTAGTGCCATGCTCATTCTTCACCACACTCTGAAATGCAATTGTGTAATGAAGAAAAAGAGGAGGAAGAAAATGTGACCATGTTATTTCAGTGCAGTTTATTTTTTGTTGAATTGTATGCGCTTTTAAAAAAAAGGGGGGTTCTTTCAAGGATTATTTTAATAATTAATCAATCTTAGCTTCCTAAACTAGTTCTAATTGTGACACTGTCTGACAGGAAAACCCTATGATGTAGTGATGTATGTAGTGATAAACCATTAAGGATTCCCCAAGAAGTACAAACCAAAGGACCCTTAAGAGTGAAAGACAGAATCTTTTTTCTAAGTAAAAAGGTTTGGTGGTTCTTTTATCTTAACGTCAGATGATGTTTAGTGCTGGAACTCTTAGTCTTGAATGCAACACTGAATAAATTGGCAGTGTTTTAGTAGCTGATTGGCTTAATAGTTTTTTCAACAGTTTTGTCAGGTCCAAGTGGCTAAAAAGAACTTCCAGAACCAGTGTTCTTCCAAGATAAGCACAAAAATTGCTGATTATTTCCATTAGTAATGATTTGCCTAAGCCACACTTGGGCAGAGCTGCCAAGGATTGTGAGGGGGTGGGGGTGGGAAAGCAGGTTCGATGTCTATCTGCTCTTCATTTGATTAGACACACTTCCGTTGCTACTTTTCCATAGAGCCACTGTTTGTTTGCATGTGGCTGTTGGTTTAATCCTACATTAGAGTCACCCCTGGCCATCCAATCCACTGTGTTAATTATTGAGGACATTCTCCGATCAGAGTGAATTGCTTTTTGGATGCAGTACCATCTCGCTAGTGATTGTGATGCTGTTGATGGTGTGAAGTAGAGACTGGTTTTGAGCTGCAGAATGTGTGTTAGCGAGCTGTCAGTCACAGGACCGTGGATAACTTGCAGGTTCAGAGTAATTTGGTAAGTAATGGTTTTCAGATAACATGTTTACAGAGGAAGTTGATTGTTTATGAAATATTGTTTAAATATGAGTTATTGTGTTGTTGTCTTAAATCATTTGGAATTTGCATCTTTATGTGTAGCTTTGTCCAGTTTATCACCTTCTGTTCATAACAATGTTGTTTCTGTTCTCATATCAGTATCTTTTTTGTGAAGACAAATTTATTGTTGAATAAATTTGTGCTAAAACCAATTGTGAATATTTGTTACCATGAGAAGCATTGCTAGTTGCTAATCATGAGCAAAGATAGGGGTCTTGTATCACTTTAGTTACTGAAGCTTGTGTCATCACAGCCTTCTGGTGATGTTCAGTTGATGCATATGGACTGTTGTTGGTCTGCTGTGTTTAAGTGTGTGAGCGTCATAGGGGGAAACACTTCCATCTTGAATACAGGAAGTATAAATGTAACATAGGCATTTGGGAAGTGATGATATTGAAACAATGTGCCTGTGCCATCTATACACCTCACAGACCAGGCCTGTTTTAATCATTCTTTTTATGAGGGTAACGTGTTTACAGTGCAAGGATTTAGATTAGGCTCTTCATAGCATTTCCAGTCCTTTTACATTGACTTTCAGATGCACCAGTTCTACAATGTATAAACATAATTTAAGATTATATAGTTTGGTTAAATGTTAACTTAGGTGGGTTGTCATAAAGCTACCAAGTCTTAAAAGAAAGTGTGTTCTGTACATTGTTTGCGAAGACATGAGGTCCAGGCTCTGACCACCATGTATGGGTATAGGGAGAGAATGTATAGGTGTAGATCTGACCATTGTTTGTCTCTGTCATGTTTGTTAGATTTACCCATTCATATTATATATTACCCATATATTATTTGGTTGATGTACCATTCTTACTTTAGCAGTGACACTGACATGGTAATGTGTGTTAAGCTGGTATGAGTGTATCAGTTGCAGCAGTATTTCTTAGGTTGAATATGGTAGTTGTACACAATAAGCTTGCAACTCCATGATCTTTATAAAGGCATGCAGTTGTATCTGTTGAAATTCTAAGCTACATTTGTCACTTCCAACTTTTCTGTGTTTCCAGTTTCCTTATATTGATCTTGTTTTCCCATGTTAAGTATCATGCTTTTTCTCAGATATTGCTCTGTAAACTCTGTCTGCACACATTTTTATAGCACAGACATTACTCATAAAATGTGTAGAAAAAGAAGTAAGTAAGCAGACAAATAAAATGTGTGCTTTGACGTAAGCATTGCCTCCCATTTGAATATGTCAAAAAATATGCTTATGAAAATATGAAACATTGTGGTCCATTGTCACGTCAACAACAGATTCAGCATTACATTTCTCTTGTTGTAGCCACCAATTACTACAACACCCAACCACCAAAAAGAATATCACATTCACCATCTTACTGATCACACACACCTGTGCACAATTCCTGCCACACTATTTAATGACTCAACACACACACCCGCACACATACATGCATACACGCTCTTTGCTAAGTATGCACTCTGTGTCCAAGCTACTAGTCTATACTAGTATACTTGCATTCTACAGTATTGTTACCTGTTTTTTTTTGTTTTTTTTTAAATCTTGTTTCTGGTTTGTTTGTTCATTGATTATTGCCTAGTTTATTTAATATTTTTTGTTGATAGCCTGACCATTGCCTGTTTCCTGTTTACAATTTTGCCGGTCAATTTGGATCTGAGATCAATATTTATCAGTAAAGCTTCCTTACCCTGCACTTGTGTACATTCCTGCTGCCTGACAGAATAATTCGCCACCAAAACGGATGCAGTGGGTAATCCCTAGCATCAGGCTATGGTGGCCCAGAGCCATTTCGTGGAGAACAACAGCAGCAGATAGCCATGATTCACACTCAGCTAGCACAACTGCACACCATCATGATTTCAGCTTTGGCTCCCTTGGAGGCACCCTCTCTATCTGCTTCTCCTCCACAAATTGCACGTCCTGACAAATACATAGGTAGTCCTGCCATGTGTAAAGGATTCATGTTGCAATGGTCCTTGTACTGGATTTTCATGCCAAGAAGAATGGTCTGAGCAAAATAAATTCACTTGTTTCATCAACCTACTGATGGACGAAGTGCTAACATGGGCAACCACCATCTGGAACCAAGGAGGAGAACAAATATCCTCCTATGATCGTTTCCTCCATTTATTCCAGCATGTCTTCAACCACTCAGCAGAGGGCCCTGATATTGGATAGAGACTCCTTACCCTCAAGTAGGGTAACCTAATTGCTGCAGAATTCACACAAAATGTCCGTACCTTAGCTGTGGGCAGTGGCTGGAATGAACCAGCACTCGTCAGGCCGTGTATCAGGGGTTGAACACTGATATTCTCAATGAGCTTTCAAGTCAAGATGAACTTGATTCACTCATCAACCTATCAGTTTGATTGAATCTATTGTAGAAGAGTCGAGAGAAGGTCCACGTGGACACAAAAACCACTCTCTAACCCCAAGTCATCAAGCCCATGCAGTTAGGTCAAGCCAGACTCACACCCGTGGAGTGCCAAAAGCGGCATAAGGAGACTGTGTTGTTATTATTGTGGCAGCCAAAGCACCAAGTGGCACAATGCTCCTTTAGACCACTAGTCAAGACTCCACAGCTGGTTCATGAGAGAGCCCACCCTACTCCTCCACAGTGAGCATCCAAATTTCTATCTCTTTCTATCTAAATTTCTGTAATTCACAATCCAAGTGAGCGTGCTCCACCAGGAACAAATCTCTTTTGCTCCTCACCCTCACAACCAAGTTCCCCATAGTCTTGGGATTTTGTGGCTGCATCCACATAATATCATGGACTGAGTGAGAATTAGCACACTATTCATCCCATTGTCTCTCCCACTGCCTCCATGTTCCCTATACCGTATCTACCCCTTGGCCCCAAAAAGACTCAATCCATGGATGAGTACATCGAGGAAACTCTTAAACAAGGGTCCATCTACCCATCAACCACACCATTATTGACCGGTTTCTTTTTTGTGGAAAAGAAAGGAGGCCACCTGCGGCCATGAATCAATTACAGAGGGCTAAACCAAGTCCCAGTCAAATATAGATATCCCCTACCTCTGGTCTCCTTTGCACTGGAATAGCTGTGAGAGGCCAACGTATTCACCAAGCTGGATCTATGCAGTGCTTATAATCTGGTCCCTATTCCAGAGGGTGCTAAATGGAAGACTGCCTTTGGTCACTTTGAGTATTGCACAATGCCCTATGGGCTATCTTGAGCAGCTGCACTATTTCAATGTTTTATCAATGATGTGCTATGCAACATGCTTGGGAAGTTTGTCATCGTATATATATATATATAGATGACATCTCGATCTAGTCTCCCAGTCACAAGACACAAGGTTACTGGAAAACCATCTATATGTCAACGGGAAGAAATGAAAAAATTCAGTCTTGTTCCTAGGATATATCAGCATTTATGGAGTTTTTATGGACAAGGACAAAGTCATGGCAGTCAAGAACTGTGTTTTCCAAGTTATGCAGGAGAGTAATTAGGGGTTTTGGGAGCAAAAATTCACTCCTAACTTTGCTGTTAAAAAAGGGACCCAAGAAACTCCAGTGGAACCCCTCAACAAACCAAGCTTTTGAACAACTCAAAGAAGCCTTCATAACTGTTCCCATCCTCAAACATCCCAGCCCTTCAAAGACTTTCATAGTGGAGGTGGACACTTCAGATAATGGGGTAGGAGGTGTAATTTCACAGAGGTTTGGAGAGAAGCCCAAGTTCCACCCTGTTGTTTACTTCTCAAAAAAAGAGATCCCCTGCAGAACCTAACTTTGATATGGGTAACAGAGAGCTCCTAGCTGTAAAGGTAGCCCTGGAGGTATGATGTCAGGATATACACCGATTTATTTATTTTTTTTAACCAGCATATGGGTTGAAATTGAAACACTAACATCCTCTCATGCTGAGCAGGAAAACAAGGTGTGTAAATGTCTATATGAGTTCGTGAATATGATATGAGCAGAGCATAATGACAGCTAACATACTTTACATGGCATTGTAGCAGCTAAACCCATAAAGTGATAGCTTTGTGGTGCCTCCCTTTGGCTAGCAACACCAAACTAGCCTAGTCTCAAGTTAGATAGCCAAAAAGTTTTACATTTTGTCAGTCTGGTAGTCCGGCAAACAGTGATAACCCCGGAGACAAGTTTATGATAAATCCAACTTTTTGTCCAATTTTCACATTTTTTAAGCAATTAGTTCTCTCATACAAGAAAAAAATGCATGCAAACAGTCTATTTACAAGTTAGAAGTTTTTTGATGGAGAAGAATCTGGGCTCAGCCCCTGATGATTAACAGTCCAGCTAATGTCCCTGGGTATGGGAAACAGCACACCAATTTTTTTCCTCTGGGTTCTCTTATCAACAAGGTGTTTCCACCCACAAAACTGTTGCCTACTCAATGTTTTTTGTTTTTGGCACCATTCTGTGTAAACTCCAGAGACTGTTGTGTGTGAATTCACAGGAGATCAGCAATTTATGAAATTCTCAAACTAGCCCTTCTGGTACCAACATCCATGCCACAATCAGAGATCACACTTTTTCTTCTGATGTTTGATGTGAACATTAACTGAAGCCCTTGACCTATATCTGCATGATTTTTTTCATTGCTCTATTTGCCACATGATTGGCTAATCCTGATAAATTGGATGGTGAATATAGGTCTAATAAAATGATAAAATGTTAATAAATGTTAATAAAATGATAAAATGTTAATAAAGAGTCAGACAGCACTCCGTTTCATACTTAAATTACTAATTTCATGACCTCACCATACATGCACTGCTCTGTAAAGTTTCACTTTAAAAATGAATTAAATAATTAATATTATTAATATTACTTGTCATGCAGTTTTAATTAGACAGATTAGTATATCACTATCATATTGCCATATCTTCCACCCTAGATACCAATGTGTTGTACTTTGCTTCAACTTTGTATAACCTCATGCTCCCTTTAAGGGCCTCCAATATAATAGAACACTATCACTAATGATCCCACTGTAAACATCTTGTCCATCACCGGTAAGGCCACATGTGGAGTATTTACTGCCTCCCTCATCCTCGTAATTTCTTATCAGTCCCTGTGTGGCCTGTGAGGTAGAGAGGAGAATGCGAGGGCTGCAGGGTTTTAGCATTCAGTGCTCTAGCTGCAGATGAGTGTGTTAGTTAATGGGAACCAAATGCACCACACTGTCCACTGGCTTTGATTAAAGCCACTTGTAGGAGCAGATGAGTGTGAGTGAGGACGTTGAACTGATGTGAAAGGGTCGCTGAAAGAATGGATGGGATAATGTTTTATTTCTTTGTCTCTACTCTTCATAACCCATGTTTTCCCACTACCCGCTGTTTATCTATTTATGAATTTCACGACTTCTGGGAAGCCTTTCTCAGCTTCATCCGTGCAGTGTCACAGAGCATTTTGTATTCTTTGGACATCAAAGGCACATGTGAGAGGAAACTAGGAGAACCACCACATAGAGATGAGCAACAACAGTGTACTACTGCATATCAGCATTCCCTTTGATGTGTGTGTGTGTGTGTGTGTGTGTGTGTGTGTGCGTGCGCATACGTGCGTGCATGTGTGTGCATGTGTGTGCATGTGTATAGGCAAGTTTTTATTTCTTAGTGGGGACCAAATGTATAGGAATATCTGATACTTTTGACCTTGAGGAGACATTTGGCTGGTCCCTATGAGGTCGACTGCTTTTTTGTAAAAACAGTTACTTTTAAAAATATATATATAACAAACAAAAAATTCTGCCCAAAAGTTCCTTAAGTTTACTGAGGTTACATTTCTGTTTAGAATTAGGTGTAGGCATAGCATTAATTAGCTCTATTAATTTTTATGACAATGGAATGTCCTCACAAGGGTAGTAAGTGTGAGGTTAATAGTAAGCGTTTCTTGAGGAAACCCATTTAATCCATTCTGCACTGGATTTATTAGGGTATTATGTAATCAACCAGTGGATTGATTTAACTCCTTAATTGTTATTTCACAAGTGTTTTGATGAAACACACCTTACGTTCCTGGCTTGTAACTTCATGTTTAGCAGGTTGATAATTCTCCACAAGGGGGAGCTTTTCCTCAAGTAGCTTTTGTGTCCATCGTTGTTGAAGGAGAAACTGGTATGAATTCTCACCAACAGGATCTGACAGATACATGAATGTTTGCATTTACAGATTGTGTGTATATACATTAAATGGCTCGACGTATACACAGACTACATTCAAAAGCCTACAGGTTTTTACTGATATTGGATTCGAGCATAACATTTTAATGATAAAGCTGTTCTGAGCTACTTATTTATAGTATGTTAGGCTTAACTGACCTTTCCTTCAATAAAATATGCTTCCATCAAAACCAGTAATTTACAGCCATCAGAAAGTAAAAAGCCTATAGATACATAATCACATTATAGATCCAGAGATACATTTATTCATCTTCAGTAACTGCTTTATCTTGGTCAGGGTTACAGTGGATCTGGAGCTTATCTTGGGAACACTGGGTGTGAGGCAGAAATACACCCTGGATTGGACACCAATCTCCATCTCAGGGCACAATGCACACACGCCTAGGGGCAATGTAGAGTAGCCATTCTGCCAGCTGACATGTTTTTGTGAGGTGGGAGGAAACTGGAGAACCCAGAGGAAACCCACAGGGATGCAAGGAGAACATGTGACACTCCACACAGATCTCCAGCTGAGCTCAGAATCGAATCTGGTAGCCTGGAGCTGTGAGGTAGCAACACTACCCTTATTGTAATAGTCTTTTTTAATAACAATATTGATGCTAAAAAATCCTTATAATTAAGGGCAGGGTTTAAGTCTGCATATAGTCAAGTCAGCCCTCCCAGGTTCAGAATGGTATTCAGAATTTTGATAGTGTGTGTTCAATTGTAACAAAAGGATTAAGACTCTGCATATCATAAGTCACAGTTAATATTCTAGACCAGCATGAAGCTTAGTGTTTTGGAGTGTTTTGTAAATGGCCTAATGATGAATGTTGTACAACTTGGGTATAACTCTATAAAATAGATAATTGTGTGTGTTTTTTAAGCCCCGTGGTGCTGTTCAGCTTCTGAAGCAGAGTGATTCTTTGGAAGAGGAGCAGAGGGAGAGACCAGTGGTGTCACGGAAGCCCAGCTCAGGAGATTACTACAGACATATCAGTGAAACCCAACAAGATATGGACAGCCTTAAGGTTAATCTAATTAATACTTCAACATCTGTCACTTTTAGAATATATGGAAGTATGTCCCATTTCTTGAGGTTTTATTGTTTTCAGTAATATCATCTTCAGCTTGAACTGTGAAAGTTATAAACATGATTTTATAATGCAATAAAAGCCCAGTCTTAATTCCTAGATTCCCAGTAGCATTACCAAACAATGAATTAATAGATGGAACAGTGAGCATAATGATGATGGCTTCAGGAGCTTATGATTATGTTATTGTTATAAATAAGGAAGCGGGTACTATATACCAGGTTACAACATTTAAGGAATGGATATCCAAAACCTATAAACTATTATTTAGACTGTTATTATATGATAGTAATACCCCTTCTAAAATCCGAAAGATGGTAGTGTTTCTGTTGCAAAACTTCTTCCCTCAACCAGCAGCTTATCTGATATTGGCCATGTTATTAAAAAAAAACAAAAAAACAAAACTGGATGATTGTTACAGTCATGTGAAAAAATACGTACACCCCATGGAAATTTTTATTTATTTATTTATTTATTTATTTATTTATTACATATTTGGACAAGCAGACATTTGATCCTCTTTGAAACAGTGCCTATTAATAAAGGTGTTAGACACATAAAATTAACATTTTATAGTAATTTTCACAATTTAAATTAACAAAAAAGCAGTTAAGTCACATAGAAAAAGTAAGTACACCCCTTCATTTATCACACCTTCAAATCCATATAATTAGAATCAGGTGTTTAAGATTGGGTGCCAGTGATTTGAACCTGCTTAGGTGGAACCTGTTTCATTTATACCCCTCTCATATCTAGTGTCAGGTGTTCCCTTTGTTATTGAGGTGTGTGGTGTCTTCATGCCAAGATCTAAAGAGCTCTAGGAGGCCTTCAGAAAAAAGGTTGTGCATGCCTACGAGTCTGGCAAGGGATTTGAAAAGATCTCCAAATTATTTGAAATACATCATTCCACTGTAAGGAAAATAATCAACAAATAAAGTTGATTCAAATGGGTTCTTGTTATTCCTCTATATAGCTTGTAATCATTGGAACGATATGGTGCACCACAGAACAGTACGCAAGACTACATAAAGTGCAATACACAATAGAGGTGAGTGCAAAACAATAGATACATAGAACAAAACAATATATACACAGGACAGTAAATACAGTGAACATGGACTGTAAACGCTAAGCTATTTTGTAATGTAGCAGCACAAGTAAAGCAGCAATACTGGTAGCAAAAACGAGTTCCATGCAGCTATGTAAAGTGTAGTGTGTAGTAATACTGAGTCTTACTGGGTTAGGTAAACCCATATGGCGCAGATTTCAAACGACCCATCCCAGCAAATTCAGCCCAAGAGCAGACCATCTGATGCAAAAAGAAGTCTCCAAGAACCCCATAATTTCATCACAGGATCTGATTGTAAGTTTTGCAACTGTTGGTGTCAAAGTGCATGCTTCTACAATGAGAAAGAGATTGCATGAGTTTGACCTGAATAGGAGGCATGTCAGAAAAAAGCCTTTGCAAGACTATAGTTTGCCAATGAGCATAGACAAAGACCAGGCCTTTTGGAATAATGTGTTTTGGAGAGATGAATCAAAGATAGAGTTGACTGGCTACAGTAACAGCAGACATGTTTGGCGAAAGCTAAAGACAGCTTTTCAGAAGAAGCACGTCTTACCACAGTGATGGAAATGTTATGGTTTGGGGTTGCTTCGCTGCCTCAGGGACTGAACAGCTTGCATTCATTGATACAACTATGAATTGTGTATCATATCAAAGAGTGCTTGAAAATAATGTGAGGCCACCTGTCTGAAAGTTGAAGTTGAACCAAAAGTGGACCTTTCAACAGGATAATGATCCTAAGCACACTAACAAATTCACCAAGGAATGGCTCAAAAAGAAAAAATGGAGGGTTATGGAATGGTCTAGTCAAAGCCTGGATTTGGATCCGATTGAAATGTTGTGGGAGGATTAGAAATGGACAGTACATGCAAGAAAACCCTCAAACATCTTGCAACTGAAAGAATATTGTATGGAAGAGTGGTCAAAAATTCCAGCAATCCCGGTGGACAATTATGCAAAGCGCCTACAAGAAGTTATTTCTGCTGAAGGGGGCAATACTAGCCTCTGAGGCCAAGGGTATACTTACTTTTTCCACAGAAGTATATCACATCTATTGATATATCTGTTGAATAAATGATTGAAAAAGCTAATTTTCCTTGTGTGTTTGCTCAAGTATATCAACTTTATTAATAGGCACTATTTCAAAGATGATCAAATGTTTGTTTGTCCAAATATGTCAAAAAAGCTAACAATTTCCATGGGTGTACTTATTTTTTCCATGCCCTGTGTGCATGGAGTTTTCATGTTCTCCCTGTGCTTCTGAGATTTCCTCCATGTAATCCTGTTTCCTCCCCCAGTCCAAAGACATGTATTGTAGGCTGATCCCCTGCCTTGTGCCCCAAGTTTCCTGGGCCCCGCGACCCTGTGTAGGTTAAGCGGTATGGAAAATGGATGGATGGATAAAACCTTAAATGTCAGGGTCTTAATTTTTGACAGATAGCAGTGAGGGCAATGTAAAATGGTCCAGTGCACATATTTATAACTAATGGCTACATGCTATACTTGCAGAGACAAATTGTTTGTCCACATTATTATTATTATTATTATTATTATTATTATTATTATTATTACTATGTCTTCCTCCAGCAGACTGAGACTAAAGATACCTCTGAAGCTTGTCACCGGACTCAATCACCTGCTCCCCATCTTCCTTCTTCCCCTTTCCCTCGTCTTCTATCCTCTAAGAGGAGTTTGACCGGCAGTGCTCTGCACAGCCAAATAGCCAACACGGGTGAGAGAGCTTCATTGAGCCTGATCCCCCCCCTTTACCTCTGCTTATGGGAACTGACATCATTATTGACTCTTCCTCCCTTAATTTCACTTAATGACTTAATTCCACCATAGTGAGTAATGCTAATCAGGCTGTGTAAATATGATCAGAGCAAGAGCGGAAACATATGAGAAGAAGAAATAATGTTCATGTCATTGCAGTGATGAAGAACTTAACCTCCAGTAAACCAGTTCCAGAGAAGGGGAGAAAGCTTTTGGGGACGATGAAACTGGGAGATATGAAATCAATCACCTCTCTGAGAAAATCTGGATTATCAGAGCGATTGACTCCTGCTGTATGTAAATTCAGGTGTTATTTCTTTTAAAATAATATTGTATAGAAATTGTTTGCTTTTTGATTAAAAACTGGAAGCAATTATGGGTTTACCTCTGGGTTGAATGAGTCTGGGTTGAAAAATAGCAACATTTCCAAAAAAAATAAAGGTAATATGCATCAAGACTATGACGATATGTTCGGATACAAATAAGACGTTAATAAATTTGCTGTATTTTGTTGTCTCCTTTTAGAATAAGATGGTGGTGTTACCCACAGAGGAGGCTAACCTATCGGATATTGACTATCTGGTGCCAACTCTTGATGAGAAGGGCAGGCCTATAGCTGAATGGAAGAGACAAGTGATGGTGAGGCAGCTGCAAGCTCGACTGCTGGATGATGAAGCCCAGAGAAGGAAGGTAAGTACTAACATGTTCAACTGCTGTAGAATTTTTTTAGCTGTCTTATCTCATAGCAACTTTTGGATTGAGAATACCCATGTTGCACTGTATGTCCTTAACAGGAGAATGGGAACAGATATGCAAAGATGGACAGCTGGAGGTACTCTCAAGCACACAATGCCATACTGGGTCCATTTGGAGAGATGCTAACTGAAGATGATCTCATCTACCTGGAGAAGCAAATACAAAGTGTCTCAATGCAAAAAAACTGCAAGGGCTATGAAATGGAGTTGGCTCGCCTAGTAGAGGAACTCCGGAATATTCTTCCAGCACCCATTGTCAACATTACAGTCAATACTCGGTACAGAAACCCTAACACACAGGTTAAACTGCCCGTGTGGTGTAATCGGATATCTGGCATAGTCATGAGCATGTCCCTGCTTATGACTAACTTGACTGATGAGTCTACTTCCAAAATGCCTAACTCTGAACTTGTGACTGTCTTCTCTCAAAATCTTGAGAGGCAAAATTCAGCCAGAGGACGGAGGGCAGAAATTGAAAATGAGATTCATGAATTTGGAGTATCTGTGAGCAGTCTGAAGTCCAACTTTGAGAATAAACCTCCAGTTTCTGAGGATTCAGATAATACAGAGCTGTGTGTGCAAGAGGAAGAAATACCCGAGAGTGTTTTAGTAAGGCCCTCAGAGGATGATGAGCCAGCAGAGGTGGAGCAAAATGATTCAAGCAGTGACTGTGATGAATTCAACAATGTTATGGAGAGCACTAGCCTACGCAAGGAGCGTATTGTGGTCCTTTTCCTGGGTCACTGGAAGAAGTCTGCTTATACTGTAACTGTCAAAAATGCCCAGAGGAAGCTCAGCCTGGACAGTGTTGATATACCAGATAGGAGCCAGGTTCACCGCAAGGCCAGTTTGGATATCTCACCAAAAAAGATGATAGAGCATGGTTCTTTGGGACAATTCTTCAAGCAGAGAAGCACCATCAACAAAATGATTGGCAACTGGAGAAGCATGATCTCAATTGTTCCATCCCGGCAAATCCGGAGGCTTAATCGTCAGCAGGCCCTTTACTCACCCGAACAGTTCCTGCCCCGTATGAACGGAGCACCTTTTGAATATGACTCTCTGACACTTGATCTGTTCATGCTAGGTTACTTCCACATCCTTGAGCAGGACCTTTCAGCTGATGAGAGGAAGATGAGGCACCTGCTATGCTTTGAGGTGTTTGACCATTTGGGTCATTTTAGCTGGGAGACAGTGCGAGATTTCCATAAAGCTGTCATCCAAGACATTGAGGCTGGAAATAGGGAATGGAAGGATGGGTTTGAGGATATCAAGATTAAGTTCTTTAGTGAGGTGCCTCCACAGGTGAAAAACCTGGAGAAGAGCCCACAAGCCGAGATAAGGCCAGTGCCCAAAGTGATTATCCAGACTCCAACCCCTGATGAGAATGATACCTTGATGAGAAGTACAGACTTTACCAGCTTGACCAATGATGAAATCTGCAAGTATGTTGACAGGAGTTTTGCCTTTTGGAAAGAAAAAGAGGCTGAGATTTTTGACTTTGAGTAATACAGACAGGATGTTTTATGCATTTTTTTAAACCAATTTTAGTTGTAGCCATTTCCCACCCATTTAGCTAAATCTCGTGATAGCTACTTGCCTGGCTGTACTATTCTATATATATGTATGAATGACCAGATACACACAATTGGCTAGCAGTTTTGTGATCAACAGGGGAGTGATGAAGGTCATCCATTTAAGTCCAAGAGCCGGGCCAGCTATTCTCTGTAGACCTCTCATTCATGGATGGTTTTGAATCATAGGGATTTGAACTCATTTTCCCAATAACGTTAGATAGTTACTCAACTTGTCAGCTCACTACACATTTCTTTTTGATATATACAGTATGTCTGTTGTATTTACTAGCCAGTAAAGTTTTATTTTTTCTGTGAACATGTGAAATGCCTTGTTGAAATTTTGTTATTTGAATAAAGTGCTTTTTTTTTTTTTTTTTTTTTTTAACAATGGTGTGGAATTCATCATAAAAATCAATATTAGTTTGAATCCTTCTTCATGTTTGCTGTGGACACGAGAACAACTTTCAAATAACTTTGTAAAGAGCATGTTTTGTGCCGACAAATTTCACAGTGGAAGAAGGTGCAGAACTGTAATAAACAATTTGATAATTCATATAGACTTTTCTATGTAGTGTTTGAATTTGCCTTGTTCTTTTCTTAATGCCGTTTTAAAGGTGTTGCTGTATTGTATTGTACACATAGTAAACAAATTCTACGTAGAAGTTTACTTATTGTGTTACTTTGAGAATACAGAAATAAGCAGATTATCTAAACCCTGGTCAAACTCATTTTCGTTAACAAGCCACATTACACTTAGTCCAATGTCAAGTGGGCTAGGCGATAAAATCTGTTTACTAGACCAATAACACCTCAACAACTTCTCTTAAATGCATATTTATTTGTATTTATAAAAAGGTACACTCGGAATGCATAAATGGATTCAAAATACAATATATCACCTGCAAAACAGATGAGCAGGCTGAACTCCCATCACCCCCCCTCAAATTATGGTTTTACCATTAAAATATTCCGTTTGCATATTTATTCACATCCTTTACAGTCATGCTTGCCAATGAAATATAATTTTGTAGGCCATATACAGCTAAGGCAGGGGTGTCAAACTTGAATTCTTCCCAGGCCAGATCAGCATTTTTGTGAGACCCCAACAAGGGCCCTGCTATTTATTTTTAAACGTATTTAACATATTCTATTGATTATCACCAATAAACTAGACTCAGAAATGAAAACAGGAAGTTTCTAGGACAAAGAAGAACTAATGGAAACTATTTAATTAAGTGTATGCACAATTTGGTGATAACAGATATTATACTGATTTAAGGTTTGTTTTTTATTTGTGGTTTTTTTAAATGAATGTATTCCTTTGTGTAATCACATTTTACTGCCTACCAGCTGCTATGGTGAGAAACAGGATTACCCAATTGTGATCATGCATTTTCCCATTTCTATTTAATCGCTACCAGCCAGATTACACTACAGTATAAACTTAGAGATATCGAGGTGAGAGCTAGTGTAGGAGCATGCTGGAGTTTTACTTCAGTGTGTAAGGTGTCATTTTCTCCCCCTATTTTAACATGCTATTTTAATCATTTTCAGTGGAACTGTCTTAAAGATATTTTATGGCAACATTATTAATATGGCAATTGGAATATGGCAATATGGCATTGTTTGACAGTGCCTTATAAATGATCACAAAACAAAAAAGTAATTCCTGTTCACATGTGAGTGTGATTTACATCAAATGCAGCAGACAAGGCACTGGTTTTAAGCAATATTTCAGCACAGAGATGTGAGCATTCACGCTGTGTACAGGGGCAGTCACTGCATTACGGTGCTAATTCTATATAAAATGTAGACTAGTAAATACAGTGAGCCATTTCAACATTTTTAACATGGGCTGAAAGAAATGAAGCAGCAGGCTGTATTTAGTTCGCAAACCTCAAATTTGACACGTGTAATTTAATTAATGTACTTGAGAATGGGGGAAAAGTCTTTAAAAAGATCTTGAGGTGAGCATTTTGAGGGGCGTCGGAAAATTTGGGTCATGTAGCCAAATCTACCCGGCACCTCCGTAAATCTAACCCTGACATGTTTACAGCATTACATTTTTAACATGCTAATGAAGAATTATATATCTTTTATTATTATTATTATTATTATTATTATTATTATTATTATTACTGTATATATCATTAGTTTATTGCTCTTGTTTGCCCCCTAGTGAAATAACAGAGACTAGCTCTTTTTTCAAATCTTTCAGTTATAATCTATAAGATTAGTTAATTTCTTCTTCTTCTTCTACTACTACTACTACTTCTTCTTCTTCTACTACTACTACTATCATATTATTATTATTATTTATTCATTTAATTAATTTGGTGGGCCTGATTAGAACCATTATGTGGCCAGTCCTGGACCATGGTGTTTGTTTGACAGGGTTAGGGTTACCCTAACCCTAAACCCTAACCCTAACCCTAAACAATTAAACCCTAACCCTAAACCCTAACCCTAACCCTAAACAATTATCTAAAGCAGAGCTCACATTCTGCGAATAACTATATAAAATATGAATATAAATATAATATACACTTTTTCATCAAAGGCTTATTAATCCTATTTTTGGGGTAGGGGGTGTAGGGATTATTTGAGGGGAGGGTGTCCAGGCTCTCACCTGAATAAATACTCACTTACAGGCTCTTACTTGAATAAATAAGCCATAGGGCTAAATCATTTACTCCTATGATGAATGTAAATTGTTTTTTGTCCTCTGATTTTCTTCTACTACATCAAGAGTGTTGGGAGGATGGAAAACTGTGCAGGGTAGTTGGTGAAGAAATAATGATTGAATTAACTGAGCCACGTGTGTGTGTGTGTGTGTGTGTGTGTGTGTGTGTGTGTGTGTGTGTGCGTGTTTGTTGCTCTTTAAGAACAGGTGAGAGTTCACCCCAGTTTGGTATCTGAATTTAGAGCCTTACCACAGAACTAAAAATAGTACAGTGGAAGGCGAGCATGCTATGAGTTGATAGAAGTGTTCTGTGGCCCTGAGTTCAACAAGCATCTTGAATCTTTTAGACTGTTCTTTTAAGCAATGTGAGATTTCTGTTTCCATCCAGTCAGGAGGTAAGGTTACACTTTTGACATTATTAACTTATGATTTCTTATAACATTTGTAACTAGTAAGTATTACAGAAGATGTTAACATAGAGTTAGTTAGTGGCAGTTTCTGAATGTCATGCTAGCTGTTAGCTGCTACTGAGTAAACAATCAACATACAACTGCTAAATGTCCATTTGACAGTTTACCATGCAGGTTATAACTATGAAGCCATGTAGAGTACAGTTTATAAGGAGGCAATTTGGTTTGGATTATGAAAACATGTAAATTATGACTCATTAGGAAGTCATCATAAGTCATCATAATCAGAACTCATATGTTCATTAGAAACAATGCTTTATAGGTGCACAAAAATATTTAGAAAATAAACAGATTGTTTACTTCTCAAAATTGTGGTACATCTTTGTCTTTGTTTTTGTAACATATCTTCAAAATAAAGGCTTCAAAATAAATGTCCATTTGAGTACTGTTAGTAGTTCTCCATAGTTCACCAACTGTTTATTATTATTTTATTATATTAAAATTATTAACCAACAGCATCAGACAAAATACTAATTCAGGTTAGAAATGATGAGTCATAATTTATCATAATGAAATTGTTGATCTTATGGCTAAGATTGTGATTAGGGATCCAAGCATGAAGTGTTGTTAACTGTTTTAGCCCATATTTCGAGTACTCTAAAGCTTAGAGACAATTATTATTTCCTCTGATTGCTTTCCAATTTGGACCATTATGCCCCTACCACTGAGATTTTTTTGCTAATGTGCATACTTTGCAAAACCTATTTTTGTGAACTAGTCCTAGGATTTTATCTTCACAAAATTGGTGTCAAATTACATAGTAGAGTCTAAACAATATAGCCAATACTCCAAATGGGGCAGAGCTTGGTTTATTCAAACAGTTATTCAAATCCACTAACTCAAGACTGGTTGTATAGATTTATACAACACTTGAAAGGACTTTTCAGTACAAGGTTCTGAGGAGGTCTGCAACAAGGTTCTGAGGAGGTGCATGATCACTAACAGTGGATGGTACATTCAAATAGCTGTTTCTCGGGAACCTAACAACATTTTGTGGGCTGCATTGGTCTGCTAATATGTAGGTAGATTCATTTAATTATGACTGGGATCCTTCAAAAACATAGTTACCAGTCAGTTTTCCTCAGGCATTTCACATGATTACTATTGTCACAAAACTTGATAAGAATGTTCATCTGTAGTCTTTTTATTGCTCTATCTAACTTGGCAAGGACTGGCCACTGGGGACTATGTTTGCAAAGACTGCTTGAACCCTGCTTGAAAGACTGCTTGTTAATTATGTGACCATAGTCTTTAACCATTGTCATGACTTCATTCCTTTATTTGGTTATCTTTACTGGATCACAGCAGGATACCATTTCCACTGGTCATAACACCTTTTAGAAGTTAATATTACCACACTGCTTTAATGGTGGATCATTATGGATGTAAGTGGTTAAGACTAAGACAAGTCTCATCTCTTCCTATGCAGATAAATATTTTGCAGAAGAGTTGGTTGGGTTGCAACCCATTAAGACCACTGGATCATTGGTCACTGGATCAAAAAGTGTCATCATGGTGCGTAATGTGGATGACCTGGACTTTTGCCTGTCCTCTCACTCACAGAGCATATTGGAGGGCCTGCGTTCTCTCTGTTCCCACCCCAATCTTGTGGATGTGACCTTAAGTGCCGGTGGGCGGGACTTCCCCTGCCACCGGGGCATCTTGGCTGTCTGTAGCCTCTACTTCCACTCCATGTTCTCAAGTGACTTTGTGGAGAGCATAGCTACACGGATAGAGCTTCATGACGTGGATCCTGATGTGCTTGCTGCCCTATTGGACTTTGCTTACACTGGAAAACTGACCATTAATCAGGGAAATGTGGAGGGCCTGATATGCACCTCAAGTCAGCTACAGTTCCAGACTGTGCGGGCCGTCTGTAGTCGATACCTGCAGAACCAGATAGATGCTAGTAACTGCCTCGGCATACAAGAGTTTGGCGAGATCCACGGTTGTCCTGAGGTGGTGGCCAAAGCCAAAGCATATCTTTTGGAGAACTTTGAGGCAGTGCAGCATCATGAGGAGTTTCTTCTGCTGGAAAAGGATAAGCTATTTGCTTGTCTGAAGGATGAGGGTCTGCAGGTGCGGAATGACTGTGCTCGAGCTGAGGCAGCACTTGCATGGGTCAGGCATTGCAGAGACAGTCGCATCTGCCACCTGCCAGAACTATTGAGACTGGCCAGACTACCTCTTCTGCCTGAGTCTTACCTTATGGAAATCCTGTTGAAAGACGCTCTAGTTCAGGATTCCCCAGAATGCAAAGAACTTCTTGAGGTTGTTTCCAGAGAGGTTGGTTATCTCTTTGTGTGTTACAAATATCAAGCACATATAGTCCACAACATCGCATGGCCAATTTCTGTGTGTCTTGTTAAATCTAAATGTGTGGAGTCCTTTGTTTCAGAAAAATAATATAAAACCAGGTGAGTCAGCGCAGAGTCCTGTCCAAAATACCCCTCACAACCTGCAGGAAGTGTTGTTTGTGATGGGTGGCCTCACACTAGATGACTCTGATGAAGAAGATGAGGAGGAAGATGGTGAGAGAGAGATCAGGATTCATTCCAGGAACTGTGCTTTCTACAACACAAAGCTTCGTAAGAATGGCCTTACCGCTGTCTTGTTTAGATTTATTGATGTCAAGAAACACTTTTACTAATTACTTCATTTCATCTGTAAT
>JANDJT010000012.1:13572605-13583110 GCA_024331685.1 Stegophilus panzeri
GTGTTGTCACATGAAAAGATACAATCAAATATTTACAAAAATGTGAGGGGTGTACTCACTTTTGTGAGATACTGTAGCTTGTATACATTGGAACGAAATGTCGTTTCTTCAGGACCATGGTGCAACACAGAACAGTACGCCAGACTACATAAAGTGCAAATGTATGTTGTGAGACAAGTGCAAGACAATAAATACACAGGACATGGGCTGTAAACTGTAAACTATTGTGTAATGTAGCAGCACAAGTATAGCAGCAATACTGGCAGCAAAAATGAGTTCCATAATATAAAGTGAAAAGTCTTTATAAGTCTTTATAAGTCTTACTAGGTTAGATGTTTGCCTGGCCCAGATGAGCATTGGGAGGTAGCAGGGTGTTGAGTAATCTAACTGCCTCAGGGAAGACATTGTTGCAGAGTCTGCTGGTGGTGCCACGGATGCTCCTGTACCTTCTGCCAGATGGCAGGAGGGTGAAGAGTCCATGAGAGGGATGAGAGGGGTTCGTCCACAATACTTGTGGCTTTGTGGATGCAGCGGTTGTTGAATTGGGTGTCGATGGTAGGTAGAGAGAATCCGATGATCTTTTCAGCTGTCCTCACAATTCTTTGTAGGGTCTTGTGGTAGGAGGCTGTGCAGTTTCCGTATCATACGGTGAGACGGGTGGTTTGGACATTCTCTTTCGTCCTTCTGTAGAAGAAATATAAAGTATATTCAGTGGCATGTAAATAACATTTGTAACAGTAACAAATTTTTGAGTTATAATACAATATATTTTAAAATTGCTTTAAAGATATTCTGTGAAGGTGTATGATGTTGACTGACACAACATGAATATTAGATATGAATGTAGTACACAAGTTACATGTGCCTTGGTGCATCCTTATTTTTGACATTAATGAAGACTCTCTTAACAGCCTTTTGCTCTTTCTCATACACACTCATTCTTTGGAAATCTTGCATCTGCCTGGCTCCCTTTTGCTTCCCTCACACTCGGGATGTCATTTTGGAGGCGAGTGAGAGAAGGTCACTGGTCGCCTCTCTTGGGACTGTGGAAGAAACAGCTCATTTTTCACGGGCCACAAAGCTGCCGTTTGTGATAACAGTGGCTGCTTTTTTCTGCCTAAGCTTTTAATGAACGGCAATGCTGCACATTGCCACTGGAGTTTATTTTAGGGTCTGTGCTATAAATAAAATTTAAATAGTCTGGTTGGTATAAATAGACTGTTTATTTTATTTATGTATTTATTGATATTTTTTAGGGGCCAAGACAGAAGTTGGACTGTGTCATTGACTTTCAGTATGCAGACATGTTTTTTCTCTTAAACTTTATCCACTGTAGGGACTTTGAGACCAGACTTTACTTCTCTTACACAGGAGACTCTACATTGTGGCATTATGGATGTTTAGAGTCACGTGGCTGATTTGCAACAATGCAGGCTTGCCAGAAGTGTGTGTCTTGACTATGCTTCCACCCTGTTGAGAGCATTTTCACATCAGCTTCTGGCATCTTGGCAGTGCACTCATACACTTACTCTATGTTAACACACTTCAGCAAGCAAAGCCCTAGAGAAACATACTCTGGTGAATGCCTTCTTTTCAGTATGAGGTGGGCCATCTAAGCTTACACCTTTACATGCTTTCCTCTTACATGAAGCTCCCAGGACTGCCATTTGCATGGACATTGTCTCCCAGTGCAACAGCAGCCACTTCATTTGTTATGTTCTGTGTGTCTGTCGAGTAGCATAATGCAGCTGGAATGTACCATCAAGAGCTAGAACCTCAGATTTTCATTACTGGTTTCTGAGTCACCCATTTTTAACTCATTCTGGAGTCAATTGTTTATTATATTGTTTAAAAATGTTACACTTATGAAAAATGTAATATTATTTAATGCATTCATTGCAGACTTGAAAAGTTCCAATGGAAATGCACTTAAATGAAAGAGGACAAATCGCTGAAAGATTGTGCCTCTTCTGGTGTACATGGGGCTCTTTTTGCTCTCATGAACTCACATGTTGTGTGTGTGGCCATACACAACGAGGAGACATGAGGGAGTTTCCTTCAGGGATTGTCCTTTTATAAATCTCTGCAGGCTGTCATAGACTTGTCTTAGTGAAAATACTTATCATGGACTGATGTTTGTGCCTTAGCGCTGTAGTAAAAAACCACCATTGTCAAGTCTAAGACCAGGACTAACCGAGATCAAGTCAAAACTGTGTCTTTTAAGGGGTAGAATCCAAGTCATGTTTGCATTCAGTACAAAATCAGGATCAAGATTGCAATCCAGCAACTTTTTTTGTGACCAGGCCTTTAATTCAACTAGATGGCTTCATTCATGCCAGTGATTAGGCTATATATATATTTTTTTATTCGGCTATATAGAAAGACTTGCATCTTGTCAAACTTTGTACATGCGAAAAGAAAGGACAGCACAAACATTCATTTTACAAACTCTCAGATGCAACTAGTATCATATTTAGTGAGATCGATGCCCAAGACCGGGGCAAGTCCATGGCAAAAATGGCAATAACTCCAAGCCAAATACAAATAATTACAGAAAATGTCTCAGGATTGCAGTCAAGTCCAAGTTAAGCCCTGTTGAGCCCTGGAGTAAGACGCTTGAAAGAAAACGGCACCCTGAAACAGATTTAAAAAGTTTATATTGAAATATTAGTGATTCTGGTGCTAATTTCATGGCTGGTGCTGTATTTATGTTATTCCTGTGAGAAGTTTTGGACGCTTTGGATAAAAGCGTCTGCTAAATGAATAAATGTAAATGTAAATGTAAGTTTAGAATAGATAGTTGTCTGTCATGTTGACTTCACAGGGGGACATTGCTTACAAAAACAAAGGAGCAAGAGCTTCTTTGCACACACCATTTTCCAGTGACATTGAATGTCATATTAATGAGAAATCCAACATAGAATTAGTGAAAAGTTGGACTTAAATATCCAGAATGCACTATAATGCTATATAACTTAATTCAGAGGCTCGGCTCAGCTGATTAATGAGGTGAGAGAGCTGGAGAGACAAAAGGACTAAAGCACTGCTGCTTCACACTCTTAAGGTAAAGATGAAGCAAGGGCTAATTCCTTTTGGCATCACTATCAGCAGGTTATTGCACAGCATTGTGGGTAATAGAGGAAACCAAAGTGTTACTGAAAGTGACAACAGACAAACATGTTGAAGAGGTTTCAAGAACATGACAACTTTTCAATTTAAAAAGTGACTACAAAATAAATCTTGGATGCCATTGAAGATCAAATGTTAATTATCAAGATTAATATAAAGGTATATTCCTTTTTCTTATTTAAATGTGTCCTTGAATCTTCCTCTGATGTATAAATGTGTCTGCAAAATGAATACATAAATATATACTTATTAAAGTGTTTGGAAGATGGGCTGGTTTTGAATTTCTCTCTGTTTTGGTGTGCTGTATTTGAAACATGTTTCCTGATACATACTAGTTCATTTGTTCCTTTCTTCTGTCATTTATATTTCAGAAGGTTGTTGGAAATTTACTTAAAACAAGGACTTTTAGGTCTTTGACCTCTTCAGAGACAAATGGCACTGTGTTGATGTGTTCTGCACATGTAGTGGTGCATCTTGTTCTGATAATCTTGATGAGGTTGGGAAGAAGTGGTGGTGGTGCTGGAGTCTCTCTTGCAAGTAGAACTGTAGAAGAATCAGACACACTGTGGCACATGGTAAAGTATTTGACTAGTTGACAAAGAGATGTAAGCCTGCACCAACCCCCTTCAGTTTTTTGGTACATTTTACAGGGTCTCCTTCTTCTAAAAACACAGGAGTGAATAAAAAAACATTTGAACAGGAAGATTGACCTGCTTTTGAAAATTGACCTCTGTTGTTTGGAGGAGCCACAAGGGTTTCATGTCACCGCTGAGCATTGCCCTTGAACCAGGATAAACTCTGACCCAGTTTGAACTGGGATAAAGCATGACCTAGTTTGAAAAGCTGCATCATCTCACACAGCTGGAGCAAGTCTGGGTGACCTTTGACCCCTCTGTGTTGATACTGGAGTTCTGCCAGATTCCAATTTTCTCAGGCACCCCCTCTGTGTGTATGCCTGTATTATGTGTGGGGGAGTGTGTCCGTTTGTGCATGTGGGTGCTTGTCAGGGGATCTCTGGGTATATGTTTTAGAGCTTTGAGGTAGAGTTTGTGAGAATCTGTCTGCTTTTATGTGGGAGTGATTTCGAGACAAAGTTTGATAGATGATAAAGTTAACTAAATAGAGTAGGAAATCAACACTCAAACTGCTAACCTTGTGCTTTTAAATTCCAAAGTATATCAAGCAGAAAATTGAATTAACACTTGTAGTTTAACTGTACTGTATTTCTTTTAATTACCCTTGTGCTACAGATCAGTTTAACACTTTTTGATGAGGAACAGAGTGGAATATTAGCAATCCTCTTTATTTTGCTATGAGAGTGCCTTGTTAAAGCCAGCAGATGGTGATAAGGGCTGTTTTGTTAGTAGGAGTGTGAGAAGGTTTCTTGCTGTTGCTTCTGCTTGCTTCAGTTTGTTTTTCTTGCCTACGTAAGGCTGCTAATCCGTGGGCTGCTGCATGTGGCTTGGGGCCAATGAGGCCAGCCCTGTACTGTAAGCCGGTTTAAAGTAAAAATGATGGTCATGGACTTCCCAAACAAGGACATCACTTACAGATCCTGCCATTTAATGTTTATATCTTTCCCTAGTTCCTGTTCTCCTTCTCTTTTATTTATACCTCTATCCTTTTTATTTTATTTTTTTTATTTTGGGAACATGTGCTGCAATAAATGTGCAGAGTCATGTGTGCAAATCAACATTGATTTTCAGTTTAAATGAAACACTATTGATAAAAGTCATATGTATAATTCCACATTGTGCTATATATTCATGTGACTTTGTGCTTGTTTGCTAAGCTGAAATGGTGCAATCTCAGTCTTTTTCATGCCAGATGCATACACACACATGTATGTGTGTGTGTGTGTGTGTGCGTGTGGGTGTGTGTGTGTGTGTGTGTTATATCAGCCTGTCCCTTTCCCACATCCAGTTTTTCCTTTTCCACAGCAGCTGTGACAGAGTTTGAGCAGTACTTTATGGTAACCCTGCATGTCAGGGTCCTGAGTTTGGGTCTCTGTTTGTTTCTCTGTGTTGTGCAATTGCCTTCGGTGATGCTGCAAAAACAGCTTTCACAATCAATGCACTGGAGTGGCTCTCACAGTAGGACTGTGAAAGGGGCAGGCTGTTAGAGCCGGATAGCGTGGTACAAGGGAGACGTGTGTGCGTGCATGCGTGTGTGTGTGTGCATGTGTGTGTGTGTGTGGATGGCTTGTATGTAAGCTCCAGCTGTGTTTGGGAATCTGACAGATAGTTCACTACATTAATTTCCTTTATTAAGCTTCTGGGGCCCAGCCAAGAGAGTGAGAAACACACGCAGATGTAACCCTTCAGACGCTGGAGGATTGCCGCATTACACTACCCTGGGCTTTTAGAAATGTATGTAATCTCACTGGTTCAAAGGAATATTCAACTGCACTGATCACTGCTGAATTAAGTAATACACTGCATTGTCAGTTAATTAAATGCAGGGTTAGTATACTCACTGAAAAGTTGAGTGTTAATCCAGTTTTTCTTTAGAGCTGAGTTTATAGGTCACTTAAAAGAACAATCCGGCACTTTGTCAACCTAATCTTTATTTTTTTTCAGCATATTTTGATCATTCCAACACATTTTCCTGTATTAAGAAAAGAAGAGAAAGCATGTTTAGCTGAAACTCATGTACAGTATAAAGGAAGTCTAAGAGCGATTGTTAAACTCCGTTATTTAAGGAATAACACACAACAGGAGGGCTGTTATAGGAAAATAATCAACAACAGGGTGGTGTTAGGCAGCCTGACACAAAATGGAGTTAAGGTTCCCAAGCTGAAATTGATTCTTTCCATACAGCAACTGAACTCTTTTATTCTACTTACGTCACAGTAATTTTCCAAAGATTAAAATTTGTCATTCATTTATCAACACATCATACATTTGATCAATTTATAGTTCCATTTAATGCTGTGTTGTCTGAGAAACAAGTTCCTGTTATCACTTCCATTATAGCAGCTATAAAAAGCTTCTCCCTGACCAGAATTATTTTCTCTCTCTTAAAAAAATACTGTATCAGAGATTATTGATTTTTAATTGTCAAACAACATTTTTTAAATTAATTTATTATTCAGTGTACATTATGTGGTGATTCTGCTGTACAAGTCCCTGTGTATGTTGTTACCACAGAAACAATAACGTAATAGAATGAGTACATTAATACTGTATAAACCTGTGATTTGCCTTGCGGCTGGCATTATTGTCAGAGCTGCTGTTATAGAAAATTAAACAATACCTTTAATTAGATTAGAGAATTCATCAGCAAGGTGGTATAATAAAGGTGATATAATTAAATAATGCATTTAATTAGTTTTGAAAATTCAACATTGAGGTGGTGTAATAAACATTTAAATGCTCAAGTATATCATGCAAAACTCCAACTAATGCACTATAATATTGAGAAACACTTGAGATAATCAAGTCTGTTCCTATGTTCCTACTTTCAGACATGTTCCTATGTATATCTTATCCAATTAAAAATGGAGCAAAACAGTAAAAACATATTTAGGTTTTGTGGTATCAATATGGCATCAAGGGAAACATGCCATTTGTTGGCAAGGCATAACCAGAAATTCTTCCATCATCTTTATTTATATAGCATATCTCAAAATCTCAAAGTGCTTTACATGCAGTATAAACACGAAAAAAGGTTAATTCTACCGTTTTATAGCTTAATTTACTTTGCTGTTTGTCTTAAGAATTCATTATAGCATTTTACATTTATTGACTGCCTAAAGACGTCTTAGCTTTCCATTACAAGTGAGTTTCAAGTAAACTACTGTTCTTCCTCTTCTTGTTCTTCTTTTCTAAGAAAGTCTTGAAATTTTCATCTGTTGGAATATTTTCTTAAATGACAGAGAAAAAAACATAAGCATGGAAAATATACCACACACTAATGGATGTAGACTGGGTTACAATGAGCAGCAGGTTTTATAGGGTGATACTAGTGAGATAAGACCACTTACACACTCTCATGGAGCAAGTCCATATCTTGAACTCAGCTAGATATCCAATTGGCCATGGAATATGGACGTGATGCTAAAAATATTTGCTCTCATACTAGTCGGTCATTCCAGAGCATGATTCTTATGAACACATGGAAGCTGAAACAGAATATTGTGGCAACGAGTTTTGGCCCTCTCGCAGAGAGTTTTCAGTGGCTTTGAGAACTGTTCTCGTGTCGATTGTTGGCAGATGAATCAAAGTGCTGCTGCTCCTTGATGTGTTTTGAAATATTTATCAAATGAGACAATAAAAGGAGTGGCACAAATCATAAATATTAAGTAATATAAAATCACTAATGCAAAACACACTTGAAAGGGCAATGCAAGGCCGTTCCTTCATTGAAAATGAGGAAGGATACAGGGACTGTATAGTAAGAGAAAAAAAAAAAAAAACAGAGTTGAAACCATATGGCAATATAAACCACACTCCTAGGAAGTCTTTTGCCATATGAATTGCATGTTAGTGTAGAGCTATCAGTTGGTGACCCAGTGACAATCCCTTGTGTCCCAAATGCTTTCTTCAAACTTTTTTTTTTTTTAAGAAAGGTCCAGAGAGACCTTGTCTTTCCTTATGAATGCTGAAATGTAAATGGGGATCATTTAAGTTGTAATATTCTTGACTTGAAACAAACTGCAAGACTCCATAAAACACATCTGCCCTGTTGAAGTGTGTATGGATGCAACTCTATGGAACCACATCCCAAGTGGCGTCCTAAGCCCTGCAATCTTCGTCCAAGCCTGGACTTTGACGACAGCACCAAAGTGTAGGCCAATGGTGCGCTAGTCCTCAAGTCCTCAAGGGTGTGTGTGTGTAAAAGCCATGCATTTGGGACACAGCATGCTTACAAGTTGACATTTCATTACTCACTCAAATGCTTGTGCAGATGCATGGCGATGACCTGTGAAACTAGTTATTTTCCACTTGAAAATGAATGAAGTTTAGATAATATAAAAGATCACACAGGCAAATTTCAGTTACTATGTGTCATGGCAAAGTCAAATACTCATACTGCAGCTTACACAGCAGCTCTATAACAATGATATAAGAATTGAATAATAAGTAATGATACTGTATTCAAAATTAGTTAATTGTTTAATCGGCTGCCTTCTGCTTTTTGTTTCACATAAGTTGCAACCTTAATGCTACTCCACAAATTAAATGAATAACAAGACTTTAAAACACATTTGAATATTGTTTTGGAAGTATTCATTAAGAGACAACTGTTATATCCACATTACTCTGGGCTTCAAACAAAGTTGCATTAAAGGTCCATAGGGTCACTTTTTGAACACTAAATTGTGGAAAGAACCGCCCTCGTGTGCAGCATGGTTCCACAGCTTGCACTTATCATACATTCTTCAAGTGCTTTTGTTTGTTTTGACATGTGCCTTTGTTTTGTTTTGGTCCTGTCTCCATCCGTGCCTTGTCATTGGTCTGTTACCCATTGTGTTCACCTGTTTGTTGTTAACCCATAATTAGTTTGTCTGTTTAGACCCTGCTGTTTCTGTCTTTTGTTGTAAAATCTTATCATGCATTCATATCTTTTAGTCTTTCACTGAGTTTTAGAAGCTTGATAGAAAAGTATATGTTGTTTATATGTGTGAAAGGATGTTGAGGAGAGTATTAGAAACATGCAACGTGCTTGTTGTTTTCCTCTCTGTCAAAATAAGCAGTTAACACCTATTGCCTAATGTACTAAGCTGTTTTGGGGCACAGTTAGGCTGCATTCTGCACAATAAACCTTGCAAATTATGCATGAAAGTGCAGTATAAGCTAAAATGTGCAATTTGTGGCATGCATGTAGCAACATGTAAATTGGGCTGTTTTGAATATGCTTTTGAAGGAGAATTGATTAAAAAAAATGTAGCTGGTTGCATATTGCATTTGATGCATAAAATTTTGGCTAATTATCAGTGGCCAGTTGTGTGTGATTTTGTCTGCCTCCCAAAAACAGATGTAAATTAGCACTGTGCATGAGGTTCTGAGCTGTATGTTACCAGGTGTGGGGTTTTCCTGCAGAATTGAGCTACTTTTTAAATTGCCGGTTCAGTTTTTTATTCATTACAAAAAAATTCCTGACAGAATGTTTTATAATAAGAGACAATTCTAGTACCTTGGTGAAAGAACTATTCTGGAAAATTATGTGTTTAAACACTGCTTTTGCTTTGTTTGCTTTGCTTTTGCAACCCTTTTCTTAGTACATATGTCAAAAACTAATCAATTTCCATACATCTAACAGAGAAATTCAACACAATAAACAGGCCTTTTTATACTGCCAAGTTTCAAAGTGTTTTAGAAGCTACAGTCAACCAAAAGGACTATAGTTTACTTATACCCTTTCACAACAGTTTATTCTGTACACAGCTGTCTTTTTGCCTTGGGTAAAATCCATTGGGATCTTCAAACCATTTACTTGACCCAAATCTGATATGAGTCTTTATTGAATAAGAAATGAATGAATTAATAATTAATTATTAATGCTTGTACCTCTTCCTTATCGAGCATGCATTTAGTGGTACGTTTCTTGACAGCTCTGTTGGTGACCAGTTCCACCATTTTGAGTTGGCTTTTAAATGGCAATATGTGCCTCACGCATTCAGTATTCACTCCAAGGCACAGTTTGTGTGATAAAATAAGAAAGCTGGACTTCTTTGCAAGTGTGCCATTCTGTAGTTGTACCTCATACCATGTGTGAAGTACAGCCATAATCCACTACAAATGTTTAAACTTCAGATCTTGGTCTGCCAGTGTAGATCACACTCTGAAGTATATAATATATACAGTTCACTTTTATGTGATCTGTATAGATCAGTCTTTCCCAGTGCTGCGGTGGAATTTTGGCCCACTTTTCTTTGCAGTACTGCTTTAGTTCAGCCACAGTGGAGGGTTTTCGAGCATGAACTGCCTGCCTGCCACAGCATCTCAATTTGTTCAAGTCAGGACTTTGACTAGGCCACTCCAAAACTTTAATTTAGCTTTTTTTGAGCCATTCATTGGTGGACTTACTCCTATGCTTTGTCTTGCTGCATACTCCAGTTGCGCGTGAGATTCAACTTATGAACTGAAGACCGGACATTCTCCTTTTGGATTTTTTGGTAGAGAGCAGAATTCATGTTTCCCCCATGTTCATCCCCACACCATCACATGTCCACCACCATGCTTGATAGGTATGATGGTCTGGTATGATGGCGTAGGTATGATGTTCTTTTTGTGGAATTCTGTGTTTGGTTTATGCCAGATGTAACAGGACCCTTGTCTTCTAAACAGTTCCACGTTCAACTCATCAGTCCACAGAACATTCTCCCAAAAGGTTTGAGGATCATCAAGGTGTGTTTTGGCAAAATTCAGACG
>JANDJT010000012.1:13588686-13600596 GCA_024331685.1 Stegophilus panzeri
TTTTTGGGGGGGGGGGTGTTATTGGGGGGGCTGGTCATGAGTGTTGCTTTAGAGGAATATAAGGAGAGCCGAAGTGCTCTTATTCCTCTGTGAGTACATGCAAGAAGTATTAACGTTAGGAAAAAATATTCAATATCCAATTTGTCAGGCTCAGTTAGTGGGGCCCTGTTCTCCTTCTCTCCTGCCAGTGTGCATTAACAGCACTTCCCAGAGCCGACCTTTATAGGGAGGTGATTTACTGTGGCGCTTACCTTTAATTGAAGCAGTTATGGCTTGCCTGCCTGCCAGGCATTCGTTCCTTTTACTGCCCTACTCACAGTGCCATTGTCAAAACCCGCAGCTCTGAGGCTTAGCAAAACCAGTCCTCATTTCACTCAGAATGTGTGGGGCAAAGCAACTGGGACTGAACTCTTATTCACTGTAGCTTTTCACAAGTCAAATTCATTGGCTGTAGCAGGATTAGTATTTACATTTATATTTACATTTATGACATTTGACATTTGGTAAGTTATATTGTTGATGTGAAGTCCTGCTGAGTCATTAATTTGGTTGAATGCTACTGCAACATTTAGTTGTCCGACTGGAGCAACTCAAACACCTTATTGAAGGCAGGGCTCACACAGATGCTTGAAAGTCTTAAAATGCTTGATTTCAGGGTTTGGCTAATGTTCAATAAATGGCCTGGCTATTAAATTAGCTAAACAGCTTACAGGCTGTGGTGGTTACCGTTAGGGCCAAACACACAAACATATTGCAGGTTCTGCAAGAAAGAAATAGATGTCTAGGTATTTATAACATTTACCAAATTAGCCCACAAAGGCATTATAACACTTGAAAGCATTGCAGTAAAATTACGTAAGTTACAAACTGACAGTTAGTATAGAATACACTTACTAGTTAGGATTGTTTTAAGAGTTTCAGAATAAGGACCTAACATCATTCAACTTCCTATAGCTACAGCAAAAATGTAGCTACTGGCCTTTCCTTAAACTCTTCAATTTATGCTAAAGCCTCTTGATGTACAGTTCCTTCCAAAAGTATTGGAACTGCAAGACCTTTTTTTTTTTTTTTTTTTTTTTTGCTATACACTAAAAAAAATTGAGACCAAAAGATGAATATGAGACGAAATATCAGAATTTCAGCTTTAAATTCCTGATATTGACATCTAGATGTGTTAAACAACTTAGAACATAGCACATTCGGTGGCACCCAATTTTTAGATGTGCAAAAGTATTCTTAACAGATAATCTTAAAGTAAATTAAAGTAAATAGCACTTAATATTCAGTTGCATAGCTCTTGCTTGCAATAACTGCATCAAGCCTGTGACTCACTGATATCACCAAATTATTACATTTTCCAGGCTTGTACTGCAGCCTCTTTCAGTTGTTGTTTGTTTGGGGGGTTTCTCCCTTCAGTCTCCTCTTCAGGAGGTGAAATACATGCTCAATTTGGTTAAGGTCTGATGATTGACTTGGCCAGTCTAAACCCTTCCACTTTTTCCCTTGATAAAGTCCTTTGTTGTGTTGGCAGTGTGCTTTGGTCCATTGTCTTGCTGCATGATGAAGTTCATCCCAATTAGATTGTATGCATTTCTTTGTAAATTGGCAGACAGAATGTTTCTGTAAACTTCTGAATTCATTCTGATGCCACTATCATGAGTTACATCATCAATAAAGATTAGTGAGCCAATTCTAGAAGCAGCCATGCAAGCCCAAGCCATGACACTACCTCCACTGTGCTTGACCGATGAGCTTGTATGTTTTGGATCATGAGCAGATCCTTTCTTTCTCCACACTTTGGCCTTCCCATCACTTTGGTAGAGGTTAATCTTGGTTCCACAACCTTTGTGACTCATCTCTGTGATTTTCTTTGGAATTGGAATTACTTTGCGAATTCCAGTCTGGTCTTTTACTGCTGATGAGTGGTTTGCATCTTGTGGTATAGCCTCTACATTTCTGCTCTCAAAGTCTTCTTTGAACGGTGGATTGGAATACCTTCACCTCTGCCCTGTGGAAGTTGGGTTATACTTCACAACACTTACAATATTTTTGTCATCAAATGCTGTTGTTTTTCTATGCCAAGCTGTTCGATGTCTGGTTGTTAGTACACCAGTGTTTTCTTTCTTTTTCAGGACATTCCAAATTGTTGTATTGGCTATGCTCAATACTTGTGTAATGGCCCGGATCGATTATCCCTCTTTTCTCAGCTACAAAATGGCTTGCTTTTTTGCTCCCTTAGACAGCTCTCTAGTCTTCATGTAGGTTTTTCCTTTTTAACAACAAATGCAGTCTTCACACGTTAAACCGAGGAATCAGACCATTAGTATTCATTCAAAGCTATTAATTGTCTATAGAATCAATCAACAGGGAACACCTGGGCAACAAGAAACACCTGTTAGTCACATGTTCCAATATTTTTTGATCACTTGAAAAATGGGTAAGTTCAAACAAAAGGTGTCATGGTCTAAGTTGTTCGTCAGATCTATATCTAAATATCAAGAAATTAAAGCTGAAATTCTCTTCTAAAATGTCATATTCATCTTTTCATCTCAAACCCAAATGTCTTTAATATAAAGCAAAAACAAAAGAACTGGCCTTGCCATACCAATACATTCTGAGGGGACTGCATATCAAGCTTAAATGTTGATCTGTGTTATACTGGAAAATTTCAGATTATCCACTTTGAAAGTACTGGGAAAAGTGCTTGGATTTTACTTTAGAAAAGCTGTACAAATCCTGTCAAGGACATAATGGAAGCAGCTGGAACTGAACCCATGATTTTTGGATCCCAAACCACATTCTTTGACTCCTGAACCTACATATTGCTATGATGCTAATCACAGAAGCACTGCTCAGAATCACAACAGATTAGCAAGAGTACTTATCCACAATCTGCAATGTATCTCCATTGCTTCGATTCTTTCTTTCTCTAAATTTTTCATCATTATCTTCTTCGTTTACTTGCTACTTTGATGGCAGTAAACGCTGTTTGGAGCTGGGTGTAGACTACCATGGATGATGTAAACACTGCTGTAAATGACGTGACGAGCAAATCTGCTGGCAATTATACCCAAGTTTGACATGGACTTTATAAAACTGTCATACGCGTTCACCTCTGTAAGTGTGGCTGGCAGCGCTAAACGTTAGGCAGACCTTTACGAGCTTATAAATGTAGGAGTCATATAGAGGGTGGTGTGAAGCTGGAGTTGATGGCTGAGACTTTAGCAGGTGGCAGAGCCAGGCTGGCAGAGATTTCCTCATTCTGAAACTCTGTTTGTACCACAGGTGCTCCAGTCTGACCAAAGTGAACGCCCTGCTCCGAGAACAACTGGACCAGGCCAGTGAAGCCAACTATGCCCTTACAGAGAGCCTCCATAAGGCCCAAGAAGAGGCCGAGCAGAGAGAAACGCAACTGAAAAGGGAACAGGAGGTGAGAGTGAGATGGAGAGAGGAAGGAAAGATCTGCTTTATATGCTTTTTAACCAGTTCCACAGTTCAAGGAAAATCTTTCCTCAATCCAACCTAATGAAACTCAACTCTGGAACTTGTGGAATTCCTGCCTGGTCCCTGTTTTGTCAGTCTGGACACTGTTTTAAATCATTGTTGTGATTTTCTCAGCTGTTGTTTCCTGTGAAAACATTCCAGTCATTTGGAAAAAATAAAGAGAGCAAGAATTCATTGCAGTGAGCAAACATCTGGCAACATAAATGTTGTATTCAGCCACATACAGTCAGGAAGAGCGCATTTTACTATACACGTGTGTGCTTTTGGGTCAGTGGGTGGGTGTGTAAATGTGCATGTGCATAGGGCATGGGAGAATGAGAGAGTAGTGTGAAATAAGTGTGTATTCCTCAGCATTTATATGTTTGTACGTTTGTGTGTGCAAGTATGTGCGTGAACATTCAGTCATTTAAATATAACACACAACACAGTTTATTGGTATGAGGCTGTTGTGGAATAGCAACTTAAACATTTAAACACAACATGTTGTTTGGGCCTTTAGTACTAAATACTAAATGACCACATAATGATTCCTCAACAAACCTATTCACTCTTCCCCTACACCAAACCCCCATCCATCTATAATTACTTGCATCTCTCCCCTTAGATGACTGCCTCCCGGCTGAGCCGTGAGCAGGCGCGTGGTCGAGCTCTCTGGCGCCAGGCTGCTTCACTGAGGAGCACCTTTACCCAGCTCAGGGCTTTTGCTGACAGGTAAGTGTATGGCATGCTGCCAGAACTGTGCTGTTCCTACATTTCAAGTCCCATCCCCTCCCCGACCCAGCCCATGATCAAAGCTGAGTGGGTCAGTGGGGTCACCCAGCTCACCAGGTCCTCGTGGGAAAAGTGATGCTTGGCGTGCCCCATGGTTTAATGCTGGGCTATCCATCAGAGCCGGATGAGGACTTGGCCTGTGTTGTGTGTAAATGCTGTGATCATTGTTGAGTAATTTGCCGTAATAAGGATTACTCAACACATGGCCAAGAATGTTCAAGGCCTTTACTCAGACACGACACTGTTCAAAGAGCTCGGTCCCTGGTCACGAGATGGAGCCTAATAACTTCGACCATCTGGCTCCCTTCAGCTATAAACATGATTTCCTGAGAGTGCACTGAACCCAAAAGCTGGACACACGCTATCTTTAGTCACTTAAGAATTTGTGATTGCTCTGTCCCAATACTCTAATGTGTGACTTTGTGTATCTGTGGTTACAGGAGTCTTTCTGACATGCGTGGGGAGTATGCATTAGTGAGCCGAAGGCTACATGCAGCCTGCATGAATCTGGAGGCTGCTGTAAGTGAGCAGAACGCCTCTACTGGCCTGGAGGTCTCAACCCTGGAGAGGCAGCTGAGAGATAAACTGAGAGAAGCCATGCAGCTCCAGGCGGGTTTCAGTGTAGAGAAAATGGAGTTCAACTCCAGGTCTGTGTGACAATTGGTTAACCATCATGGTCATACATATTTCACTTACATGATTTGTAGGTGAAGTTTTGGTAAATACCACAGGAACCATGCATTTTAGGTATAGGTTTTTACTACACTCAATACATCCTAATCGCAATATATGTTCACTACAAAGGGTATAACATAACTGAACATATATAGTACATTTGCATTAGTGAAGTATTTATACACCTCAGATGTAACTATAGTCTTAAGACTTTGTGATTAAACGTTTATTAATGCGTGATAAGAAATAAATCCAGCGAGTTATCTGAAATAGCTGTGTCTATCTAGACACCATGAGGAAAAAAATCTAATTGTATCATTCTTTTTAACCCTATAATTTCCAGCTAAACATGACATGGAAATTGGGCTATTACTACAGTTCTTGCAGATAATGAACACATTAACCATGATTTTTTTTTTTTTTTAAATAAAACAACTAAAAAAAAATGTGTAATTTGTATTTCCCAGAAATTCTCAGGCCTTCTCTAGGTCCTTCAGTGGTAAATACATGCTAGTTGAATGTTGAAATAATTGTGAAGAAGTATTAAATATTTCATAAGGGTTACCTGACCAACAGTTGAATACTGAATCACTGATTAAATGTCCACAGAGATATAAACATAACTATGATACAATGGTAGCCTATGGATATGTAAGGAGGGGAAGGGGATGACTGGAAGGTTAGCTAAATACAGTGGAAGAGCATTTGTTCATATACATATACAAAGCCTCATTATTTTAAAAGCTGCTCCTTTTAGTCATCAGATGAGTAATGTCTTGTTCACACTGAACTGTGATGATCTTGTTTATGATCATTTAATATTATTTTCTGGACTAGGTCCATGGGTTTGACAGAACCATTGGGACCTTTAATATATTTAAACATTGCATCTTTCTCTTATTGATATTCATTTAAATCTTCACAGCAGTGACGGTTGTACAATGAAGAAAGCAGATTTTACACTCCATGCTCTATGACCCTTTTGCTGATTGTAATTGCGAGCGGGGCTGGCTGTGGGGTGGGGTGGGGAATGAATGAGAATCAGATGAGAACCCTAAGGGGATGAATAAATGCTCGTTTTCTTAATGTAACTGAGAAACCATCTGCACTATTTTGAATTGTGTCAATTGAGCTTTGCATGTACCCAGGTTTGTAATATGATGCATTATTATTATTGGGCATTTGATTTACTGTATGTGTCCAAACCTACTGGTACTGGTGATCTTAGTAGTCTGGTAGCACTCGTAGTACTGGTAGTCTTTAGTGCCTGACTTGTTATAGCTGACTAATCCGAACGACAAAACAAAGATTGTGTGCATTTTGTAGTGTTGGGTGAATTTGTAATTCTGCTATTTCTCAATGTGCAAGTAGTAAAGTGCTAAATGTTTGTCAGTCTCAGTGTGTACATGTACATGTGTACATTTGTCAACATTTATAAATGTCTTTTTAGGATCCAGGGACTGGAGGACACAGTGCAGCATCTAAGAGGTCAAAACAGTGAGAAAGAAAGCAGCCTGGCAGCATTGCAGAGCAGTCTGGACAGGATGGTGAGACTCTACAGGGAATTTTTTTTTATAGGGGTAGAAGGTTCTGGCAAAGAGAGGATGTATAGTGTTCAACCCATGCTCCTGATAAACTTCTTCTATGACTCTTGTTTGTGAAAAGATTCTTGGATTCTTGAATCTATCAGTTCAAAATATCCCAAAATATCTGATTTATTCAAAGTACCTCAGCTTTTTTCTCTCACGTCTCACTCACTCAATCTCTTCCCTAATTGGGGAACGAAAATAATTTTCTTTTACCATCTGTGAATGACCTCCAAAGACCTCTTAAGAAAAAAAGAAACAATAAATATTATACATTTGAAAAATAAGTAAATAAAGCCATAATTAATAGAAATACATAAAATATATATATTTTATATTATATAGGGGGGCACAGTGGCTTAGTGGTTAGCACATTAGCACCTCTGGGGTTCGGGTTTGATTCCTGCCTCCTCCCTGTGTGCGTGCAGTTTGCATGTTCTCCCTGTAGTTCAGGGTTTCCTCCAAGTACTCCGGTTTACTCCCCCAGTCCAAAGACATGCACTGTAGGCTGATTGGCATATTTTTTTATTTTTCCACATGTTAGAATAATAATAAAGTCATTTGAAACTCTGGAATAACACAAATGGGACTATGGGAATTATGTTGTGATTAAAAAAATCCAAACTAAATCAAAATAATTTGATATTTTAGCATCTTCAAAGTAGATACCCTTTTTGCCTAGAATTTCCAGAATTATGTATGGTTAATGTATTCTTGGCATTTTCTCAACCAATTTCTTGAAAGATGCTTTTTAAACAGTATTAAAGGAGTTCCCACCTATGCTGGACACTTACTGGCTGCTTTTCGCAATATTCCGCAATATTTTTCATTTAGACTCAGTCTTGGCTAGCCCTAGGGGTGGCTGTGGCTCAGGTGGTAGAGCAAGTTGTCCATAAATCGTAGGGTTGGCGGTTCAATTCCCAGCCCACATGACTCCACATGCCGAAGTGTCCCTTGGGCAAGACACTGAACCCCAAGTTGCTCCCGATGGCAAGTTAGCGCCTTGCATGGCAGCTCCGCTACCATTGGTGTGTAAGTGTGTGTGAATGGGTGAATGAGACACAGTGTAAAGCACTTTGGATAAAAGCGCTAAATAAGTGCAGGCCATTTACCAGTTACCATTTACCCTGGTGTTGGACTTGACAATGGTGGTCTTGACTGCAGCCCTACAAGACATCATACTTTTTAATCCCTTTATAGTTACATTAATTGTTTTGGAATGTCCATGAAATAAGTTAGTTCCTTGTTCTCACATTCTCTGTTGATCATAGACATCACACAAGAATAACAATCCTTTACTTAAGTAGACATACTACGTATAAAAAAAGAGAAAAGAAAATGAAGAACTAAATCTCACATGAAGCTCAGCTCTTCTCTCTGTACTGAATAACTTCTTTAATTTAATTTTACTATTTTTTGTTTTGCTCATTCTACTTTAATATTTTGATTATTTTGTTATCATTAATAAATGTAATATTATTATTCATTCCTGCACAGGAACTGAGTTGGGCAGAGATCACAGCTGAGAGGGACACCTTACACAGTGAGGTTGGCAGTCTACAGCAGATCCTCTACAGCATCCACCAGGTTAAATACACAAGTGATATACATGTTACTGCTTAGCTGATTAGATAGAGCCGGTAACTATATTTTCAAACGTGTACTTTTTTCGAAAGTGAATGGACACCCAGAAAAAAAATAGCTGAATTTTAAAAATCATTTAACTGTAACATTTATTATTGGTATTCAGCTGTGTTGTTTGACTTCACAGGCTGTAAGTGAGGACGGGGACAGTAACAGCTCAGACAGTCCAGGAGAAGAGAGTCTTTCCATCTCCTTTGTCCATCTCTCCTCTCCTCAGCGTGGTAGCACTCTGAAAGCTGTACGAAGGGCTTTGTCCAAACGGCAGACAGAAATTCAGGTCAGCAAGATCTTTTTTTATTGAAGATTTTTCAGCTGATTACATACAGTGCTTTCAGAAAGTTTTCAGACCCCTTCATTTTTTCACATTTTGCATGTTGCAGCCATATGCTAAATGCTTTAAATGTTGTTTTTTCCCACGTCAATCTACATTCCATACCCCATAATGACAAAGCAAAAACCAGATTTTTTTAAAACTGAAATATCAAATTGACATAAGTATTCAGACCCTTTTCCTTTTTACGTTTGACCATATAGTGTATATGTATGAAGTGAATATGAAATTATGTCACACACACAATTTGCATAAGTCTGATATGGGTCTCTACCAAGCTAATTTGCAATGTTGCAAATTGCAAGTACCCATTATAATACAAAACAGCATAGCCATATACCTTATAACAAGAAAAGTGTATATTATACCACAACAAATAATTTTCTTTATAATTACTAAGACAGCAAACCTTCTCCCCTATACTCATACAAACACAGGTTGGTAAATATTTTATGTGATATAAAAAGTGGGACCAAATTTGATGATTGATTCCTTCTTGCATCCTTCATTCATTATTTTTGTTAAAAAGTGCTTAGCGATTGAGTAGCTGCTTTGTACTGAATGGAATAGATTACTGACTGCATTTCCACGACTGCAGGAATTACAGGAACGTCTGGAAGCTGCACTGGAGCAAGCTGCCACCCTGCGTGATCGGCTACAGGATAGAGAGGCTGAGCGGAGGCAGCTGGAGCAGAGAATCCAGCAGCTAGAGCAGGAGAACCATCGTGCAGAGAGAGCTGGTGAGGAGAGCGACAGAGATGCCCAAAGATATCGCAACTCACTGGGTATTATCTCCAGGTAGACACGTCCTTTGCATGTCTCCTAACTAAACTGTTCTTCTTTATGTATGTTTCTTTCATCTAGCTATGTGACTAATAACTAAAAGTCATCTTTCAGTTTCTCCTAAAGCATTACTTACATTATTTGGCTCAGTAATACTGTTATTCCAATTATGAAGAAGTAGAACTGAATAATTATAGCTTCATGATGGCTATTTTAGCTATGTCATACAGTGTCAGAAACCATAAGCAAGGTACTTTGAGATTACTTATTGACTTGAGGTGAGTTGAATGTGTGATGATGCTAATCTGGAGGATATAATGTCCTATAATCCCCTACATTAGCTCCAGTGCAAAACTAAAGACCATCTGAAACCAAACATGTATTGGCTGTCTTGGCTACATTTTGTGTAAGACTGTGTAAGTTTTTTTATGGGCCAAACTGTTCCTTTATAACTTACAACTGGACTTAAAAATGATTGTGAAAGAGTGAAAGTAGTCTGTGTTATGAGCCAGCTGAAAGTTTGACCTCTTTGTTTGAGCTTTGGATGCCACTCTATGTAGATCAGCTGGCTTTGGGTGAGTTTCTGCAGGGAAGACACTCCGTCCCTCTCTTGATGCTGATCATCTAGCTTCAATTTCACATCTGGCTCTGGAAACATTAAAAAGTGGCATATGGTAGCTTTGAGACAGCCATCTGCACACATGTGACCTGATTATCAACTCTTTATTTCTATTTCTCCATCCCGTTCTGTCTTTCTGTCGCTCCAGTGAGAGGGATGACTTGGAGAAGCAGCTCTCTACCCTGCAGCACCAGTTAAACTGTGATCAGGCAGAGTTGGAGCGTTTAAGGAGCTCTTCCGTAGATAACCAGAGGCAGAGAGAGCTCCTCCGGCAGCAGAGGGAGGACCTGGAGAGGCAGCTGGCTCGCGAGCGATCCGAAGCTGAGAGGGGGTACGTTGTTGCGCAAGTCCGGACCTCAACTTCCCCTGCGGCCTGTGTTTGTTTACAGGCAATATCACTAACAAATGTCATCCTCGGAGGAGCCTCGTGCCAAGCCAGGATAGCATTGTTTACAGATGCTATTAAAGTCAAAGATATTTTATTGTACTAGTCCTCGGATTATGAACTTAATTTGTGACTTTTGGGATTTCTTGTTTAAAATGATAGTATGACAGGCCTCCTCAGGACCTATGCTTTGTAGAAAAACAAGAGTTGAAATGTTTACAAATTAGATGCTGTGTGACCTACAGGAAGGAATAGGCCGTGTTTACAGAAAACGTTTTGCTTGTGTGCGGAAGTGAACGCAAGTGTGTATGTGTGGATTTGTGTGAATGTTTGTCAGTGTTTGCCTACATTTTACATGTGGTTTGGCTCAGAGTCTCCAACATCTTGTGCTGAATTGTGTTTCTAAGAATGCAGTCTGTGTGTGTGTGTGTGTGTGTGTGTGTGTGTGTGTGTGTGTGTGTGTGTTCTCTGTAGTCAGCGGACTATCGAACAGCTGGAGGCCAAGTACTCGGATGTGCGTAAAGAGCTGGTGACTGTAAAAGAAGCTCTGAGTCAGCTCACACTACAGAAAGATGTACTGGAAGATGAGAAGCGGAGCCTTGCACAGGCTCTGTCTAAGGTACCACACACACACACACACACACACACACACACACACACTATATTATACACACAAACCCTTAAATATATCTATATGCGTTCATAATAATGTGCAAACCTCTAAGCATACATACGGTGTACATGCACACCAAAACATGCCTACATCCCCCAAACACACTCCTAATGACTCACCTAATGACTAACTCAAGTCCATTATTCTCACTGCCACATGTTCTTAGTTTATATCATAACTGTTCTCACCTGTATGAAATATACTCTTGCCAAAGTCATAAAACTGTGTTTATGCAGATTTAATGCATTATTTATCCACTGACTAAATAGCTTTTTTTCTGTCAGAAGTCCAGCTCCGTTGCAGAATTACTGGAAGTTGTGTTTACGCTGACCTTGGATTGGCTATACAGCTCTACTTATTAGCAGCGTTTGATGTTTTCCCTGCAACAGTGCATTCTTGAGATCTTTCATCTCACAGTTAGCGAGCAGCCACTCATTCTCAGTGTTAGCCCATAAAACTCAGCTTTAAGGTAATGCGGGGTTAAAACCCCCAGGAAACTTTATTGTAAAACCTTATTGGTATTGAATGCAGGTGAGAACGATGTATATGAGGTGCTGGTAAGCAGAATACAGTCTAACAGAGAGTAGAGAGATAAAAATGCTTGGCTGGCAGAATATTAGAGGATTGGTGTTGAGTAACATGTGGTATGCCCACCATATAAAAATAGAAACAATAACATATTAGAAGAGTGCATTAATATAAACGTGTGAGTTGAATTACAGCCTGGCACTACTTTCAGAGCAGTGCTGTTACAGAAAAGCAAAAACAAGTATTTAGCAGTTCTGTGGCATAATAAACATCAACAACTATAAACTCTTGAAAATAATTGATAGGCTGGTTGATTGCCATAACCTGACAGTGGGTTGACAGTCTAAAGTTTTGATAAAATAACAAAATATATTTTAATTTGTCCACAACACATAATAATAATAATAATAA
>JANDJT010000012.1:13600705-13611264 GCA_024331685.1 Stegophilus panzeri
ATATATCATTTATATCATTTATTAATTGATTCATTCATCAGTAACTGCTTAATCCTGGTCAGGGTAACGGTTGATCCAGAGCCTATCCAGGAAACACTGAGTGTGGAGATGGGTATACACCCTGAATGGACACCAGGCCATCAGAGAACACCATGAACACACATTCACACTCCTTCACACATAGGGGCAATTTAGCATAGCCACCTACTGGCATGTTTTTGGGAGGTGGGAGGAAACTGAAGAACTCCAAAGAATACCATGTGGACACAGGGACAACATATGAAACTCCACACAGACTTTAACCAAATCTGTTTAGGGCTATTATTTGTTTATTAATATAACTATTAGAACTGTCATAGCAATCTACTACATCCCTGTAGTATTATATCATACTCTATATTGCATTTGTGTCTCTGATCATTTTACAGTCTCTGTCGTTTTACACAGAAGTAAATGTTTTAATGTCTTATATTGCACTATTTGCTATTAACTGCAATGTCACTACTGTTTTATTTGCACTAATGGCTTATGTTGACTTTTAGAACTTGAGCATACAACAGATCATACACTGTATTTCACACATTATTGGGTCATTCCATCTCAAGTGGTCTCATCTCACTGTAGGTTGCCTGACTGTTTTTAATTTTCCTAAAATATTTCCTAAAATTTTTGAGTGAATTCCTCAGTGTACTGTCATTGCAAAATAACCATTTTTAAAAAAAAAAAAATTTACTTGGTTTAACTACGATGGCCTTTGTGTCATGGCACACAATAAATTTTGGTTATACAGCTGTTTATGGAAACCTAAATATCTCGGCTCAGGGTGGTCCTACACATTTTGCACATTCATGTTCCTTAGACTTAGAACTTAAGTCCAAATCTAATTCTCAAGTTTGCTCACAGTTCCACTTTTAGGGTCAGTTTATAATGGGAAGGGTTTAAGTCTCAGTCTTACTTTTTTATGGGGTACCTAGGTAAGTATAGTGTGCATGCAGAATATTTCAGGTTTGAGACTTCTCTTATTTATTTTTTTTTGAGGACGAGAAAGTGCTTTTTTTTTTTTTAATTCCCCTCAATTTCTGGTTGAATATCTCTGGTGGGGGACCAGATACGAGCCTGAAATTTTGATATTTTGAGATTGAGATTGGAGGTAAACTCTGCATGACAGTGGACCTCATGGGGTAGATTTGAAGAACCAGCCTGACCTATCATGTTACTACAGGTGTACAGTTGGTATGCGTGAATAGATTTGATACAAATATGGAATTACTGTGTTCAGTTGGGTGTTTTACAAATGAACAGTGTCATAAACAGAGCTCTGGTGTTGTTTCTCCTGTGATAAAAGCAGTGAATTCTGAGCTGAGTCATTTACTGCTTTTATCACTGGAGAAATGACACAAACAACACCGGAGAAATGGCACCATGGCACAAAGATGGTCATCATAGTTAAACCAAGTATTGCAATGCCAATACAAAGAGGTAATAACTCAAAAAAAAAAAAAAAATTGGAAAATTTAAAAAACGGTCAAGCAACCAATTTTGCAATTATTGGACCACTTGACTCTATTGTCCTACGTTGTATATATTGCTCTATACATATAACAATAGGAGATGCAAACCTACTTTTATGAATAATTATTCAATGAATAATAAAGGTGCAAATATGTAACTACGCAGTATTTTAAGTTAGTTTCAGAAATGTAAAGGATAAAGCAGATGTAGTGTAATGTTACTGCTCTACTGAAAGAAGACATGAACTATAAAAACTGATCCTTCAGAATTTGTCTACTCAGCAACCATATAGCTGAATTTACAGTGGTTCTTTTCTAAATAGGCAGAGGCCCAGAATGCTGAGCAGGAGTTGACGCTTACCAAACTTCAGAGCGAAGCAGCAGCACTTAGAGACTCCTTAGCCAAGATGGGTGCCCTGAGTGAAGGCCTGGCCAAAGACAAGGTGGAGCTGAACCGTGTGCTGCTACAGGTATGAAACTCACAAACAGTCAGTTCATAGTATAGACATTTACTCTGACACACATCAACCATAATTCATAGTTCATATAAAACCATATGTACATCTGCATTAACCTTTGACCTCTGATGTTTTCCCTAAGGTTGAAACTGACAAGGCAGAGCTAAGTGAACGGAAAAGGGAGGTGGAGCTCGAGCGGACGGCAGCCAGGGAGGAACTGGCACGCGTGCAGCAGGAGCTTCTGGACATGATGGCTGAAAAGCGAGCTCTGGAGGCCACACACATTCACCTCCAAGAGGCCCGAGGATGTCTGGATGCAGAGCTGAGCGTGCTGCACAGGGAGAGGACCTTAACGCTGGAGCAGCTCGCCCAGGTCGGCCTTCTTTCGCCTGCACCTGGTTGTATGCAGTGATTCACAACTCTCAGCTGCACTCTGATGCGTCTCGTTGTCATATTTAAAAAGCCGAGGGGAGATATTGGACGCATCTGCCATGCTACTTAACACCTTGTGCTCTGAGCACTCCCAATATGAATCTTGGCCCAAGTGTGTGTTTTATGAAGCTCTCAGGAATTGGAGCATTGGGGCTCTTAAGTGTGAAGGAAGAAGAGGAGGAGAGCACAGATTGATATTACAGACTTGTAATATTCAGTGAGAGGAGACTAGTAAGTAGAGCAGTAAATTAAAAGCCTGAACTTATGGCTCTAGACAGTAAGTTATGTGTAAGACTGTGAGGAATTTAAAGCAAGTTTTCTTAAATTGATGATTAAGACCAGATCAAGGGAGGGACACAGAGGAACATTTTAAATAATTGGAAAAATTTTGATATAGCAAAGTTTTCAGCCACATTTTTTTTTTTTTTTTTTTCATTTTTAAGCCACACTTTAAGCTGTTAAAATTTTGTTCAGCCGTTTCACTTAAATGCTGTACATTTCAGGTGGATAATTTGGCACATTATATAAACGTTCCTCTTGCTTGATATCAAATGGTTCACTACACACTCAGTGGGGAAAAGTCTTGTGTTTCAGGGAAATATTTGGACAACCTGCTGTTTGGCTGCACGCTGTAAACAGTTTGGCCCAGTTCCTGTGCTCATTCACAGCTCGAGTCCAGCAGTCCACACTGATTGACACGTTGACAAATTCCAAGGCTTCCAGTGGTGACTTGATTAATGATCACATTGCAGTGAATATTTTACCTGCTAGTGAAGGACATGTAGTCAGTCTCATTTGTCTCAAATATAGTGACCTGGGTTTGTATTAATTATTAATAACTAAATCAAATTCAACTTGATGGTGGAAGCAATTCCGTGTTCCTATATTTAAGTAAATATGAACATTTGTGGTGTGTGTGTGTGTCTGTGTGTGTGTGTGTGTGTGTGTGTGTGTGTTTAGGCCAGTAAGCAGAAGCAGGCAGCATTGGAGCAGCTGAGTGTGTGTCGAAAAGAAGCTGAACTCCAGACTGCCTCATTGAAGAAGACGGGCAGAGAGAGAGAGGAGCTGGCAAAAGACAAGGCCACGCTGACTGTCCAGCTCACCACAGAACAGCGAAAAGCCAAGGCGCTCACCCAAGAGCTGGCTGCTCTTCGGTGAGTGAGTGCATGACCGCGCTCATGTGTGTGTGTGTATGTTTGCGTATTAGTTTGTGTGGGTTTTCATAAGTGAATGTGAACTAAGTTTTGGTATTTATGTTGGATTCTGAGACTGGCAGGCGATGTTAAGCACCTATGTGTTTTAGTGAGGTTTTGGGCAGTAATCAATAGGACCTTTTCAGTCATTAAACTCTTCCTAATGACTGTAAGCCTCATCAGTCAAACTCTGAGGTGAGGTCAGACGTGCCTTCTACTGTTTGAATGATTACCCCGCTGTCCATCGCTTTCTCAGTGATGCTAGGGACTGTGACAGCCAAGCAGTGATAGATTTGACATATTAAAGGTTCATAAAAAGATTGTTTCAGAAATCTTGAAGTCTGCAAATAGCAAGTGTGAATCAGAGAAAAAGACACAAAATTGTTGGTAACCTTTATTAGGTGATAATCATAGCACCTACATAAGCCATTTTTGACAACTCATATAAACCAGTGAACATTAATGAAGACCTATTCCAAATAGCATCGGCTGATTTTGTCAAAACACCTGCGTTAATCTTATTTTAGTAACATAAGGTTCTTTAATGACAATTTCTGAGTTTTCATAACTGACTATGTAGCTCAGGTACTTTTGTGATGATATAACATGGTTGGCTGTAGCTCAGGTGGCAGGCTAGCGCCTAAAAGCGCTGTATAAGTGCAGACCATTTACAGTATAACATAGCTTGCCATGTAAATCATAGTTTTTATGAATAATACTTATGCATGCGTAATAATACGTGTTTTATATATATATATATATATATATATATATATATATATAACAATAAAAAAAACACCATGATGGCAGAGTTAAGTAAAATCGATGGTCCTAAATTAAAGCAAGTTTTGATTTTAATGTTTGACATCCACTTCATCACCATTACGTTACTCTGAAATATCAGAAATGCATTACGTTACAAAGTCATTTGTCATGATGTTTGAATTGGGTCATAACACAATTTTATATCAGCATGTTTTTGTTACTTGACTCAGTTCTTCTATTGCAGACTTTATGAATGTAACTTTGTCAGTTGGCATGAAAGTTTTGTATAGTGTCTTGTAGCACTATTAACACATCCTTAAGAGTGACCAAGTTTTCTCAGTTTGAAGCATCATTCATCTCTCTCTCTCTCTCTCTCTCTCTCTCTCTCTCTCTCTCTCTCGCTCTCTCTCTATCTCTCTCTCTCTCAGAGCTGAGAGGGAGTCTCTGGAGTCAGCTCTGTTTGATGGACAGGAGCTGATCTCGTCTCTGGAGACTGATCAGACTCGGTTCGAAGGGGAGAGAAGCAGTCTCCAGCAGGCTAATGAGGCACTGACACGTGAGTATCTCTCCGGGAGCCTCTGGCCCCCAAAAAAGAGCACACTGGGGGCCCATATTTCAGATATTCCAGAGATATATTTCATTTGCCGGAGCTCAGAAACAGCTGGGCCAGCCACTCTCTTCTCTGGAGTTCAGCACAGTCCCCTCACAGAGAGAGTCCACATTATACACTATTTACACATCAGCACTGTCACTATGTACTGCATAAAGATAATTTAAATGAGCATTATGATTTCATATGTTCCCACTGAGCCGGAACTGAGCAACATACACTGTAGTACATTTCCACTGAGTGACGCTGCCTAACTCGTGCACAGGTGAGGTCTCTCGTGTCCAAAGTGAACTGGAGCAGCAGGTATCCCAGGCTCTTCAGGAGAGACAGGCTCTGGAGTTGAAGCTAGCGCAGGCTGAGAGAAATGCCCAGCGAAGCCTTGCCATTTCTCAAAACACTCATCAGGAACAACTGGAAGCTGAGCGCAAGGACAAGGTTCCACTTATATACATTAAAATAAGACCCATAATGCCACTGGATAGTGCTACCTACTTTAGCTCTCATAATCCATTATTATTACTGTACTTAGACACAGAAAACACTAAATCACTGTCTTTATTACTGTGCTTGGTCAAATTTTACAAAACTCAAAACTGTGCTGTACCTTTCTGTCATGTGCAATGCTATATCCCAGTGATAGCATATTTATATTAAGTGTTTGCTATGTACAGACAACTGAGAGAGGATATTTCATTTTGTACCTCCGGGGTTGGGGGTTTGAATCCTCCCCCTCCGCCCTGTGTACGGTGTTTACATGTTCTCCTCTGGGGTTTTCTTAGGGTACTCTGGTTTCCTCCCCCAGTCCAAAGACATACGCTGTAGGGTGATTGGCATTACCACATTGTCTGTAGTGCGTGAATGTGTGTGCGATTGAGCCCTGCGATGGGCTGGCCCCCTGTCAGGGTGTACTCTACCTTGTGCCCTGAGTTCCCTAGGATAGGCTCCAGGCTCTCCCGCAACCCTGTGTAGGATAAGCGGTACAGAAAAGGGATGGATAAATTGACTTCCTTGCCTCTTATAGCGGTGATTCATTCATCTCTAGACTGAGATGTCCCCGTTTAAATACTGGTGGAAATACATTTTTAAGGACTGCCACTAGTCTTTGCTAGCCTTAGAAATTAGCAAAGTAGCAGACATTAGAAAATATGTCTTTTTAAGAAGGACTTTACAAATTAAAGTCAGCCAAATAAATAAATACACAGTTTATGATTGTAGCTGGATAAATAAAAACATGTCACATGCACTGACTACCTACAATATCTCTGAAAGCGAATTAAACCTAGAGCTAGCAAGTTCTGGGTACAGGAATGTTTGCTAGCTACCTCACTGTCTACCTTCTCTTTTGAGACTGTAAAGACAAAGTACACTTGCTTACAGTCTGTATTCTGTGAGGTACGGACAGAAGCTTTGGTGGAATACCATAATTCTGCTTCAACGTCCCATAGTCCCAAGAAAAAAAAAGTTTTTCGATGTGTGTATATTCACATGAAAACACAGTATATTCTGTTTAACAACAAAGGTTGTGTACCTGAGCACAGTTTCTAGTTGCTCACCAAATTCCCAACCTCGATTCATGCTACCAGCAATGGACAAAGAAATACTTTTCCAATGCTGACATGTTTATATCCACATCAATACTCAGATATTAATTGGAATTTGGCAATATTCTAATTACTCTTGTAATGTCATGTCATGTAAATGCAGCAATTAAGACAATTCAGCAATTCAGATTAAGACAATATTTTGTTCCCCCAAATTCTGATTCCTTCCCCTGGAATATGCATGTTTTAATCAGAATTTTTTTTTGCATGTAAATACCTTATTCAGAAAATCCACTGAAAGGAGATCTATGCACATGCTCAGTTCGCAAGGAATTGGTGCTAACAGATGCTTAGCAGTAGGTTATGTATTTAGGAATGGCAGCTCAGGCATCCTTACAACAACCATATATACAGGAATATTCTGATGCCTGTATGCATATAAACATCGTATTCAGAATATGGCAGCAACCAGAATATAGATCTTAAACGGAATTTGATGTGCATGTAAACGTAGTCAATGAAAACTGGCTTATGACCAGGTTTAACTCCTAGTGAGAAGTGCTGGCTGCACACTTCTGTAACTATTTATATAAAGCTTGCTGGGTGTTGTAGTTACTGAGCATGACTATCAGTGTATCAACGATACAAAATCATAATGTCTACCAAAGAAACTGAGGCAGAGAAATGCAAGACTGCACTACACAATAACTACACAACATGACTAACATATTAAACACTAGTTTTTATCTGGAAGCTTTTTAGATTGGATCACATGTGGTACAACTCTAAACCAGGGAGCAGTGAAGCTATATAACCAAGTTGGAGGCTTTAGTTGGAAGTTTGAGCTTAATTCTAACTGCACATTTACCCTGTGTATCTGCCCTGCATCAGGAATGTATACGCCTGACCTTGACTGCACAGAAGGAGCAGGCTGAGGAGCAGCTGCGTGCGGAGTGTGAGGAACTACGTCTGCGCAGTCGCAGAGATCTGCAGCAGCTGCAGGAGCAGCTGGCCAAACTGCAGCAACACTGCACAGACAGCCTGTTACAGGCTGAGTGCCACAAACAACAGGTGTGTGTTAGTTTGTGTGTTTATTTGTGTATATCTGTCAGCAGATACTTCTGAATTATTTAGTTTCACTTAGGATATAGTTGGATTTGACTTTCTTATAATTACCTTTATTTAAATTCAAGACAATCATGCTGCTGTTTTTGTATTTTCTCAGGCGCTGTCTGAGAAAGAGGCAGAAAGAGCAGCTCTGGCTGAACGTATTCTCATGCTGCAGCAGGACCTGGAAGCTGGCACGTTGGAGGTGGAGCGCATGCACAGAGACTTCCTAAGCAAACAGGAACAGGATAAGGTAAATGTAGAGCAAATAAAGGGCATCAATTTTATTTTGGCTGTAGGTTAACATGCCAAAAATACTGTTTTCCCTGTAGGACACAATGGCAGGTCTGCAGAGCGAGCTACAGCAGCTTCGTTCACGCTTTGAGGAGTCTCTCAGCTCTCGAGAGATCTCGGAGAAGAGACTGAATGAGCAGATCAGAGAAGTGTCTCTGCACAAGCACGAGGCTCAGCAGGAGGTGAGACCGACAGTCCCGAATTAATCAGCAGATCACTTCATTAATTCAATTGTATTGTCCTTAGCATGGAAAAAAAAAAAAAGCTTGCGTTGGCCAGGAAAGCAAATAGTTTGCGTCTTGGGAGGCCAATTTATTTGCATTGGATGGGGAGAACAGGCCCAGAAGGCAGCAAGAGGCATGTGGGAGCCCAGTTTAGACCAATTAGAACCAGTACTGTGGAGAAGCGTTTACCACTGCACGCTGTTGATGTTGGCTTTGCTAAGCTGCTGTTAAATATGCCTAGAATGCCACTGGTTGGTTTGGTAAACAGCATTTATGTGTATGTGAGTCAGCATGGCAATATGTCTTATTAGTCTAAAGTTAAAATCTTTCTGACCACAGAAGAAAGAGATTTCAGATCAGTGGCTGTGGCAAGCTTGTTAACTCTGGTTACAGCCATAAACTAGGGTGATTTTTTCTGTTTTAGTCTTCCTTCAAGTGTGTGTATGTGTGTGTGATCTTTCTTTTGGCCCCGGTGGCCCCGTGCCTTTCACTCCTTGTATTTGATTATTTTTACTGATCCTCCTCTGACTTGCCTGGTCAGATGTTGACTAACTGCCAGCAGTGAGAGAGTGTGTGGTGGTCGGGAGGGGAGAGAAAGGGGACGTAGCCTGCCTTAGCGATGGATTTAGCCGTCTTCATAAATTCCCATGTGTCAGAAAGTTTATTTTCTCCTCGCAAAGTACTAGCCATATTCACCCTGACCCCTTTAAGCTATTCCCTCCCCTCCAATGTACTCTCACTCTCTCTCTCTCTCTCTCTCTCTCTCTCTCTCTCTCTCTCACACACACACACACACACACACACACACACACACACACACACACACATTACACATTAAACATTACACCATTCACCTCCCAAATCAATGAACTAAACACAGGCACCCTGGGCCAGAATGGTATGGCATTGTTTTTCTCACATTAGGATTTATGAGCAGAAACCTTCTTGTGTGGCCCCGTTAACACAAATCCTCCCCAAAACACACACACACACGTGCACAGACACACACACACACACACACACACACACACACACATACACTCATTCTCGCTCACAAAGGGCTGATGTTTCCCATCATGCTGCTGAAATCGGCAGCGGTTGGAATGGTTGTCTTTCCTTTCACTATTCCTCCATCTCACTCCCTCTCCTTCTCTCTTTTATCTCTCATTTTCTTATGTTTCTTATATTCTCTTTGTGGTTGAACTTTGGTTTCTGAGATACAGAAATCTGCACCATAAAGCAATGAGCAGCTGCCAAACCATTACCTGAATGTAGGTCACTCATTTCAGGGATGAGGAGCCACAACCTGAACGAGTCTAATGCAAGTGTGGAACAGAGCCCATCTATACCTCTGGTTTATTTCTCACATTATAAAGCGATTTTCGATCCTGTATTGCTTTGTGAATTGTAGTGGACCTGCTTGGAGGAGTGCGATGCTCACATGCATTGAGTGCTGAATGGGACAGAGCAGTGGAACTTTACTAATAGACTGTGTTTCCATTTCATTCAAACCATGGAAAGTGGAAAAGAGCCGTCCTCACACACCCACCTCCTATGCCACGTATGGAATACAGCTGTCAGGAATCTTCACCTTTACAATGACCTATAATATAATCTGACATCAATAATTGTCATATGTGTAACAGATAATTGCTGATGAGAACATAATGGATTTTAATGATTTTGAGAATAAGCAACTTTATAGCAATACAATATTGCTTTAAATGTCATTTCTTTTCTCTTCTCTTCTCCTTAGGTGGAGCGATTGCGGAGGGAACTGGCTGAGGTGGAGGAAAGCCGAGATGCCGGAAGGAGGGAGCTGATTGAGGCGCATCGGCAACTCCGTGAGTGCGTTCAGGAAAGAGATGCCCAGCGTAGAGAGAGCCTGGAGCTGAAAAGAGCTCTGGGAGATGAGAGCCGAGAGAGAGAGGCCATCCACACCTCCAACCAAGAACTCCGGACTGCTGTCAAGAGAGCTGAGAGTGACAATAACAGGTTTAACATGCACAAGCGCACAAACATGCTTACATTCACATCAGCCTATACCGGTCTCATACCAATAAGCTGGCATTTGCACTAAGACCACCAAGGTTGTGTCTGTTAAAAAAAACTGAGAAACAAAGCTTTAGTCCAGGCAAGTCTATTTTCATCCCATCTATTCTATTCACATATACAATATACAAATATGCATACATGAGGAGATGCAGTGCAAAACATGATTTAATGCGGCTGCAAGAAATGCATTCATAGTATGTCTGACATTAATGTTTAATTTATTAAAGCTGTACTTTATTTAACTATGCCTGGGGCTGCGCACACTGTGTCAGTCACATATTGTGACTTAGAATTACATTTACATTACATTTATTCATTTAGCAGACGCTTTTATCCAAAGTGACTTACAAATGAGAAAATACAAGCAAA
>JANDJT010000012.1:13611364-13621699 GCA_024331685.1 Stegophilus panzeri
ATTTTCTTGATGTTGTACAGGATAAACCTACAGGACCGTGCAGTTGTTGAGATGTGGTCTGTAAAGGTCAAGCTGTCTTCGAGAATGTAATGTAATGTAAATGTAATGTAATGTAATGTGCCAGTTGGTTTAACTGTAATGGAATGACTGCAGTGTACAGAATTTACTTTGTATGAAACGTATATAATTAAACTTTATGGTATTGTGTATGTGGTTGACAGCAGGTATTGTCCCTTTTTTTTTCATTTGCCACAAAGCATTTGGCACACATCACCTAAATACATCATCTATTTATTAAGTTCTATGGCTGAATTGGCCATCACAAAACCCTGACCTGAATCATGTAGAAAATTTGTGAGTTGGAGCAAGGAGGCCCATAAACCTGACTGAGTTTCACCAGATCTGTCAGGAGGAATGAGCAAATATTCTAGTAATGTACTGTGAGAAGCTTGTAGAAGGCAACCCCAAGTGTTTGAATCAAGTTAAGCAGTTAAGCAGCAATGCCACCAAATACTAACAAAGTGTATATAAACTTTTCACCCACTGAAAAGCTGATACAGTAAAAAAAAAAAAAAAGCCTGGAATAAGCCTGTCTCTTAGTGATTATTTTGAAACGGCCTTTTGTGGAAATAAAATAGATACCCTAATTGGTTTAACACAGTAAATGCATGGTAACACGAAATGAGTGGAGTTTAAACATTTGCCCTCATCTGTATTAAATGTACGTAAACCTTTGGCGTCAACTGTAAATACCAATCTGTGCTGTTACAACATATAAACATTTGTAGGGTGGGTGATTATTTTATCTAGACATTATGTAATAATAGACAATACGTTTGTGGAAAAACAGGACTACATCAGACATCCTGTTACTGTATACATTCAAAACAAATTAGAATCTTTCCATGAATCACAGTGTTTTTGGTTGTCTGATGTAAGAGAGGTTTACTAGCATCCAAATTCTCTGTCCAGAATATTTAAAGTTCACTCAGATGTTCAGAAGGTTAACCTTTTCTCAGACCAGTGGGAAGATAATTATCAAACATCATCCTTAATCATTAACCACCATCAAGCGGTTGCAAATGATATGCTTTGAGTGCAGCCTCAGAACTCAACCTCAACCTGACCCACATAAACATTAATAGTTCAGTAGCCCTGAGTTGACATTAATAGAGACATTTAGATCTGACTGGAGATCTTAGCTTCTTATTTCTACTACTGCTCTGGTTTTCTGATTGATGTTTGTCACAGTTTTGGCCAACAAAAGGTTCTTGGTTCAGAACTTCATGTTGGGATTTAAATTACTTAGCCTTAATGCAGAGGCATGCAATAGAGACTGAAGTCTTATGCATATTAGGAGTTCATTTACAAATATATGACAACAATGCAGCTAAACTAAGGGCGGTATTCAGAGATGGGGATGTAACTCTGAGACTTAGTCAAAAAATCTGTCATTATTTACATGTGGAAACTTGAATTTCTGGGTGGTGGGTTCAGATGACTAAATTTACCTGCATGCAGGACTGGAATTTTTCAATTGTATGTAGATTATTGCTTTTAAAGACAAGCACTTTTTTCTCTTTGCTGTCAACTAAAGTAAGATGTTGTTTAGACTAATAAGATAATATGTGAATGAAAAGAAGGAAATGACTCAAACATCAAGAAACAAATTGTACATATTGCAGTCTAATATGCTGCACATATATTAAGGCTGATTGTATCCTAGTTATGATGATTATGTTAATCTCTGTCTCACTCAGTCTGAAGAGAGCTCTGGAGGAGAGGGAGCAGAGACTGGTGGTCCTAGAGGAGTGTAAGGCCTCCCTTCAGCAGGAGGCACTGAAACTGAGGTCCAGCCTACGTGATCTGGAGAAATCGCACTTGCAGGCCCGCCGAGAACTGCAAGAACTACGCAGAAAGGTCATTGCATTTGCTTACACTACATGGCCAGAACTTTGCGGATACCTGACCATCACACCTACAGTGATGCTTGAAAGTTTATAAATATCTATATATCTGCATAAATATGACCTAAAACATCATCAGAGGTGAACCTCTAGGATTAGCATTTAATTTGAAGGTGAAATTAGAGTCAGGCATTTTCAATCAATGGGATGACAATCAGGTGTAAGTGAGTACCCTATTTTATTTAAAGAACAGGGATCTATCAATGTCTGATCTTCACAACACATGTTTGTGGAAGTGTATCATGGCATGAACAAAGGAGATTTCTGAGGACTTCAGAAATCAGGCTGGAAAAGGTTACAAAACCATCTCTGAAGAGTTTGGACTCCACCAATCCACAGTCAGACAGATTGGGTACAAATTGAGGAAATTTAAGACCACTGTTACCCTCCCCAGGAGTGGAGACCAACAAAGATCACTCCAAGAGCAAGACATGTAATAGTCCACGAGGTCACAAAGGAACCCAGGGTAACATTGGCTAACATTAATTTCCATGAGTCCACCATCAGAAGAACACTAAACAACAGTAGTGTGCATGGCAGGGTTGCAAGGTGAAAGCCACTGCTCTCCAAAATGAACATTGCTAAAGATCAGGTGGACAAGCCAAAAGGCTATTGGAAGAAAGTTTTATGGATAGATGAGGACAAGATATAATTTTTAGTTTAAATGAGAAGTGTTATGTTTGGAGCAAGGAAAACAAAGTATTCCAGCATAAGAACCTTATCCCATCTGTGAAATATGCTGGTGGTAGTATCAGCCTGTTTTGCTGTATCTGGGCCAGGACGGCTTGCTGCCCTTGATGGAACAATTAATTCTGAATTATATCAGCAAATTCTAAAGGAAAATGTCAGGACATCTGTCTGTGAACTGAATCTCAAGAGAAAGTGGGTCATGCAGCAAGACAACGACCCTAAACACACAAATCATTCTACTAGAGAATGTTTAAAGAAGAATAAAGTTAATGTTTTGGAATGGCCAAGTCAAAGTCCTGACCTTCATCCAATAGAAATGTGTTGAAAGACCTGAAGCAAGCAGTTCATGTGATGAAACCCACCAACATCCCAGAGTTGAAGCTGTTCTGTACTGAGGGACGGGCTAAAATTCCTCCAAGCCGATGTGCAGGACTGATCAAGCACACAATTGTATAGGATTTCTTTGTATTGGAAGCACACAGTTTTATAGGATGTCTTTGTATGATCTAGCATTACAATTTCTCTTCACTGGTACTAAGAGGCCTAGTCCAAAAATGTTTTAGCATGACAAATCCCCCTGTGCACAAAGCAAGTTCCATGAAGACATGGTTTGCCAAGGTTGGTGTTCGAGGAACTTGAGTGTCCTACACAGAGCCCAGACCTCAACCTCATTGAATACCTTTGGGATGAACTGGGATGCCGACTGCACCCCAGGCCTCCTCATCCAACATCAGTGCCTGACCTCACTAATGTGCTTGTGGCTGAATAACACAGATCTCCACAGCCACGCATTAGCCAAAATCTAATGGAAAGCCAGTAGCCAGTGAGAAGTCACTGAACTTGTAGCAATAGATCTGATCTGACCCAGTAGGAGCCTGCTTACCTTTAGGGTTGTGTGTGTGTTTGTGTGTGTGTGTGTGTGTGTGTGTGTGTGTGTGTGCTCGCGCACAGGTAAAGACTCTAGAGGCAGAGTGTACCCAGCGGCGTCAGGAGCTGAGTGAAGTTCAGGCTCGTCTAGCTCAGGAGGAGCAGAAAGAGGAGGAGAGCAGGAGAGACAACTTTACCCTTAAACAGAGAGTCTTGGAGAGTGATGCAGGAAGAGAGGCAGCACTGAAGGAGGTGGGACTGGCATTAACACAAACACACTCTACACATCTAATTAGTAAAACTAGAAAATGCACACGTTATTTGTATATGTGTACATGTATCATCATGGCAGATGGCAGGCCTACAGCGACGTGTGTCTGAGCTGGAGGAGGCACAGCGTGTCGAGCGGGATGCCCAGCATCAGCGTGAAGTCAGCACTCAGCAAAGTCAGCAGTGTCAGCAGGAAAAGATCACCTGTCTAGAGGTGGCTCTACAGGAGGAGCAGGTGCAGCATAGGGAGCTGAATGTGGAGTTGAGCCTCGCACAGGGGCGAGTTCAGGGTCTGGAGGAGCAGCTGGCAAAGACTGATGCTGTCCGTACTGATCTGGAGCACAAGCTGAGTGGACTGACATCTGCCCTTAGACGCACTCTGGGCATTGGACGCGGAGTGAGGTCGCCCACCCCTAGACCAAGAGGGAGGAACCCATCACCGTGGAGAGCTCACTCTCCTTTTAAAGGTTCATCACAATTCAACACAATTTCAATTCAAAATCGAAAAAACAAACATACAGATACAACACTGTGCAAAAAAACCCCCCAAAATTAAATATGCAAACAAGTGTTAAACACTTTCATTTGAGTTTCAGTTACTTTTATTAAATTATATTATTGAGCATTTAATTTTATACTTACAAAGAGCAGTAATGCTACATTATTTGTTTGTATCACATATTTTTTTTTTAATAAGTTATAAGAAAATGTAAATATTTTTAAAGCTTTGTATGTGCATGCATGTATGTTTGTGTAAGATTATGTTATCGGTATGTTCACATTTATGTTTGTGTTTAGGAGGCGATCAGGTATCTAGCTCTTCTCCAACTCGATCTGTTGGAGAAGATGGAGAGCTGGATCTGGACTCTGTGCAAGCGGCACTGCGCAACTTCCAGCAGGAGCTCAGAGACACCCAGAGAGAGCGGGTAGGATACACACACACACACACACACATACGCACACATACACGTACACATACACACACATACACATACACATACACACAGACATGACACTTTAATATAACCATAAAATACCTCAGGACACTGTAAGCAGTGTTTCCTACGCATAGGTCACTGGGAGCCCAGGTATACTGACGAGCAGCCAAATGAATGAAACCCTTTAAAAACTGCATTTTATTTATTAATCCATTTAGAGGAGACAAGGTGTGTTTCCTACTTACTTTATATGGACACAAATTGTCTCTTTTTTACTTGAATTAGACTTAAATGTCTGCTTTATACTGAATACAGAAAAAATGTTCCTATGTACTAAAACAGGACTTCCCTTTCTTACTCTCTTTTATACTTTATGCAGGCAATAATGCATTCTTTGTACTGAAATAGGACTGAAATTCCTAGTTTGTACTGAATGTAAGCTGAAATATCTGTCTCTTGTAGGATGAGGCCCAGTCTCAGGGACTGAATCTGAGCAGGCAACTGAAAGATCTACAGGCTAATCAGGAGAAGAGCAATGCACGAGTCCAACAGATGAAACGTACACTAAAAGAGCTGGAGCAGGGTATGATGCCTGTCTTACAATACCACAGAATATGTAACTGTCATCCTTATAACTGCTGCTCTGTGTGTGTGTGTGTGTGTGTGTGTGTGTGTGTGTGTGTAGGGAAACGTGATTTGGCAGAGCGTTTAGAGATGGCTCAGGCCTCACTTACAATACAGGAGGATGCAGTGCAGTGTGGAGACAGAGAGAGGAGGATCATGGGAGAGGAGCTGTCCAGGCTGAAGAGTAGCCTGCAATCAGCCGAGGCAGGAACCAAAGCTCTACAGGTGTCACTCGATCATTCAAACACATTCTGAATATTCTGAAGAGGATCATCAAGATGCTATAATCAAATGGACAGCCTGGAATACACACTTGCTGTATTATAATTTATTCCAAGAATATATTTCTACCACTTTATCACTTGATTCATCTTCTCTATATCAACACATTAGCCTTTCACTTCAGCTAAGCATAAGGTAAAGCTTTTTAGCCATTTTACAAATGTCTGCCTTTTCCATTCATGTATTATGTGTAAGCACAGACAAAAATCAACCCGGTCTCATGCAACTTAATCGCAGCACCTTCTATACAATTATGTCAGTGTGCTACTGTATGTTGCATATCAACGTATTAAGCATTCCCTCAAATGCTTTGTAGTCCACGTTCTGCACCAATATAATTTAACCATACCTACCTTTATCACTATGCTGTTTGAATAAGATTGATACAGTTGAGGTCTTAAGTTTACCTAGGCCTTGCAGAATCTGCTAAATGTTAATAATAATTGAATAATAATAATAATAATATTTTTTTAATAAGAGGGATCATAAAAATTGCATTTAGTTTTTTTATTTAGTGCTGCCCTGAATAAGCTATTTCACATAACAGATGTTTAGATACAGTCCAAAAAACACAATAATAACTGAATTTACACAAATGAACCAGTTCAAAAGTTTACATAAGCTTGAATCTTAATACTGTGTGTTGTTACTTGGATGATAAATGACTGTTTATATGTTTTGTGATAGTTGTTCATTGCTTCCTTGTTTGTCCTGAGCAGTTAAACTGCCCACTGTTCTTCAGAATAATCCTCCAGGTCCTACACATTCTTAGCATTTTTATGACCACACTTTTTTTTTAAGTGATTAACATTTTACAGATTATGCAAGAGGTATGTAAATTTATTATCTCAATTGTATTTAATAAAGAATTTAATCTCTTTTCTTATAACGTGTGTGTGTGTGTGTGTGTAGGAGAAGCTGGAGCGGGCTGAGGTATCTGAGGCAAGTCTTGTTGAGGAGTGCAGGAAGCTGAAGGAGACCTGTAAGACTGCGGAGGAACGAGCGTCCAGGTTTGAGATTAACCACCGTGCTCTAGAAGGGGAGCTGCAACGCTCACGTCTCCACACTGTAGAGCTGGAGAACGAGCATGCTGCCCTGATGGAGAGAGTGACCAGTCTACGGAGGGAACTGGGGGAGAGTGAGCAGCACACGGCTCTGCTCAAGGCGAGTGTTATGACAAGGCATTTATTGTAATGTAAACTGATAGACCTCAGTTATTGACACACTACCCTTGTATCAGTATAGGATAGATCAAGCAAAGATGTTGTGAAAAGTTGTTGTGGAGGTCCATTAAAAAGATATTACAGTATGTTCTTTAGAACAAAAGTTATACCACAGCAGTGTTAAATGATTGATTCTGATAGTTATTGATTAATTTTCTACAGTCAGGGCATGGCTCTGACAATACTTCCAGCTATCAAGTTTTATATTTATGTTCTATTTATTTAGCAATTTTTGGAAGGAGTCTAGGGGGCACAGTGTCTTAGTGGCTAGCACGTTTGTCTCGCACCTCCAGGGTTGGGAGTTCACCACCTGTGCCCTGTGTGTGTGGAGTTTGCATGTTCTCCCCGTGGAGTTTCCTCTGGGTACTTCACTTTCCTCCCCCAGTCCAAAGACATGCGATATAAGCTGATTGGCATTTCCAAATTGTCTGTAGTGTGTGAATGTGTGTGTGATTGTGCACTATGATGGGTTTGCACCCCATCCAGGATGTCCCCTGACTTGTGTCCCGAGCTCCCTGGGAGAGGCTCCAGGCTACCCTGTGACCCTGTGTAGGATTAGTGGTTTAGAAAATGGATGGATGGAGGGAGTCTCCAGTGTCAGCACTTAGGAACAGTCAGAGGTAAATCTACCATGGTTTGGTGGTTTGAACAAGATGTATACTTTGTCTTATGAACTTCAAGCGAGAGGGAAAAAAAAAGAGGCTGTTGAGGGAGTGACTTTCTATGGCTGTTTAATGTAAATGATAACTAACTTATTTTGCAGATGTCTTACAACATTATACTGTATGTAACTATAAACTGATTAAAAATGTATCATTCTTTAATAAATTTTTTTTTTTAATTAATTGTTGGCAAATTCCTGTGGTATAAGAGGAACAAAACACTTTTGTTATTGGACGGCACAATACGTGACCCTGACGTTGATTTTATGTCATTCTATGCCCAGTTGTGATGTACAAGCTGCCTTTAGGGCACTGGCAACTCAGCAGCTAAGGTGCTGAATGCTCTAAGAGTCTGTTCTGATATTATATTTGCATCAGGTAAAGTTCGTGAGCCACTGTGTTTGACTGAAACTCTCAGATTCTCCTGGGCATGTTACAGGTGGAGAGTGAGAGAGCAGCGACGGCTCTTGCCCGTGCTGAGCTTCAGGAGGCTCAGCTGCATGAGAGGCTGCAGAATCTGACCGCAGCTCTGAGTGAGAGTAACAGTAGCAAAGGAGCTGCACAGGAGCAGGCCGCTCAGCTTCAGAGCGCTCTCTCTGCCAGCGAGTATGATTGCAGGACACTACAGGTCAGTGGTCAAGAAGGAGTGTGGACTTTGTTAGATTTAATTTGTTGGGACAAAGTGCCTACAAAATATTAGTAAAAGTATAAAAATGCCCATGCAGATACATTGCAAAGAGTTTGTTTGTGCTCAGTATGGAGAAATACCTTTGTTGGATGAATGACCAGTCTGTAGATTCTCAGGAAATATTTTACATTATGTTACATTCATTAATTTTATTTATGGCATAATGTTATATCACAGCACTGTTGAATTCTTGAATCTGATTAGTCTGATTGGTGTTGATTTATTTACTCTAACAGCTGCTCTGACAGTATTTGGCTGCAAGGCAAATCACAAGTTTATATTAATGCTCTCATTGTAATGTTTCTCTAATATCAACTTACACCCTCATTTTCGCCCTGTAGAATCTAAATTAATAGCTCTAACATTGCCATGTCCTTAGCTAATGAACATGCTAATTCACTTTGGCTTGACCACACAGTCACAAAGGCTCTGATTGTGTCCTGATGTCAAATGTATGCCACTAAATTTTAAATGAAGCCTTCAGATTGAATCAATCGTTTGACTCCCATGGCTATGGCTCCAGGTTAGTTGCACCATCATGCCATAACTTTTCCAGGTTTGAGGGCTTCTTTTCTTCGCATGAACCGTCAGTGTGGTGGGATAGCTGTGCTATAAACCACCGGAGCAGGGTCATTACTTCTCTCCCAGCATCTCTGGAGGGCTTTCAAGCCTTCATTTGAAACAGAGTTTTAAAGATGCTGTGCAAACAAAAACACTGCGCTTGGTATAAATCTCCTCCAGTTTGCTCGTGACCTGTCAGACCATGCCAATAAAAAGGAAAAAAAATGTTATCCATGGTTCTTAACACTCTTTAGCCTTATTGAGATGGAGAAAACTGAATGATATAAATGTTGAGTTTGGATGGAAAGGTGGATGGGAATGTGTTCGAGAGAATGGGAAAGAAAATGGCATAATATTTGTGTGAGTACAGGAGCAGCTGGACAAGGCTCAAGATGCTCTTTTAGACACTAAGAAACAGAACCACATCCTGAACGACAAGCTGCAGAACCTGCTGAGGAATCAGGATGACTCTGAGCTCAGAATCACAGAACTGGACAAGCACATACGTGCTCTGCAGGAGGTAGCACAAATACATGCATACACACATTCACAATGAGAAATGCCCATAAACAGCATCATAGCCTCTGCATCACTTTCCATGTCCTAAGAATCCTGTGTGATTCATAAATATGTGATGTCTTCCATAAAATCATTATTTACATTGCAACTTTGTTAACCTCTGGCAATCTCAGGCTCTGCGGCAACGGGAACAGGAAATGCAGGTGGCCCAGGATGGTTGTGCATTTCTGCGGAGGGAGAAGGTAGAGCTACAGGAGCGGGTGAACACCCTACAGACCTCACTTCATGGCCTGCAGGAGGACAAGACGCAGATAGAGAAGACGCTTGCTCGCCTTGGCAAAGACAAGGCCTCCCTTAAACGCACACTTGAGAAGGTACATTGGCGATTATAATCTTAAACATGAAAGTAAAGTGTGGATACAATGGAGCGATACAATATAGTGTAAATATAGTGTGTGTGTGTATGTGTGTGTGTGTGTGTGTCATTTAATGTCTTTCAATAAAGCATGTTAGCCATGTCCTTGATGACCCCCATTGTTTTTACTAGTCCATCGTGTCAGCAGGCTTTCCTGCCTCACATCAACTGGGTTTCCAATCCTGCACTATAAACTGTTTCCTCCATTGTGCCTGGTTGAAAAGTAGTAGTAGTGGTGATTTAGTTGGTGCATTTTTATTCATTTATCTTCTTAACCTTTCAGACCTATAGTACTGTGCAAAAGGCACATGTGAGGAAATGCTGTAAAGCAAAGATGCCAGTAAAGAACAGTAATAAACTAAACAAAGAGGATATTTGGTGTCACAAGCCTTTACTTTTTAAAAATGTATCAGTCTCAGATACGTTTTGTGCAGTTTTATTGTGCAGGAAATTGTCTGGAAAGTTTTATTGAGCATCTTTGAAAATCTGACAGTTTTTCTGGAGACCTTGACTGTCACACCCAGAATTATGATTTTTTGTCAGAAAATTTGTCTATTATGTAATATGTTACATTCTTTACTTACATACAAACATTTATCTGTAACTTTTATAGCAATTTACAGCCATAT
>JANDJT010000012.1:13643363-13653365 GCA_024331685.1 Stegophilus panzeri
GTTAATGTGTAGATGTAAGCAGTTACATGTGTAATGGTGCCACGCGGTAATGTTTCCATGCCTTGCTCTGATTTCATATTTCACGCCTCGGTTCTAGTTCTATGAGTAAATGTTTAAATGAGTTAGATGTATAATTGTGCTATGCGGTAGTGTTTCCATGCCTTGCTGTGGTTTCTTGCTTCACGCCTCGGTTCTAGTTCTATGTGTAAATGTTTACATGAGATTAATGTAGAATTGCGCTACGCGGTAGTGTTTCAAAGCCAAGTTCTAGTTTCACGTTTCATGCCTCAATTCTAGTTTATGTTTTGACCTCCTTTCCCGTATCGTGTATATTGACTTTAGTGGATAATAAAGACTTTGATCCTGCACTTACTTCCTGTTCCAGTCTCATCTCGTAACAGAATATTGTGCCTAAAACCATGGGAGTAGCAGGAGAACGGAGAAAACGTAGAGCCCGGAAGTCTACACCAACCGTCCCCACTTTGGACTCAATTCATTTTCCACAGTGGACATTGATGGAGCTTCCTGATCCATTTGACAGATTTTTCGGCTACCTGGAATATTTCCTTGTGGATTGTCAGTTCTATTTCTCCAGCCTAGTAGACCCCAAGCCAGAGGAGAAGCAATGGCTCCAGTTCATGTGGTCCCAGCTATTTGTACCGGCTCGTCAGTGGGTGCAGTTCCTATTGGCTAAAGAATGTAGGAGCCGTTATAGTGTAGCACAGTTCGTGAGAGAATTCATGATGCGGTTCAGTAGTCCGGAGTCGAAGGCCGACCTAGAACATCTTTTGGGGGGGGTCAGTCTGGCAGGCAAACCTGCCCTGCCGTTCACCCACTACTATATGCAGGCAAAGGGGGTAACTGCACCCTCAGAGCTCCGGCTGGAGACCTACGGGGAGGTCTCAGCTCCGGAGCTCCAGCCCGAGGTCAACATGGCGACCTCGGAGCTCCCGCCTGAGGTCAACATGGCGACCTCAGAGCTCCGGCTGGAGACCTACGGGCAGGTCTTGGCTCCAGAACTCCAGCCCGAGGTCAACATGGCGACCTCGGAGCTCTCGCCTGAGGTCAACATGGTGACCTCAGAGCTCCGGCTAGAGACCTACGGGGAGGTCTCGGCTCTGGAGCCTCAGCCCGAGGTCGTCAGGGCGACCTCGGAGCTTCTGCCTGAGGTCAACATGGTGACCTCAGAGCTCCGGCTAGAGACCTACGGGCAGGTCTCGGCTCCAGAGTCCCAGTCCGAGGTCAACGAGTGACCTTGGGGTCCCAACCCGAGGTCAACCTAGCGACCTCGGGGCCCCAGCCCGAGGTCAACCTTGCGACCTCGAGGCCCTGGCCCGAGGTCAACCTGGCGACCTCGGGGTCCCAGCCCGAGGTCAACGAGGCGACCTTGGAGCCTCCAACTGAGGTCAACATGGCGACCTCAGAGCTCCAGCCGGAGACCCGCGGGGAGGTCTCAGCTGCTGAGGAGACCGCCCTGCTGTCCTGTCCCTCCGAGGAAGCTGTCCCGCTGTCCTGTCCCTCCGAGGAAGCTGTCCCGCTGTCCTGTCCCGCCGAGGAAACTGTCCCACTGTCCAGTCCCACAGAGGATGTCTCTCCAAGCTCCAGCCCCGCAGAGGACATCTCTCCAAGCTCCAGCCCCGCAGAGGATGTCTCTCCAAGCTCCAGTCCCGCAGAGGACGTCTCTCCGAGCTCCAGCCCCGCTGAGGACGTCGCACCGAGCTCCAGCCCCGCTGAGGATGTCACCCCGAGCTCCAGCCCCGCGGTGGACGTCGCTCCGTGCCCCAGCCCTGCTGGGGGCGGTGCTCTGCCTGTCTGCTGCCCGGCAGAGGCCACTCGGTTTCCTGATGCAGCAAAGGACAGGTTACACAGGGGACCAGGACCACCGTTGGAGGGGGGTGTTCTTTGGCGCTCAGGGAGGAGCGCCTTTGGAGGGGGGTTCTGTCACAATCTCGCCGGCAGATGGCGCTGCTGCAGCGATGTGCACAGAGAGCGCGCGCGTGCACGTGCTTTAAGTGCGCATGGACGATAGGACTTTGTTTACAATGGACATGTGCACTTGTTTTGGTTTCTGTTCTGTCCCCTCCCTGTTTAGTTATTGGCGGAGGTGCGAGGGTGTGTTTTCAATTGTTACCAGCTGTCGGCATTTAAGGTAACTGTCATTAGTTATTTAAACCCCTCGCGTTGCTGCGCACTTCACGCAGTATTACAGGTTTCTTGTTTGGTTTCATGTTTCACACCTTGGGTCTAGTTAATGTGTAGATGTAAGCAGTTACATGTGTAATGGTGCCACGCGGTAATGTTTCCATGCCTTGCTCTGATTTCATATTTCACGCCTCGGTTCTAGTTCTATGTGTAAATGTTTACATGAGATTAATGTAGAATTGCGCTACGCGGTACTGTTTCAAAGCCAAGTTCTAGTTTCACGTTTCATGCCTCAATTCTAGTTTATGTTTTGACCTCGTTTCCGTATCGTTTATATTGACTTTTCTGTATAATAAAGACTTTGATCCTGCACTTACTTCCTGTTCCAGTCTCATCTCGTAACAGAATTAGTAACTACGGGGGCAAATACGTTTTCACACAGGCCTAGTTGTATTGGATACCTTTCTTCAATAAATAACATTATCATTTAAAAACTGTATTTTGTGTTTACTCAGGTACACTTTTGTTCAAAATAAATTGTTCTGAAACAATTTAGTATGAGATATACACAAAACCAAAAATCAGCACTGTAAATAGAAAGCTTGAATTTTACATGATTTTCCTCTTCTTCGAGGGTTTATGAGTGGTTTGAAAAGCAAATATAAAATACATTGTGTACATTGTGTGTTTAAAAAGCAATATGATTTTAAAGCTGCTTTGTATTATTTAAAGCGCTAATAATCTGTAATCTGATTATTGCTCTTAAATTCAGGCATTGTTATTCTTTGAAATATGCTTTAACAGATGTAATCCCTTATGATACCTTAGTATACTGTTTATTTTAGCAGTCTGGTATGGCTGGAATCAGATACTAATCATGTTACTAGTGTGAACACACTCTGTAATTTATATGCAACCTGTACACTAGTCATAAAATATAAGATACAAAAACAAACTGTAAGTTTTAAGAAACCATCAAAATGCTTCACTGTGTTGCGTCTGAATAAATACTACACAAGACATGCATGGAAGTAAAATAAATAAATAACTTTAAGGAACTCAATAGCCCCTTAGGATTAGGCTCTCAAGAGGATTTTAAATTCTTAGACAGGCATCTGTCAAGAACTTAGTTCACATTCATGACATACTTGACATTCTCTGTTTGATGCAATATTAGTGACCTTTTCTTCAGTGGTCTATATACACTGAGCACGCAGCACCTCTCAAACTCTTTAATGCTTTTTTATTTCCAAACACAAAGAATTATTACCCAGTAATGACAGAAACCAATGCAGAATGATTACACTAATATTACATATTACAAGAGTGAGGAGTGGAACCAGGAGGTTTAAGAAGTTAAGGGCTCTCTGCATGTCCTGACATTTGAAGTCCAAACCTTTCTGAGCAACAACTGATGTGTGGAACTAACAAATTGAGGGATTTTAATGAAGAAAAAGCCATTCTGGGCACTGTTTTTTCATTCACAAGTTTTATTTTTCCCCAGACAAGAAAATGCAAGTGGCACTCCTGGCATTTTTCCCCTCTGTATTGCCATTATGTTACTCAGATGCCTTTATAAAGAATTAATAACATGAGCCAACTATAGAATAACTGTCTGAAAGTGTTAGCATTAAATTCTGCATGCTAGATGTAGTGCTAAAGCTTCCAGATTAGATAAACCATCATTATATTATGTAGGCTTTGACAGAACATATTTGTTACCTTTTGTTTACTCTGTATATACATTAAATGACCAAGCTGTCAAAACAATTTGAGCAAAATGATTCTACCAAGAAAACTAGCATTACATACAGAGCACAAACTCCTATCTAGATTTGCAAATGGTGTTGGGTTAGCTTTACATAACTTAGCCATCAGTTGTCATCCTTAATTATTTCATTATTAGATCTCATTATTATCTCCACACTTATTTATCTTTCTTTTCTGGCTTCTAGATAGGTAAGTTCTTTTAGATAGGTAAGTTATATTGAAAAGCATGACAGTTCAAAATAAACATCCCACATTCTAGTGAGATGGGGCCTACTTTAGGGGGGTTTCTGGTATATCGTTGTACAGTACATTACTCATCAGAGGTTTTGGGGGAGTTCTGCACTTTGGAATTTGACATTTTCATGGATTTTGTGTCAGCCTTCAGGTGGCGCCAAGCAATCATCGGTCTTGCCTGTACTGCAGCTACACCTCTGGTTCCATAAGATGCTGACAGTAACAATATTGGTGTACAAGTAAACACTGAAAATGGAACTACAGTCTGCCCTGAAACTGTAGGAATGACAAGGCCAATTAATTTGTTTGTGCTATACACCAAATACATTTGTATTTGAGATCAAAAGATGGATGTGAGACGAGAGTTTAGGATTAAAGCTTTTATTTCCTGATATTTGCATCTAGATGCAAACCTTTTGTATCAGACCACTCAATTTTTAGGCAATTTTTATAGAAACAGATAAGTCTTAAAGTAAATTAAAGTAAATAACACTTACTATTTGGTTGCATATCCCTTGCTTACAATAACTACATCAAGTCTGTGACTGATTGAAATCACCAAATTGTTTGTTTCTTCTTTTGTGATGCTTTTCCAGGCTTTTTTTTTTCAGTTGTTGTTTGTTTTGGGGGGTGTTCTCCCTTCAGTCTCCTCTTCAGGAGGTGAAATACATGCTCAGTTGGGTTAAGGTCTGGTGATTGACTTAACCAGTCTAAAACCTTCCATTTTTTCCACTTTTTCTGTTTTGGATTTTGTCTTGCTGCATTATAAGGTTCCTCCCAATTAATTTTGGATGCATTTCTCTGTAAACTGGCAGACAAAATGTTCCTGTAAACTTCTGAATTCACTCTGCTGCTACCATCACAAGTTACATCATCAGTAATGATTAGTGAACCTGATCCAGAAGCAGCCATGCAAGCCCAAGCCATGACACTACCTCCACCATGTTTCATAGATGAGCTTGTATGTTTTGGATAATGAGCAGATCCTTTCTTTCTCCACACTTTGGCCCTCCACCCTCCAGAGGTTAATCTTGGTTCCAGAACTGTTGTGTTTAAACAGTTGGTTTAAACATGCTTGTAAATCCACACACAAAAAAAACACAGGATGTGTAATCTTTCCACTGGTCAGAATACATACGACGATAGGATGTTTTTTATAAGATAAGACACCATTAAGGTATCCAAGTGATCAAGACATGTTAAACAAAACATTTTCACAAACAGTTTGCCATGGTTGGTTTAGGATCTCATAGGGATTTTAAATTCTCAGACAAGCATCTGTCATAAACTTGAGTGTGTTTTTTATTTAGTGCTGTCAGGGTGTCAATACAGACAGCTAAATAGTAGTGTTAATAAAACAAGCTCCTAAATTTACTTAATATATGGATGTAAAAGTACAAAGAATTAGAAATGGGAAAGAAGCCTATGCCGCAAGACACACACTAATTAGCTAGATAAACAATGTAGCTAATGACATGATAGATATTAGGTGTTGTGGTGCATTTTCAATAATTTAATTTTGAATTTAATATTTAATGGAAAGTTAATGGTACTTATTTGGAGATAAAGTGAGTGGCAAATCAGCTGTTTGATTCACATTATTGAAACACTTGCAAATGTATATGAATATTATCTATGCGTTGATACTGTATTGATTTTATTTTACTGGGAAATTCAGACCCCTTTGAGAGAATTGTCCCACCTCTACGCTCTCTTCCTAGGCAGGTTTTAATGCCGGTGACGGGAGGCGCTATTTCAACATCCCGGGGTCTCGGACTGATGATGTAGTAAATGTGGAGACCACCACAAATGTAGGGTATCCTGGACGCTGGGTCTTTCGCATTGATGATGCTCAGGTAGAGGTGGGCAGCTGCAATGACTCAGGTAAGATATGATAGAGATATATAAAAAAAGAAAATTAATGATTTCATTCAGTGAATACAAACTGTGATACAAAGAACCAAGATAAACAGTATAACATAAATAAATTTAAAGTACCTCCATGTGTTTTTCATTTTTGTCAGCATCAGTCTGTCCACACCTGAGGCCCTGTCTGAATGGCGGCCATTGCATTGATGACTGCATCACTGGAAATCCTTCTTTCACTTGCTCATGCCTGGCTGGCTTCACTGGCCGTATGTGCCAGATAGGTAATAAAGTGACAACACCACCGAAACACACAGTAATAAATCTCAATTTCCCTTTGGAGGATTTCCTTTGTATTCTGTTTGTATTCGTCTGTACACTTATAACAGTGGTCACATGACATATGTGAAGGTGTGTCATGTTTTTTCCTGTGTGTTTGTGTAGATATTGATGAGTGCTCCTCATATCCCTGTCAGAATGGAGGCACATGTACGGATGGAGTGAACAGCTTTACCTGCCACTGTCCACCAGGATTCACAGGAACCCTCTGTGAAACAGGTAAAATCAACTTCCTATGAACCTTATATTCATAATGAATTATATATGCATTCATAAGGTGTTATATATCATTTATTATACCTTAATAAATGCCTGTATAAATGCTCATAAGTAGTTATAGTTACATGCATAACACTTTATAATGCAGGATACATATAGTATTATAATATCTGTTAACTGTAGACAATAATATTCTAATGCTCTATAACAAATACTCTTGAACTATTGATACTATACCAGAGCCTGTGTTATAGTACAGAGAGTCCAGACTGATATTATAATACATTATCTAACTATTTTCACATTTATTAGAAAAGTTTATAATGTTTTATGTCTGAAAATCATTTTCCAAAAGGGGCATTTTGACCTAAATAGAACAGAGCGGTCAAAGATATGAATTCTTACACATGTACATGCACTTACATGCCTCTTCTGAGTTTTCTCTTTTTTTGTCTCATCTATCCATCATCCTTAGACCATGGTTCACAGTTTGCTGCTCCTGTAATAGATGAACTGCACCATACTTTATTGCCATCATCTCAAAATGCTACACATGGCATTTACATTTAATTATCTGGCAGAGACTTTAATCCAGAGTAACTTACGAAAACATGCAAACAGTAAGCACGTTAAAGTAATGAAAACATTCATAGAATCTAAAGAGATTTTGAAACTGAAAGTGAGTGTGTGTGTGTGTGTGTGTGTGTGTGTGTGTGTATACACAGTGCCCTCCACTAATATTGGCACCCTTGGTAAACATGAGCAAAGAAAGCTTTAAAAATTAAAAAAAAAAAAAAAAATTCACAAAAATACTCTGCTCTCATGAAGCGATTGCAAACACAACACAGGATTATAAAAAAAAAAAAAAAAAATCTTTGTTAAATATAGGTGTGTAACAATTATTGGCACCCCATATGAATTCATATGTGAAAAATATATTTGAAGTATATTCCCTTTGATTTTTAAAATTTTTTTAGTATACCTGGGTGACTATGAAAAGGAAATTGTTCAACCATGACTTCCTGTTTCACAGGGGTATAAATATTCAATTCAATTCAATTCAGTTTTATTTGTATAACGCTTTTAACAATGGACATTGTCCCAAAGCAGCTTCAAAGAAATATGTAAATTCAGGATATTTTAAATGTACGAATTTTATTAATTTCATATATAGGCATTTTATGCCTAATGAGCAAGTCAGATGCGACTGTGGCAAGGAAAAACTTCCTGAGAGGATATGAGGAAGAAACCTTGAGAGGAACCAGACTCAAAAGGGAACCACCTCAATTCAGACTTGAGTGCAAAACTGTTTGTGGTAATTGCAGTCCTAAAGCTATCACAGAAATTGTAGCCCTAGCCATCATAGCATACCTGTTCATATGACTTGAGGTCCAAAGCCATCTTATGGTTCTCTTTCATCATCTCGCATTTGAGATCCACCTATGGGGAGGGCATCCATACCTGACCTCTGCAGAAGCATCCAATTGCACCAAGTCTGGCTATGACAGACAGGAGCATGTGTCCAATGCCAGGTAAGGGCACACCCCTTACTTGAGTGCATAAATGACCTGTGCGTGCTCCTCTTCTTCAGTTGACATTCACTTCTCGTGACCTCTAGCTTGTTTTGTGAGCACAGCTAGCTGGTTCGCTGACTTGCACTTTTGTCTGCAGGAGGACATATCCCTTGGATCAGCCTTGGATCAGACGTGTTTGTTTCGCTAGCCATGTTAGCTGTGTCACTTGCTGCAAGCTGCCCATGCTCGCACTGCTTGTTAGGCTGGCTGCCTCGTCTTCAGCCTTTTTTTCCCTTGTCCTACCCTTATAGATCTGACTGAGCTCTGTGCTTCACCGCCATGGTGCACACTAAGCTGGCTTTGGCTCCCACCAGGGATAACCAGTCGTGTGCCTGCCCGGCTGCACTGCTCTTATCGCAGCATTCTCATCCCTTCTGTGTGGTCTGCATGGGCCTCAAACAAGAAGAAGCCATTGAATTTCCCGACAACTGTAGCCACTTCCTAGCGCTTCCCAAAAAAACTCTGGCACCAAAGGCTCAAAGTGGCCGCCACCCAGAGCATGGATTTCGGTCAGTCCGACTCTGATGGGGAAAACGGCAATGACGGCGTGCTCCTGGGGATCTCCCGAGGTGCGACCTCCCTGAGCTGGGCCTACCAAAGCGACCCTTCTCTCCTCGACGGCATCTTATGAATCAGGTCAACCTCCTATGTGAATGAGCTGCCCGGTTCCAGTAATGAGGATGATGCGGGCCTTCCAGAGGGTTTGGAGAATGATGAGGCCATCCCATCTTCTTTACCGCCCCAGGCTAATGCTCCCATGACCTTACCTCAGTCCATCCTGTTCGAATTTTGTGAGCGAGTGGCCGTTCGCCTCAATATTGAATGGCCGGCCCTGCAACGTGCCACCGACCAAGAGAGCGATATTTTTGATTAGAAACTCCTAACCCCCTCCCAGCCCAAGAAAACAGCTCCTCCCCACATGTGCCAAGCACATTAAACACTGCTGGGGAGACAGCCTCGAGGTTAAGGATATGGCAGCTCTCGGCATAGGTGACCGCCCCCACCATTGAGCTCTCCATCGCCAGACACCTTAACTCTTCCCAAGGCACCCTGCTGCCCCCCGAAGCCCACTCTCCCCAGCAAAATGGACCATTTTTCCGTGTCCATCCATCAGGCTTTGGCCTTGGCTGTCAGGGCTCTCAATGTCTCCTTGCTTCTATCAGCTTACCAGGCTGAGCTCCAGGTTGACATGGGGCAGCAACTGGAGGATGGCTGTCCCTCACCCTCGCTCTGGAAGTAGATTGTGACCATTAATGACCTTGACCTTCGCAATGCATGCCAAGCTGTCCAGGTGAGTGGGCGTTCCATGGCCCTCTTGGTGGTTAGAGAGTGTGCGCTCTGGCTTAACCTATTGGGTCTCCCTGGTTGTGAGAACCACCGCATTGCAGGAGCAGCAGTGGAGCCCAGGAAGGCTCTCTTCGGTCCCGATTGAGCTTTCCACTTTTCATCCTCCTCCCTTCTCCTCTGTGGAGGATCACACTCTACTAGGGGCGTGGCTGCCTCATGGGCTCTGTTTCAGGAAGTTTCATTGCAGGACATCTGTTCTGCTGTGAGCTGGACCTCTCCCCATACATTAGTCAGATACTACCAGCTCGATGTCACTAAGACCTCGGAAGCTCACTCTGTTGTAGGAGTGGGCTCCTTGTAGCCTTCCTCCTTTATACCCTCTTCTCCCTCTTGAATCTTGGGCAGTCAGGCTTTGCTTATTCATGTCACCAGCATGTCCTCCATGTTCTGCCTGCTTACTACTATCACCCTTGTGCGTGGTGTTACCAGGCGCGTCATTATTCAATTCAATTTTATTTGTATAGCGCTTTTTACAATAGACATTGTCTCAAAGCAGCTTTACAGAAATATC
>JANDJT010000012.1:13663126-13708964 GCA_024331685.1 Stegophilus panzeri
AACCTGTGTTGTGTTTGCAATTGTTTGATATCCATGAGAGCAGAGTATTTTTGTGAATTTTTTTTAACAAAAGATCAAAATGTTAAACAATAAAGAAAATTTTTCACAGCCTTTTTTGCTCATATTTACCAAGGGTACCAATATTAGTGGAGGACACTATATATAATTATATTTGAGGGCAAGTTTATTTGAGGGCAGAGAGACCTTTCAAAGTGTATAAGTCCAAAAAGAGCAACAACATAGTTTCTTCTTCAAGCAACATTTTACTGCCACATTTCTTGCTGATCATACAATGCATTATTATTTTTTCCAGTTTTTTCTCAGCCCCATAGGTTTTCATGTGTTTTAATTCCTGGTTTATACAGATAAAATTCATGTCATTTCTCTTTTAAGCATTTGAAAGAACACTCCTCAAATGCCCAATCTACTACCTCTTTCTCAACCATTTTGGTATAAAAGCCATGCAAATGCTGTGACAGTAAAAGTACAATTACCTTACTCAAGTAAAAGTATAAATATTTTGCTAAAAGTTAGTAGAGTGTTCAGTTCTTTACTTGGGTTAAAGTGCAAAAGTACAAACTCCAAAATAAATAAAAGTATAAGAAAAGTTACAGATGAAATAATGGACGCTCCTTATGTCACACACTGATTTTTGTTACTTTTGTCACTTTTTGCCAAGAAACCACAAAAATGTGAGCAAACAGATTGAGAGATATTTCTTAAAAATCATAAATATATACAGTGGGGGAAATAAGTACTGAACAATACTTTTTTCCTGTGCCATTCCACTTTATTACATATAACTTTATTTAAGGATGTTAATGTTGTGAATTCTTTATATTTCCGGATTTCTTCAGTTAATACTGATGTCTGGTGATAATTTTATGTGAATAGACTCATTGGAAATATATGTACTGAAAAAATGTTTATGCATTCAATACATATTTCCACCACTGTATCCAGTTTCTTTAACATAGAATGATATTTTCATAAAATATTTTCATCAAATTTTCATAAAAACTCTAGTTATCATTACCCCCTTGTTCTTTTCACATCCATTAGCTGCAAAAATATGATTTCTAATATATGTAGATTATTAACTAAATGCAGAATTTTCTATATATCTGCATAAATATGACCTAAAACATCATCAGTTTTAAACATCACAAGTCTTAAAAGTAGACAAAGACAACCCAATTAAACAAATGAGACAAAAATATTATACTTGGTTATTTATTTATTGAGGAAAATGACCCAATATTACATATCTTTGAGTGCAAAAGTATGTGAACCTCTAGGATTAGCAGTTAAATTGAAGGTGAAATTAGAGTCAGGTGTTTTCAATCAATGGGATGACAATCAGGTGTGAGTGAGTGCCTTGTTCACAACATGTTTGTGGAAGTGTATCATGGTACGAACAAAGGAGATTCCTAAGGACCTCAGAAAAAGAGTTGTTGATGCTCATCAGGCTGGAAAAGGTTATAAAACCATCTCTGAAGAGTTTGGATCAATCCACAGTCCAATCCACCAATCCAGAGTCACACAGATTGTGTACAAATGGAGAAAATTCGAAACCATTGTTACCCTCCCCAGGAGTGGTCGACCAACAAATATCACTCCAAGAGCAAGACGTGTAATAGTCCATGAGGTCACAAAGGAGCCCAGCAACTAAGCAACTAAAGGCTTCTTTCACATTGGTTAATGTTCATGAGTCCACCAGCAGGAGAACACTGAACAATAATGGTGTGCATGGCAGGGTTGCAAGGAGAAAGCAACTGTTCTCCAAAAAGAACAATGCTGCCTGCCTGCAATTTGTTAAAGATTAGGTGGACAAGCCAGAAGGCTATTGGAAGAGTTTTGTAGATGGATGAGACCAAAATAGAACTTTTTGGTTTAAATGAGAAGCGTTATGTTTTGAGAAAGGAAAACACTGCATTCCAGCATAAGAACCTTATCCCATCTGTGACATATGCTGGTGGTAGTATCATGGTTTGGCCCTGTTTTGCTGCATCTGATCCAGGACGGCTTGCCATCATTGATGGAACAATGAATTCTGAAGTATACCAGCAAATTCTAAAGATAAATATCAGGACATCTGTCTGTGATCTGAATCCTAAGAGAAAGTGGGTCATGCAGCAAGACAACAACCCTAAGCACACGAGTCATTCTACCAAAGAATGGTTAAATAAGAATAAAGGTAATGTTTTAGAAGGCCAAGTCAAAGTCCTGACCTTAATCCAATAGAAATGTTGTGGAAGGACCTGAAGCAAGCAGTTCATGTGAGGAAACCAACCAACATCACAGAGTTAAAGCTGTTATGTACTGAGGAACAGGCTAAAATTCCTCCAAGCTGATGTGCAGGACTGATTAACAGTTACTGGAAATGTTTAGTTGCAGTTATTGCTGCACAAGGGGGTCACACCAGATATTGAAAGCAAAGGTTCACGTACTTTTGCAACTCATAGATTTGCAACATTGGATCATTTTCCACAATAAATGAATGACCAAGTATAATTTTTTTGTCTGATATGTTTAATTGTATATACTTTTATGACATCTGATGATGTTTTAGGTCATATTTATGTAGAAATTTCTAAAGGGTTCACAAACTTTCAAGCAGCACCGTATGTAGATTATGAGCACTCTGGCAAGGTTAGAACACATACTGTATGTTAAGAAGAGTGCTGAGGAAAGGGACCCAAAAACTGCTCAGAGAATACAAAAGATGTGAGATGCATGTCAAGGGCAAAGAATGGGCATGCATGTTACTAGAGAATATTGATATTTCTAATAATATCTAAACTTCATTTGTTAAAAAACTGATCTGTTTTGAAATGTAGTGAGTAGAGGTTTTTTGTTTTTTTTAATGTAGTGAGTAGAAGGCAAAAGCCTGGGAAAATATATTTAAATATGGTAACAAATTGTACTTTGTTACTTCTCACCTCTGTTAGATTCATCAGCTACGTAGATAACATTCTTGTTTTATTCTGCTGTGAACAAAGCAACATGTACAAAGTGTGTAGCATTCAGATTTATGCAATTAAATTCACAGTAAACCACATCTTATGGCAATGGTAGAATCCTTCAAATCACTCAAGCTAAGTTTGGTACATCTTGACCCACCACTCATCAAGACCCAAGGAAGTGTCTAGACTCTTATGTGCTGCTTCCCAGGTGGTGGAATAAACTGAACACCCCAGTATGAGCTTCAAATTCAAACATGACCAATCTAAATGAACAATAATTGTGTAAATTGAAATGTATTACTTATTTTCCTCCCCATCAGCACTGACTCCTGTCCCCAGCAGCACCTTGCTGGTATCCTTAGACTCAGGCCAAACTGAACTAGCATAAGGAAATGCTTTCCAGGTTGATAACCAAGCACTTCTGGAAGTTACTCTGGATTAAAGTGTCTGCCAAATGCCATAAATGTGTAAATGTAAGCGTTACGCTATGATGTGGCCTTGCTCTCTTTTCCATCTCTTTTCCACCTCTCCTGTCCCCCCTCTCCGGGTGCTACATGGGCTGCAGGCTCCCTCTCGTTCCCACAGTCCAGCCTGCAGAGATGTATCAAACCTCTAATACTTTTCACAGCCAGAAGCACATACTTTCAGAGTGAGGGGAATGGCGTGGCGGATATATTAATCAGCTGAGTAAATATCCTGTGCGTGTGTGTGTACGTGTGTTGCCTGCAGACATTGACGAGTGCCAGGAGAATCCATGCCTCAATGGAGCGCGATGCATCGAGGGCGAGGGGAGCTTCACCTGCCAATGCCAGGCGGGTTACACCGGATCTTTGTGTGAGACAGGTAAGCATGGCATTAAACAGTGTTACTAAGCTGGCAGTATATTCCCCAGGGAACACAGCCTGCTTACCACATTAGTGCTACTAGTATTCATCTGGCAGACATCCCTTGTGGAGGTTTGCACTGAAAGCCATCACTGAGAGCTTATCATTGGTTACTTCCATTTTTTCCCCCTTGGGCTTTCATTTTGGGTCATGTGTTGTGTTACAAATAATCCTGAGTTCACGATTCTGTCCTTGACGTGACATTTTGGGGCAACGTGATCTCCTTGCTTAACAAATTGGACTCGCCAGAGCAGAGCTTATTGATGAAACACAAACCTGGTTGGGAAACACCATGGGAATTAAAGTGTTGGCCCTGCAAATATTGTGATGCCTTGTTTCTACATAAGACTGGATTACTCTTAATGCTAGACACCTGCTCAGTATAACCATGCACCTGCAAGACGTCCTCAAGTCTTAAGATTTCAATATAAAGTCAATAAAAAGCTGTTCCGGAGATCAACTCTCTAAAGGTCCTCGTCGCTCATGAATGAAGCTTGTGTTTTTGTGTTTATGGATCCAGACATTAATGAGTGTGAGTCCAAGCCATGTGTAAACGGAGGTGTGTGTGAGGACAAGGTGAATAATTACACATGCACCTGTACTGCAAACTTCACTGGAAGCCAATGTGAGACAGGTGAGTCCTTTTTAAACTTCCTGCCTGGAGACTGCTACTAAAAGCTGCTCTTTTTCTACTCTCTGTATGCCAGACACTAAGCTTTTTCCAACCTTTGTTTTTATTTCCCGTTGCAATGGGAAAAATGTTTCATGATTGAAAATGATCATTCACCCAGCCAGACCTACTTTCTCTTTTTTTTTCCTTCCTCCATTGTAACATTTTTCCGTCGGGGACAGACACATACTGTCCAAAATTGAAATTCTGAATAAATGGAGAAGACGAGTTGGGATGACTGCAGCATCTGGTTGTATGTCTGAATCACTGACCACATGTATTTGCTAAAAGCTTCTGCAGCATCTTCTAGTTCTTAGGCATTTCATTTTAGTTTATTTTGTCTGAGTTTAGCACAGATCACTCTTATAACACAGACAATTATTTATTTTAAATCTGCTGGATGTAGGATTTAGAGATTAGAAGCCCTCTCTGATGGGAAAAGACCATTGCTAGCAACTCGCCAAAGAACATTTTGTCAGCAATAACATAACAAACTTTCTGAAAAGACACTACATCATTATGACATACCTGTAGGATCCAAGGCTGATTTTGTGCATTATCTTTGACACAACACTCTGTTTTCAGTCATATATAAAATCTGTATGTGCTATTGGGATTGTCTGTTAGCCAGATAGCTCAGTACCATTAGCTTTGTATTAAGCCAGACTTCTTTCTAAGGTTGGAGCATGAAAATGTATGCAGAATCTGTGATGATTAAGTGCTGTCATGGGTCTTGCAGGAATATTTCTTCTCCCTGTTCTTCTCTTCTCAATAACTGACACTTCACCTTTAATTTGAAACTATGTTTTGAGCTTCATAAAGTTGCCCTATCTTAGTTAATTGTACTATGAAGATTTGCAGTTTGTGAAGATGTAGTCATGAGATCCAATTATAATGCAAAATGTCACAAATTTACTTCCTTTCCAACAGAATTAGTAATCGTGACCAATTCCTCCAGTATTGAAATTGCTAACCAGACAGGTCAGCCTCAACGTGTTTCATATTTAAGTGCTTTTTTCATCTTTATCTCTTATCAAAATTTGTCCTGACCTTTGATTTCTCAACTTGTCCAGCTTCTTGTGAGCAAGACGGCTGCAATATCTGCGAGTACATCAGCTCTGGAAACTACAACTGCACCTGCAAACCAGGCTACTATGGAGATCACTGCGAAGGTACGATTGGTATTGTGCTCTTCTTCCATGCTGTATCTCATTCTTAGTTGGGCAATTATACAGCACAGAGCAGAAGTTTGTGTCAGACAGTGCTATGCCACAGGAATTTGGAGCGCTGCCCATGAAGACGATGCCGCTGTGTTGGATGAGAGTAATTATCCAAACCGACATGGCCTCGCCCTGTTTATTATGCAACCCTCACAGCGAAAGGCGCCTGATGTTGCAAAATAATTGCTTTATGGAACCTTTTATTAGTTTACCAACAAGAGGAAGGGCCTCCTGTCTAGACTTGAAAGGGCCTGGATTTTATAAGATGGCACCTCTGTTTGGAATTCACTTCCCAGGCATTTAGGTAAAGATGTGACAGCCAGTGAACATCCAGGCTTGTGGTCCTGTGGCTGTTATGTTTTACACTGTCTACTGTAGCAGTAGTTGGTTTAGGGGTTTGGTTTTGGTAAGAGTGGTTGTTTGGTTTATCTGAAGTGCAATCGGCTTAACCGGCCTCGAATAATTTTGAGAAACATATGTTATCCTGAGGTCTGTGGCTGGAGCTTCATAAATTTTCCATGTCCTCAGTAAGAAAACAGTGAATGAACTGGGTTACAATTACGCTTGTTCACCCCTTCTCTACTAGGATTGTAACACAATGGCTGTATCTGTGTCTGTATCTGTTTATTGCTCCAATTATCCGTATCTATCCCTATCCGTATCTTTATCTGCATTTGTCATGACCTAAACTAGAAGGTTTTATATATGTATAAAATATAATATATATATATATATATATATATAAATTTTTTATTTTTTAACTTTTTTAAACCAGAGGTAACAAAAAAAACCCAGAGGTACAAATACCAGCTTTGTCAGCATAAGTGCTGATAGTTATTTCAGCTCATGGATGAAAAGTAGTGTGAATTTGTAATGGCTCACATACTATTGCAGGCCTAAGGGAGAGAACTCAGGACAAATTGAGTAAAGTCAACACTCCTTATTTTGGAGTGTTGATTTTAGACGCAGCTCAAATACAGACTTTATGCCCTTCCTTTAAAATCACACAAAATTTTCAGATGTGATTATGTAGGTAATGTATGATTATTATTATTATGTCCTGAAAGTGGACATTTGAACTCAAGTAAACACTTGAAATCATGTGAACAATATGTGATCACTTGGAAAAATCAAATCTGAAAACTAACCCACATGCCCTACATGTGACAAATGAACATTTAAAGAAAAATGCATTAAATCACCTGTTATAATTAAAACCGCACCCCATACCCTACAAGTAACATATGAAAATACATGAATTGTGTAAAAATCACCTGTGAAAGTAAAACTCATGCACTACATATGAAAAGTCCACTATATGTGTAAAAAGTGTGAAACATAACATGTGAATCATGAACTTTTTGGATGTGAAGTTTGCGTGACTTTTCAGTAAGGGTGGTTTTACATTTGCACCAAATCTCTTCATGTATTTAATAAGCATATAATCATTATGGAACTATTGATTGGTGGTTACAGATTCATTTCATTCTGTTTGGGTGGTCCTCTATGCAGATGATTAATATAAGACAATGATTCATAATTTTTCATCATTCTAATCTCATTCCCATAAGTGTGCAGTCTGGTCTGGGGGGGCCAAGGGGTGGAGATGTTGGGGCACAAAAACCCAGAGCTACAAATACCAGCTTTGTCAGCATGGTATGTGAATTCTCTGCCAGTTCTTCCAGTTTATTTTCTATTTGGTTATGCCTCAAAAGTATAGAAAGTAGCTATTAATTCCCTCAAACTTTGCTTTTGTGACCAGGACAATGGTATTTTGAAATGTACCTATTTTCATTGAGAAAACAGATTCATTTTCATATTTTTGTTCACATAAAGTCAGAAGATAAAAAATATATAAATCAAAACTAACATGTATTTGTACTAAACTCGTACCAAAATGACTACAAAAGATTTAGAAATTAGTAGTTTTCAATAAAAATAGTTTTCATTTAAAAATACCAGTGCTCTGGTCACAAAAGTAAAGTGTAAGAGGAATAATAGCCATTTAAAAAAAAAAAAAATTATACTTTTGTGGTATAAGCAATTAGGAAATAACACAAAACAAAAACATCTAGGAACAAAAAAATCTTACAAACTGTGAGTGGTCTCAACTGGAGATGATTTTTGTTTGTACCTATCTACAATATTTTCTGACAAATTTAGTTGGTTCTATTTCAAAACTATAAACAAACTAGTAGCCCAGTTTAAACTACCACAATCCTGACCAGGCAGTTACTAAGGATGAGTGAATGCATTACACAGCATCCATGCATGTTCGTGTTAATGAATGTGGCCTTTGTTTGTTCTGCGAGCTTCATATCTGATCGTTTACCCATGCTTGCATGAAAGTAACACTCCCTAGTATGGTGACAGTCGGTTAAATTGTTATCCTGTCTCTGGCCACATCAGCTATACCACTGCTGTCTCCACAAAACCATCACTCCATGTGATGAGATTCTACAGAGTGCCAAAATGTGTGTAAATCCAGTCTTCACTGCACTTTACATTATAATGCATGCTTTTGGTCAATGCATTCCTAAATGAAAGCATCAGAATCCAGTTTACCATTCTCAGGTCATCTACTGAGGGATTTTGTCTTGCGTTCTCTCCCTTAAAGTACTGTAATAGTATGTGAGCCATTGCAAATTCACACTACTTTTCATCCATGGGCTGAAATAACTATCAGCATTTATATGGACTCTCTTAAATCTCCTGAATACCTTCCTGCCTGGGCGAACTTGGAAGGCTCAGTGGAAAAAGGCGCAGATGGTCCTCAGTGGAAGACGAGGCAGCGGCCCGCAGGCAGAACGCAGAAGCACCTAATCGGCCACTGAGATCAAAGCCCAAGGCCTCACAGAGGGCCCATGAAAATGGCTCCACTGAATTAACATTCTATTAATTGCCCGCAGGGCCATAGGCTCTGATCAAATAGCATGTTTCATATTATTGGAAAAATAACATCCTCACGCAACCCCCCTGGACTTCAAAAGGAAGCCATTTAGCAGTGATACTACCATGTCCTTTGATCCATTTCTGCAATTATGCTCAGGGAGGGGAGGAAAATAAAACAGTCATACAGTTAGTATGAAAGATAGATGCAGAATACTGACTGTCGTCCTGAACCCTGTGAACTGTGTGGGAAAAGACGTGAGAAAGGGTGACTCAAGAGAAAACAAACAAAAAAATTCTGCTGCTGCATTGTGTTATTGCAACACATTTCCATTCCAACACATGTGCTTCCTGTGTATTGACACTTGGTGCCACGTTGACTAATGGCAAAAAAAATTTAACTTTTTTTTTGCAATATTTAAAATGTTTGCTTCTCCAATATACTACAACAATTAGTGACTTCCTTTAAGATAAAAGCAAGAGCGTGTACACCTTCTGAGTGTCTCTTTCTTGTTCTCTCTGCTTGTGTCTGTCTTCCCTGCAGAAGAGTGTCTCTGCCAGAATGGAGGCGTTTGCATCGATGCAAATGGCACCTGTGAATGTCCCACAGGTTTCACTGGACTCTACTGTCAGTTTGGTATGTCCTTACAGAAACTGTAAGCAGTGTTCTAGTAAACTCTGGCTTTTGGTAGATTGCTTCTAACATGACAATACAGTACAAAGTACTTTCTCTTTCCTAGACACATTCACGCATGTACTCTTAATCATTTGGCGCAAAATGTAAATGTGACCTTAAGTTGTTTGGACTCTACTGAAATTATGGCTAGCACTAATTTATTTTTAAGCGGTTTCTGTTTTTCATAGACAGCTATCACGACAACTTGAATTGTGCTCACTTTAAATTTACATTCAATATAAGGAGCAGCAACTCAGAGAAATACCACATCGGACAGATTTAATTAGCTCAATTTCTTTTTTCATAGCAAGCACTGAAGAACAGAAGAGTCTTGCTGTCTGCCCTGTAATTCTTACACAGACTGGCACATTTTTTGTGAATCCTGTGCAGTTTTGTAGAAGCATGTTGAAACAGTTACATTGCAGCAGAGTCAAAAGCCGATTTCATATAATCCTGGGATTAAGACTGTGAAAGGATACTAGCTTGTGACCTTATTTAGAGCCGTTGATTTTAGACACAGCTCCAAAAACAGGCAATATGCCCTTTCGTTAAAATCAAACAAGATTTTCAAATGTGATTATGTAGGTAATATGTGATCACTTGTGAACAACTTGTTATGTCCTGAAAGTGGATATTTCAGGATATTTCAGGATATTTCAAAATACTGTAAAACAATATGTATCACAAACTGGCCCACATGCCCTACATGTGACAAAGGAACATTTAAAGAAAAAATGTGTTAAATCACCTGTTATAATTAAAATTACACACAGTACCTTACAAATAACATATGGAAATACATGAATTGTGTAAAAATCACCTGTGAAAGTAAAACTCATGTACTACATATGAAAAGTCCACTATATGTGTAAAAAGTGTCAAATATAACACGTGAAGTGTGGTTTTACATTTCTCTTTATGTATTTAATAAGCATAACATCATTATGGAACAATTGATTGGTGGTTACAGATTCACTTCATTCTGACTGGGTGGTCTTCTATGCTGATGATTAATATAAGACAATGATTCATCATTTTTCATCATTCTAATCTCATTCTCATAAGTGAGCAGTCTGGTCTTGTTCCCTTGTTACCCACCTCACTTATGCTCAGTAATGGTGTCTTTTGTTTACAGAGGTCACACAGACACCATGCAGTAACAGCAGGCCGTGTCCAGACGGGGGGCCATGTTTGGAATATGGGGGCACATACCTTTGCACATGCCAAACTGGCATTGACTTTGAGCATGATCACAGGGACTTCTACCCTTATGGTAAGCGCTGAAGAACATGAAGATGATAAACCGCTTCCAGCTAGGATGCTTCAAAAAATTCCAAGCATTCACACTACTTTTTATGTGGCAATATGAGAGTTTAAGATGGCATTGGTTTCTGCTTGATCTTACAAACTGGGTGAAAGAAAGTGTCTTAAATTTCACAAACTCTGCCCTAACAGCTTTAACTTTTCATATACATTGGCTCATTTTTAAGAATTACTGTCAGAATCCAGTTTTGCCATTCATTGGCATACACATTCAAACAAATAAAACATTCCCTCAAGTGCAAATAAAAGTTACCAGCTCTCTCCTGGAGTGATGGAACGTGGTCAAGTTGGTGTATGTGTTTTCCAGTACAGCCCCAATCGGCCTGCGATTCTTCACCATGTCAAAATGGGGGTTACTGCTATGAGCATGATGGAGGCTATACCTGCGATTGTGAGCATGGCTACAAAGGGAAAAACTGTGAAAAAGGTAATAACGAGCATAAGTGTGTATAAGCTGAGTTGTCATTCTTTTTGCCTATGCGATGTATTGTCATATGGCACCCTTATGAAATGCTTAGTGATACATGCAGCCTTGATTTGTCTCTTCCTTTTTTTATCCTCAGTCAGATTAAGTATGTGTGCCTCTAGCCCCTGCCGAAATGGCGGGTCCTGTAAAGAAGAGACAGGGAGTTACTACTGTGTGTGTCCTTACCGGTTTACAGGAAAACACTGTGAAGTAGGTGAGTATTAAAGGGCGACTATCATTTTTGTGCCAAGAGCTTTAAGGTGTTGGAGAGAATTGTGCACAACTACACTTCTGTTTTATGAGTTTGATGACCACAATTAAAGGCCCATGTGTGAGTGTGCTGGCAGGAGTTTTTTCACTGAATTATCCTTCCACGTTTCCCTCAGTATAGCTCTAACCACGCGCTTTCCCTTTCAAGTGGAAGAAGTGTGCAATCTGCTTTCATTCATGTTTGGACAACTGCACTTCCGCACACGCAGTGCCATAAAATCTCTGCAAAGAAAAAGCAGCACCTCAAAGCCAAGAGGCTTTTCATCTCAGGAATCTCATTATCCTGACTTTGTCTTATATTAGAGTTGTGCAACTGTTTGGCCGTGTAAAGCAATTCGGTGTGCTGGAAATCATTCAAAACTTGGATCCTTCATGTTCTGGAACAAAAACATACCCTGGCACATACGCCTGAAAACACTGTGTAGCTCTTTCTCAGAGCTACTGTAATGATTAATGACTGCTCACACATGTTGAAACATTACATTTGCACAAACTGTAGATACAAATATTTGCACTTGCTCAGATTGATCATACAAACTCATTCACATACAAATAATTAGATATGCAGACAACAGACTTTCTTTGGAGTCTAGTTGTGCTTCAGCTGAGTAGTTGAGTAGAATGAAAAGTTATTGCGCATACAAAAGCATTAGTGAATTCTGACCTGTAGTAGTACTGATGCTTTTCAGTTTTGCATTCAACTTGAATCGAAAAATGCTGAGTTTAAAGGTCATCGTCTTTGACTATGCACGTAAATATAAGCATTTTAAACAGATTTTTTTGTCAAATTTGTAATAACAATTTTTTTTTTAAATAATCATTCTAGCAAATAAACATTTGCTTTGAGGAAACACTCTAGCACCCTTTGATCTCTAAACAGAAGAAATATCAAATAATGCAGAAGTAACAAATGATACACCCAACCAATCAGGCCACTGAGGCTGATGGCTATAACATTCAGACATTCTGGCCTAGACATGTATTTTTGTGGGTGGGGCTTTGGAGGGATTTTGTATTTTTAAGTAAGCAAGGCATGTCTTGCATGTTTTGTGTGTTTACTGTAATGAATGAGCAGTTTAGAGCATTTCTACCTAAAGTTGAAAACTACAGAGCTGTTACTATGCAAATATATAAAGTTGGCACTAGCAATGTGACTTACTGCATCCTGAAAGCTACTTCAGGAACAGGAATTACATCTGCATTTTGATACACCCAGTGGACTGGTATTAAATTTGCAATTTCTTCCATTTGAAGACAAAAAATATATAGTGAAGTTTACATTTTAAGATTTATCAAAATTATATCTCAGTTTCAGAAATAAATGATAAAGTTGCTTGTGGGATTAGTTATATCTGGACTTCCAACAGCATTTAAACATAGCCTCTGTTCATATACCTAATGAACAGAGCACAGACTCATGTCTCCAATATTTCAATTTGGTGAATATGATGCATTTAATAGGTGTTAGATGTGATGTGTAATTACGCATACATGTGGCAAGTTTCAGTTTCACTTTTACTCTTCCAGGAGTCATGTTTATGATCTGAACTTGGCATGACTACAGAGAATATTTCACACATGCTCATTCCAGATTTACATATTGATTTCTTCTACTATGAGTGATGTCATTTCCAAGATTGTTCCTTGTAAATCAACTGCAACTGAACATGCAATTTATCCAACTGCATGCATAGAATAGCACTTTTTATTTGGGATCTTAACAGAGTAGGGCCTCTGTGTAGAACACATTAAAGCTGTACACAAAAGCTTGGATAGTACAAGCGTTGACAATATGCTGTGTGTTTGTGTGCAGGGAAACCAGACCCATGTGCCTCTGGCCCGTGCATGAATGGAGGAACGTGTTTCCATTACATCGGCAAATACAAGTGTGAGTGTCCTGGATCCTTTATGGGAAGACACTGTGAGATCAGCAAAGGAGCCAGTCCAGCTTTGGACGGTAAGCCGTCTCTCTTGTCTTTCATTAGAAATGCCCCAGAGATTGTAATACAGTAATCAATTTCATTTGACATATTTCCCTACAATAGCTAAAACATCCATCGCAGTAAGTGCAGCTTATAGAGAGGTTAGAGGGGAAATAGGAGATGATGCCAGGAAGAGGTAATGCATGCCAGTTCATCCTGGGGTACTTGGCCCTAGTTTTCCTCACCAGAGAGAAAGAGAGCCGGAAGAACGTGTTCTGTAAATCTGATCCTCATTCTGAATGGTGGTTGTAACTCTTGACAGTGACATCGCTATTTCAGGCTTTGTGGGTTTTCCACAAGGTAAAGTTGCATTCATGCTCTTGCACAAGGAAAGAATCAGCCCCATGTCATTGGAAACATTACACAATATTGATGTTTACAGTTTTTATTATTCCTCTCTGCTTATGGGTAGGCTATGTGAAGGATGCAATCAAAGTCCTAGTGGTTCTAGTTTAAGAAAAAGATCAACTTTCATGTGTTGCAGCTGTTCACAAAAAAAATAAATAAGAGAATGCAAAAATACAGATCAGTTACTGTAATTTTAGCTACTTTTTGGCTACTATAGACATTATTCAAACCACTGAGAAAAACAGAATATTTACCAGTGTAATCTCGTTGCTAACACAAGATTGTAAATGCTATAGATACATTAGTGGTCAATTTGCATCATCATTATTATCCATTATTATTCAAAGAAGAATACAGACTCTAGTTTTGCACTTGCAGATTTGTATTTTCAATGCTTGGCAGAGATAATAAAGTTTGATCTGAATACTTGTTCCCTATATAAGTGCATTATATATAGTAGGTACTGTGTCACATGCTGAAGACCCTAAGTTGCAGACTACAACTCCAATGATGTTTAGCTCTTCGAGTTACTCATAATCGAGTTACCGACCTATCACAAAAAAAATCATCTGTTTGATTTACTCTTGTCTAGTTCATTCCTGTTTGTCAATTGCCTGACCTTTAACCTGTCTCATGTTTCGTAGTAATGCCATTTGCTTTGTTTGCTATATAGTTTTTAATGAACCAGAAAACCAGAAAACATGCACTTATGCCTGTCGTTCATCACATTATGAAATATAGTTTTTACACCCTATTTAGTGTACTATTATGGCAGCTGTTGACATGCTCCAGTGATGATTTATTATCAACATATACTTTATTCCTCAGTGTAATTATTATTTTGTTATTTGGTTATTATTATCATAGCCATCCTAGCATTGATTGATAACCTAAGAGCTCCTAAACATAATTTTAATTGATCAGATAGATATATATTTTTGGTATTAATATGTACTTATGGCTGCAGTGCACAATATATTTTTTGTAACTCAATAACCTCATTGTAGACCTTTGCACTACTGATATCACAGAAACATGCAATATGCAAATGAGCTTTGTGTTTTGTAAGCATTCTGGCTGATTCTGTGGGTAGTTTGATAAATTGTGAACTTGTCTTAATCCCATGCATTTCAATACATTGATGTATTGCAATCACAATGTGTATCAGTATAATTGCAAAGCTCTATATTTGTCCATATTATATAACTAATAACTACAGTTAATATGGCATGGTAGCACATCAGGTAGCAATGGAGCCTCACAGTTCTGGGGTTTCATCCTGAGCTTGATTTACTGCCTGCATGGAGTTTCGCATGTTCTCCATGTGTCTGCTTTGGTTTCCTCTGGGTTCTCTGGTTTCTTCCCATCTCCCAAAAACATGCCAGTAGGTGGATTGTCTACTCTAAATTGGCCCAAGTTATGAATGTGTGTATTTGCAGGGTGTATTTCCACCTCATGGTGGGATAAACTCCAGATTTACCACAATCCTGACCAGGATAAAGCAGTAAATGAGGATTAATGAATAAATAATGTAGTTAATATCTCTGTTTATACTTAATATCTCAGTATTTCCAGCATTTTAATGGATGTAATGACTTTTTCTTGGATCTAATGGACGTTTAATGGATCTAATGACTTTCTCTCATAGGAAATGATTGTGGTCCCCCTCCTAAGGTAAAGCATGCCGAGGTACAGTTTTCTTCCACCAGCCCTGGTTCCTTGGCTCTGTATACTTGCCACCCAGGTTATACTCCCAACCCCAGAGCCACACAGAGCATCTGCAGCAGCCATGGTTCCTGGACTCAGCCTCCGGTCTGTGATGGTTAGTGCAAGCTAACCTACATATCGCATTGTGACATATGGGAGAGATAGGCAGGACACAAGTATGAAAACTCTGTATGTTGTTTATAATGGGGAATTCAGTAATTAAAGTCAGAAGACCGAGCAGGGTTCAGAGCAAAGGCAGAAAGCCTTATCTGAGGTCAGTTCATCTTACAATCAGAATAGCCATGTTCCTAAAGCCAGTGGATTCCTTCATAGGGTGGCTGAACTCAGCCTTAGAGATAGAGTGAGGAGTTCGGACATTCAGGTGGAGCTCAAAGTAGAGTCACTGCTCCTCTGCATTGAAAGGAGCCAGTTAAGGTGGTTCGGGCAGCTGGCTAGGATGCCTCCTGGATGCCTCTGTGTGGAGTTGTTTTGGGCATGACCAACAAAGAGAAGACCCAGGGCAAACCAAGGACTAGATGGAGAGATTATACAATATCTCTCGTCTGACCTGGGAGTGACTGGGTATCCCCATGGAGGAGCTGGAGGAGGTGGCTAGGGAGAGGGAGTTCTGGGTATCTCTGTTTAGACTGCTGCCCACATAACCCAGACCTGGATAAGCTGAAGAAAATGGATGGATGGATGGATGGATGGATGAATCAGAATAGCCAAATACATATGATAGCACTGAGCAAGACTTCGCAAATCTTAAACACAATGAGATATAAATGGTCAAACTAATCAATAACTAATTTAAACAGCTATACACAATCAGATAATAAGCAAATGACAGAACAGGGGGTGGAGACAGAAACAAAAACAACAGAAACACGTGGCAATCATTGCCATGGGAACCGCAGTGCAAATGCGGAACTGTGACAGACATACAAAATCATAGAAGTGCCTCTTTCTTGTGACACATATAGGAACTGTGCCTAAACCCCTGACATTCAACATTTGCCAAAAATGCCAGCTCTGGGACATCAAGTAGAAAGCCTTTTGAACAAGGGAAATGAGTAGAAAATGTGTCTAAACCTAGGACAAGAAAAGCAAATACAAGTTGTTCAGCATTAAATACTTAAATAACCTTTGTCAGAGTTGTACCTTGGGTGCTACATGCATGCATTAATATTTAAGTTCATGTTGTGGCATTTGGAAGCATGGTGTAGAATTTAGTACACACACACACACACACACACACACACACACACACACACAGACACACACAGAACAGTCTGTGGTCTGTCCACACGTCATAAGCTATGGAGACCTGCTAGCAACATCATTCCAGAAATGTGGATAGTACATCATCCCCACCATTGTAACTACAAAAACAATGTATTTAATTCTACCAGTGCGATGACAAAGCAGCCACATAGTGACTCTGATTTGTCTATATACAATTTTCTTTCTCAGTTGCTATGTGAATAAGGCAGAACTTGTCATTAAATCCCTGATATGTGTTTTGTTTTTTTAATCAAAATTCCTTCAGTATCAATTTTCTGTTTGCCTTGAGATGTGTGTTTATAATATCGTTCATTTTTTCTGGGATGAATGGGTTTCTCTAAAAGATTTTTCATCATACATTTATGAGAATCATATTTCTCAAAAACCACCCAAATTCATTTGAAAGATTTTAGCAACTCTTTACTGCTCACCTTCACGTGGTTTGTATGTCAACAATTCTCTGTTTTTCTCCTCAGAAATAAACGAGTGCTTGTCTCAGCCGTGTATGAATGGAGGCACGTGTCGAGACAGAGTGGCCTCCTTCCTGTGTGAGTGTGAGTCTGGATTTACTGGCCAACGCTGTCAGACAGGTGACTACAGCCCTCTAATCTGCCATCTATTCTTGATTTATTGGTAATTGATGACTCTGTTAGAAATGACACCTGCGAATGTTCAGTGAAAGTGTCTTAGCACATTTGCCTCATACCTCCATGGTTGGGGGCTTGAATCCCGCCTCCATCCTGCGTGTGCGGAGTTTGCATGTTCTCCATATGCTTCGAGGGTTTCTTCCGGGTACTCCAGTTTCCTCCCCCAGCCCAAAGACATGCATTGTAGGCTGATTGGCATCTCTAAAGTGTCCATAGTGTGTGAATGTGTGTGCACGATTGTGCCCTGCCAGGTTGTCCCCTGCCCTGTGCCCTGATTTCCCTGGGATAGGCTCCAGGCTCCCCCATGACCCTGTGTAGGATAAGCGGTAAAGAAAATTGATGGATGGATGGAAACTACAGGGGTTATTAAATTGCTCTGGAAATGCCCTAAAACTATTTCACAATGAGAAGAAAGCTATCTTACCCTGGCTGCTACACACAAAAAAATTAAACACATGAAATTGTTAGCTAGCTAGCCAGTTTACTGAAATAGCCTAGTATGACATAGCATCATAAAATATTTACACAGTCCCCAGTGATTATAAGCTCAAATGTATGTTATCCCTGGACATCTTCCCATGATTAACAAGTGTTATCACAGCTGTTTAGTGTTTTTGTTTCTCTCTCTCTCTCTCTCTCTCTCTCTCTCTCTCTCTCTCTCTCTCTCTCTCTTTGAGGACAATCAGCAGATGGTTATCAATAATTGACATCCCAAGCTATACATAATGACATTAATCCAAAAGGGATGGAACAAGGGGATAATAGTGTTACAAAGATATGTTGTAACTGGCAGGCCTTTGCATCCATCCTAACAACCAAGCTTGTCTGTAAAGTAAAATGGTGAGACCAAGTTGATGAGGGCATGTTAAAACAGTACTGGAATGAAGGGCTGGAAGGCTGTGGAGTTTAATATGTTCCCTAATTTGTTTCCCTAATGTCTGATTCACTTCATCGTATAATTACCCAGCAATAACATGAGTTAATTCTAGTGTGAAGAGGAAGCTATAATCAGCAGTTCTGTCCATGGTATCAAATGTAGTTCCTCCTTAACCTGGATTTGTAAACAAGACTGTGAGCTTTTAGCCAAAGCTCAGCCTTTAGTGGCCAGAGAAACCATGAACATAATGTTAAAACTAGCAGCTATAGCTTTATATGCCACTGACTCTGCTAAAAGGTTATGAGTAACAAACACTTCATCCTTTTATTCATAGAATGGCTTTATATTAAATTGTCCATGTCAACATTATTACCAGCTTGCATTAAATAAATGTTCCTTGATTTTTGCTAGTACATTTAAAATTAATTTTAGGGGAGAGATTTTAAGATTGGGGTGCAATTTATCCTTTGTAACTCATATATTAATTTTTTAAATGACACTATGACTATGACACTACAGTTCAGTAGGGTTCTTGAATAATATATATCACATCTTTGCCAGCTGATTACTGATTCAAAAATTTACATTTATTTATGCAAATGAGGCTTTCTCTAATTCTATATGCACAAATTTGCATATATAATAAAACCAAAGACCTAGCTGCTAAAGACCTTCATGTTAATTAAAATGTTTAGTTTACTGTGAACACTTTTACAGAAAAAAAGGTGGTTGGAATTTAATTTCTTTATTGTTTAATCAAGAACATACCAAACACTGTTAACAAAATAACTAAAAAACTTTTTTTTAAAAATTCAAAACTACTTGAATTGGTGAAATTGCAGATGCAAGAAATTGTTTTGCACAGTCTTTCGCAGTGATGTTTGTTGGTAAGTGAGACTTTTTAGCTGTACTAAATGTTCAGCACATGTGAATTGAAGAGGGCTTTGGCTGAATGTGTGTTGTGATGACGTCACATGACACTTGGCCAAAATCTGTGGAAAATTTGTAGTAATTTTGAAAAAATTGCATAGTTTGATTGACTTTGTGTTAATTACTGCAATTGCAAAATCCTGGAGGAACTGTGAAATTTCTTATTTCAATCATTGTGGGTCATCTAGAAACTGAGATTTTTGGTTGTGAATATAGGAATAAAATGATATTGAGATTGCATGTGTTTCTACTCTAGTAAGATTGGTTTATAATGTTTATAAAGGATGTTGAAATGTATATCATAATGACACATACAGTGGCATCATGAAACAAGCTTTTCATGGATATATGACACAATGTACCAGGTGGGTGGGGCTTAAGTTTTAGATAATCACAAATAAATATTTTTCAGTCAAGTTTTGACATGTTATTACTACAGTTTAAGAGAAGATGTTATACATGCTGTTAAACATGCATAAAAAAGTAGATTGATGTGGCAAAAATTGTTTTTACAAGTAGTTTTTTGTCTTAATCATTCACAAAATGTGTCAAAACATCTTAGCAACAATATCTCATTTTTTACATGGTATCCTAGCTGACAATGGCTTCATTTTGCTCTTAAAGCAGGACCAGGGTGGAAAAGAACAAGAATTAGCAAATACACAAAATGTGGTTAATGAGCATGTATGCTAATGGCATGAATACATTGTAATGATTAATCAATATCACAACATCGATGAAAGTAAAGGGAAAAGAATGAAAGAACTTAATTTTCTTCTTCCAATGATCTTCAGGAAGTTCAGCTGGTGCACCTTCCTATTGAACATTTGATTTATGGACTTTTCCAAATATTTTATATTGGATTCAGGTAACAGGGTTGTGTGAATGCTGTAGGTCACAACTAAAATTTGTAGAACATATAATGGATGACCCATGGGAAAGGATGTTTTGGATTACTTTTTAGTTTAAGCAAATGTGTTAAATGGATTCACATATTAATGCAAAAATTCTAATTTGAAGTATTTCATTAATTATTAAGGTGTAATTATAATTTTCTAAGCACTGTAGATAGGTTTTATTAATGTTTTAAGTTATTTATCTGAAACATGCACATAGCTTGTTGTGAAGCACACTTTACCTATGTTTAAAATGTATTTTACCTTTGCTTTGCATACATATTAGCTAATGTAATGGCACCCCAAACATGGAATCATCTGAAAATTGTGGTGGTGTCTGACAGGGTCTTTAAAGGAAGCAGGCTTTACTGATATCAGCTTACTAAAATCCCTGTGTTTTATCTGTAGAGCAGGATGGATGCGAATCAAATCCTTGCCAGAATGGAGGTGCATGTCGAGGCTACAGGAGGAGGCATCTGTGTGTGTGTAAAGAGGGCTACATTGGGGATCGCTGCCAGACTTGTATGTTGAACATCACTTTCAAGTACTATGGTCACACTGCTGAAGCGTTCTGGACATGCACAGTGACTGAACATTGTTAGACAAATCTCTTATCGCCCTCTAGTGGAAAACCCGTGTGTATTACAGCCATGTGGGAACCGAGGCTTCTGTCGCAGTGACAGGAGAGGAAATTACAGCTGCGCCTGCAGGGTGGGACACACAGGCCGCGACTGCGAGAGAGGTACAGTGTGTGATTAAGCCACACTCCTCCGGGCATGGGTCCACTTAATTCAACTTTGTTTAATGAACAATTATTTTAGATTTCATACATTAAAGTTGGAGCTAATAATAACAGAGCAGACTATTCTGGTTAAGTGGAAACACCTTAAAACAGTACTGTTTATTGAGATTATTGTAAATACTGATAAAAAGCTGATAAAATTGGATTTGTGGCAAAACATATTCAAGATTATCTCATATATCACAAAATTGTACTGACTTACTACTATAGTAACCCAGAATAGTAACCCAAAATAGTACCCAAAAAAGTACTTGAGGTATGTAGAATAAGCATGTGGAGATTTTCATACCACAAGAATGATCTTATCATGATATTTTACACTGTTGTATTTTTTAGAAAATGTTTAAATATTATATTAATAAATTTATATTAAAAAATTAAGCCACAGTTGATGTGACAGTTTTGCCCACCGTGTCTGTCAACTCTCATATCTGGTGATCAGAATTACTGGATTGCCTTCTGCATGAAAGATTCATCAAATAATAGCTTCAAACTGGAAAAAAGTCACCTCAGAAGACACCTGTCCTAATACTACCTTCCAGATGGGAAGTTCAAATGTTACCCAAAAATACTGTTTACTTATGGTGGTTGTAATGGGTGCTTTGGTTTATATTGTACCTCTGGGTTAACCCATAGTTGAGAGTAGAGGCTTTGTTTAAACATTCACTATTTTGAACCAGAATAATGCAAAGTAGCACACATTATCCTCCATGTTCCCAGATCTCCTGCCTCCATCTGGCCTGCATGTGCTGAGAGTGGAGGAAAGCGAAGTGGAGCTACGATGGGATCAAGCTGACACAAATCAGAACCTGATCAGTGGTTTTGCCATCACTTATGCTCCCATTGGGCGCAGCCCACGAAAAACAGACTTCCTGGAGAGGCAGCATTCAACCTATGTGCTGCAGGGCCTGAGCCCAGGACAGCTTTATAACATCTCCACCTACTCAATCAAACGCAATTCCAACAGCAACGATATCAGCCAGCCTGCGACTGCCCTCATACGCACAAGTGAGAGCCCTTGCTTTTACATCTCATTCAGAGGTATCAATAAAAATACTTTTTATTATAAATATTTTTCAGGTGTGTCTGGCTTAAAAATAGCTAATTGATTCATTCATTTCAACTGGCTGAAGATTCTCCAAAAGGGGGAGCTCTTTATTCAAGTAAATTTTGTATACATCATTGTTGAAACCAGCATGAAACCTTACCAGCAAGACCTGATAAATACATGGGTTTTTTTATTTGCAACATTTACTTATCTTAACGTACATAATCAGCAGGTCTAAGCGTTCAGATTATGACTATGTCACAACTTTCTGGTTTGTAGCTGTCCTGCAGTAGTGAAGACCTTGCTTGTGAGTGGAAATTGACCACATTGTATGGATTTCTAAAATCATTTCTCACACAGACACAGACCTGTTACTTCATTTATTCAAATTGTTTACTTTCAATCATAGAGCCCATTAGCTAATAATACCAAAAGTGGCAACTGGCATGTTCATGGGTTAGCAAGGACCAGAGTGTAGAAGGTGTCCTGAAGTGACTATACAGTGGTACTTGTTTGGATTTCCACACCCAACCTTCCAATTATTCTTGTAGAACCATGGCGCTACCTTTACACTGTCAGTGAGAATGGAACCTCTCTTGTATCTTGTGCTTCAGGGCCTCGGAAGGTGGATCAGCTGCAGGTGGTGAACGTCTCCTCCTCCCAAGTGTGGCTACAATGGCTAGTGCAGGCAGGCTGGCATGCCGCTGTCAACCTGGTGCGGGTATCTTTGGTGCCCTCGGATGGGAGCGGCACTCGCACTTCTGTCCTGAATGCCAGTGTTATGGAATACAGCTTCAGGTCAGCAGTGAATTCAAAATGTTGTCACATTAACATGACTGATTAGTACTGAATCTACTGCCTACAAGAATTTATTCTAACCACTAGATGTCTCTCTTGAGGCCATGCTTATAACATTTAGGCAGCTTCTTCATGTACAACTGTACTACAATCTGAAAGTAGATTTGTCCAAAAAGTCTAATGTGTGTGTCACAGTTCTCTTCTTCCAGGTCAGATGTACACTGTAGATGTGCTGACACAGAGTGGACTTCGTCCTGAGGACCTGCCCTCCACCAGCCACTCTTCTGGACCCCTGCACTTCTGGACAAGTATGTTTACGTCTGTTTATTTCTAGTTTTGCCTCACTGTCTGTCACAGTATCTGTTCTACTTCATAATATTCACACACACACATCAATAGATATCCACCGTGTTTGAAAATATCCATTTTCTATAAGTTCTAATCCTGTTTTCTTTCTATGTCAGAACCATTTCCTCCCCAGAACCTCTCTCTATCCCATGTGAGCTCCAGCACCGCACGAGTCACATGGGACCGGCATCCAAGGAGCATCCCTGATGGCTTTGTGGTGAACGTGACACGTGGCCTAACGACTCGGAGCCGCTACCTGCCTAATGGAACTCTGAGCATGTACACCATTCGAGAACTGAGCCCGGGGCAGCACTATCGGCTCGCCCTAACTGCAGTGCGCAACACAGGCCACGAGCAGATCCATAGTGTGGCCCAGCACTTAGCCTTCACCACATGTGAGACACATGAATTGGCTACTCTTTATGTTCCAGCTGTGTATAGAAATTGACATACTTATTGACATACTTGAAAAACAGAAGTTGGTGAGACAGCAACTGTTGGACTGTTAAGCAAGACTTTCAAATCCTCGAATATTTGCTTGGATTGGATTCTTCCTAATATATAAGTAGGTTTGAAAAATGCTTTGGCCAAATGAATAAATGTAAATGTACTCATGTGCAGTACCTCTGGAGGAGCCGCAGGGGAAAGCTGAGAGAACTCAGGGAGGTCGTGACACCTCTAGCAGGCGCACTCTGACTCGCACTAAACTACAACATCAAGGTTCTGATAAAGACCGGGAACATTCAGAAGAACTGCCCAGGTAGGTATATTGGGAAGATAAAATAATTTTTTTCATAATCTTTACACAACATGTTTTTATTAGTGCAAGCGTTTTCAATTGGTGGCATGAAATGAATATTTTCTTTCTGGTCTCTCACAGATACACAGAGCTGATAGACGGTCGGGGGAGAATAACGGCCAAATTCACCAACTCACAGCGCAAAGTCATTCGCCATCGCACAAGTCAGTTATGATTTTAAAAAGAGTAGGATTTGCTTTTACATGGCTTTTACATGACATTCAAACAACTCATGACGTTGTTTGAATGTTAGTGTGACTAACACTTAAACACTCAGGACCAACTGATGAGTCCTGACTTTCAATGATTCCTCACTTTTGTGCTTTCCTATTAGATAGTAACTGAATAATTTAAAGTGATTGCTGATTGCTATGCTTCAAGGTAATTAACTGAATGAGTGCAGACCTAAAGCAAGTATTAGTAACTGGCTGTCTATATGCACCAAGGTGAACACAGCATTGACCAAGCAGTAAGTTAGCTTATCTAAAGCTACCCCTTAGAAATATTTGACTTTACTATCTAGTCAAGTTCACTAATAATCTATCTCATGTTAGGGCAGCAATTATATTATGCAATTAAAACCAAGAACTAAGTTAGCTAGCAATGGCATAAGTATTATATTGTGATTAAAACCATTAAGCAAATTTGAAGAAGCTACTGTAGATGAAATTAGGCGGATTTTTATATTGTATGATCCAAATTGCTAACTTTAGGGTAACTATTATACTGGTCTGGGTCAAAGTGAATCCAGAGCTTATCGCAGGAATACTCTTTGGATTACAGGACGCAGTTCACACACACTCATTCACACCTAGGGGCCACTTTAGAGTAGCTAATTGACCTGCCAGCTTGTTTTAGGGAGGTGAGAGGAGACCAAAGAATCTGAGGGAAACCCACACAAACAGTAACCTGAGGTCAGGATTGAACCTGGGATCCTGGAGCTGTGAGGTGGCAACACTACCCATTGCACCACAATATCACCTGCTAACTATTATATTTTGTTTAATGGAAACCATTAGCCATGATTGCTATCCCATGTTGGCCCTTACCCTTTTAGATTGGTGCCTGTCATGTTATAGAAGGAGACCGAGCTACAGGTTAGATATTGGCAATAACTGAATTGGGTGCAAATAGTGTACACTGTTTTTACCGTGTGTGTGTGTGTGTGTGTGTGTGATGCAATGAATTGGCCTTTCCCACCTCACGGCCAGTGTTTCTGGGACAGGTTGCCAATCCACCATGAAAGTATTTACTGAAGATGAATGATTGAAATACTAAATAATAAATGAACTTGAACTCATTTGCACTTCATTTGTCATTTCATACAGAGCCTGAACCTCCAATCAAATTAGAGAGAATGGAGGAAACAACCAACAAAATCAGTCTGGCTCTAGAGATCCCTGAAGAAGTGACGAAGAGGAAAAGTGGTGGGTGTTCCTTTCAATGCACCATAAGTATTATCTTAAGAAACAGCAACTCTCTTCAGATTCTGCTTTGGGTCTGTAAATGATATTTTGACACTCTAATTGCTGCCAGCTGAAGCAGAAACTCACAAAGTGTCAAAGTAAAGCTGCAGGACACACACCATTACAGTCATATAATAATAACAAGATATTATATGCTTAAATTTTACTTTCTATTAAATATCTTTTATACTTTTAAGCCTATTATTTTATTGTATTCTATCAGGGTTTTTTTTTTCAGAACACAGAGGTAGAGGAGAGATACAACAATGAATTGTGTGTTGTAAAATGGCGTTTTTGCTTTGCAGAGTCTCAGCGTGACTGCAAATATCAGCCATGTCAGAATGGAGGCACTTGCATACAGAGTGGAGACATTTTCAGCTGTGAATGTCTGACAGGCTTTAAGGGCAGACAGTGTGAATTGTGTAAGTCCAACCAGCAAGTCCCACTTTATCACACCCTTTCTTTCAATGGGTCAAGAAACACTCAAGACACATTCAGATCCATGCCACACATTTTCTGTTAGGGGTGGCTAACTCACCTCTTACCACACTTGTGCACTTTGTTATCTAGTTTGGATATTGCATTCCTCATTCAAGTGTTTAGCATTGAGTGAGAACATGTTTCTGAAATAACTTCAGTGAATGGTTTTCCTCACATTGTCTCTCTCTCTCTCTCTCTCTCTCTCTCACACACACACACATACACACACACACACTCACACACATATATTTTTGCCTGTAGATTGTCAACGAGTAAAACATCCATGTACCCGCCTCTACTCGGAAACAAAGAGTGTGCCTGTATGGGAGGATGGAGTCTGCCATTATCTGTAAGGGATTTTTTTCTGTCTTGTGTAGCCCAGATTGTACATGCAGATAGAATGATGTTGTATGTGGAAGTTTGGATACATGCTTGTGTCATTTGTTGCACTTGTTACATGTGGACAGATCCCAAATACTTAGTGTTCATGCAAGACCTAAAATATTTATGAACTAGAATCATTTTGAGAGAAATATTCCTAAAGCAAGAATTCCTAAAACATGACACAGGAGGCACGGTGGCACAGCAGTGCCTCACAGCTCCAGAGTCCTTGGTTTGATCTTCTGTGTGGAGTTTCACATGTTCTCCCTGTGTTCTTCCTCCCACCTCCCAGTACATGAATCGGTTAAGCTAAAAATATGAGCCCCTAGATAAGTGTGCAAGTGTGTGTGTGTGCGTGCAAGTGTATGTGCATGGCATATTCCCACCTCACACAGAGTGTTTCCGGGATAATTGTGCAAGTGTGTGTGTGCATGCATGGCATACTCCCACTTTACATGCAGTATTCCCAGGATAGGGTACAAATCCACCATGACCCTGACCAGGATAAAGCCATTACTGAAGATGGACAAACACTGTACAATGAATAAACTAGGGCAACGTTATACAAAACAACATGAAAGAAAACAATCAAATATAGGGTTTGAAGGTATCAGTTTAAGTTTGCTTTTTGCACAGTTAGTGTTGCATTTTGCCATCAGTGTGGTACAGCAGGGTGCAGTTGCTAATCCAGAACTATCTGTACCATGAATGAATATCAGTGTCCCATTGTATAACAGTCCCTGGAAAGGTATAAGAAATTCTCCAGAGGCTGTGGGATGGTGAGTTGTCACGGTTTGACTGATGAATAATTGTACTAAAGACTAAGAAAGAAAGAAAGAGAGAGAGAGAAATTGAAAGAAATCGAAGATCAATCGAAGATATCATAAATTTTATGATAAAATTCCCATGTTGCTTTCTAAAGCCCCCAAAATATGCTTGCTGTCACAGCAAAATATTAATTATTATTAACTAGTGTTTTAGAAAAATAGTGGTTATCTTTAAGAAATTAAACATAACCAGGGGTACCCAAACTTTTACATACAACTCCATATTCTGGTGTATCTTCTCTGCTCTTGATTCAAGATTTTCTGATGTTTTTCTCTATTTTGCTTCACAGATATAAAAGAACATATAAAGTACAGCAGGACATTTGTTTTAGAGAAATCTGTGAACCTGTGCTCAATAAGAAAAACCCCAGTAAGTATCCTACAGAAAAACTTCCAGATTTGGACCTTATGTTATTGTCTTGTGTAAGATTTTATGACTGAGGTTCAGGCAAGTTTGAAATGACCCAGACTGGATAAAATATAAAGGGATGTGCCAGACATTCATTCCTGTAGGCCAGCTTGTCAATAGGATGATTTATAATTCTAATTTCTAACCAGAATACCTATATTGGTTACATTTCATTAGCTACAGCCAAAACCAGCACACAATCAGAACTCTTTATTGAGCTGTTCAGTTGCTTTTGACATGTAATTTTTCATGTTTCTTGTACTGGATTGAACTTGCATGTTTAAGACAGAGCATGGTTTATATTTTGTTTGTCTGGCTAGGACAGATTTAAACCCTATTGCACGCAATCCAAATTTGACTAGAGACTTTCCAATGCAGAACTTTACATATACATTATTATATTTACATTTGGCAGATGCTTTTTACTAAGTTGCCAAAGTAACATAAGAGTATTTTTAGACCTTGTCCTGTTTCATGCTAGAGACTCCAGAGCACTTCTGTAGGTCACTCTGGATAAGGACATCTGTTAAATGCTATACACAAGTGAGGCAGAATTTCTGCCAGTAAAACAGAAGCATCTGCAAAGAAAAAAGGATGCGACAGTAGTGAGGGCCAAAAGTAACACAAATTTTAGAGCATGTGCTAATATCCAGTAGTGTTACACATACTAGTTACAAATCAGCCAAAGTACAGATAAAAAAGTTGATAAATAATAATACAATACTGTAATACTCTTCTGGGGACAGGCTTGGACCAATTCAAAGGCTCTTTATTTTATTTTTACTTTTCAGCGTTCTCAAAAACACACACACAAATGCACGCACACACGGCTACCTACTGGTTGCTCTCTCCCGCTTATCCTCGCCTCGTCTCACTGCAACACAGAACATTCAATAAGAAAATTCCCCACATGTCCTATCGCATAATTCATTGGGTTTGCCATGAGTCTCACCCACCTCAGCGATCTCAGAACAGCTCTCAGGTGCTGCATGTACCTCTGCCAATCATTATTGTAGATAATAATGTCATATAAATAGGCAGCAACGTACAGAGCTCATGGAAGGAGGATTCTGTCCATGAGTCGCTGGAACATCGCAGAGACCCTGAACAACCCAAAAAGAAGGGTCACGAATTGGCGTAAACCAAACGGAGTGGAAAAGGCCATTTTTTCATGAGATATTGGAGTCAAGGGGATCTGCCAATATCCCTTTGTCAAATCCAGTGTTGAGTAAAAGCAAGCCATAATCTAGTCTGTCAATGAAAGGCATTGGGTATGCATTGAATTTAGACACCACGTTGACTTTTCTAAGACTGTCCCGTCGGTCTTGGGAACCAAAACCACTGGGACTCCTCAATTACCACCATGTCGAGCATAGCCTTGAGTTTGTCCCAAACTAAATTTTTTTGTGTTCGGGCAGCTGATAGGGGCGGCTGCATACCACCACCCCTTGGGTTGTCTCAGTGTGGTGTTCTATAAGATTAGTGCGACCGAGGAGAGGTGAGATAACATCAGAAAATTCTGCCTGCAGTTTAGCCACGCCCATGATTTGGGACAGATAGAGGTGGTCTCCATAAGGGACCAGGGTAGATTGAACCACCATTTTTATATTCACCTCCAGTCCTAGCTCCTCCCTCTCTGAAATGACCTTTGCCAAAGCCATGGGAACTGCCTTCCTCCATGGTTTGAGGAGGTTAAGGTGGTAAACCTGCCGCGCCTCACCTCTATCCATTTGCCTTACCTCATAATCGACCTCCCTGACCTGCAGTGTGACCTCAAAGGGTCCTTGCCATTTGGAGAGTAATTTAGAGCTCAACACAGGTAGCAAAATGACCACTTTGTCTCCCAGTGTAAACTCTCATAGCCGAGTACCCCTGTTATACAGCCGGGATTGATGTTCTTGCACCTGTAGCAAATTGTCCTGTGCTATGTGGCTTAAGGTGTGGAGTTTTGCTCTCGGGTCAAGAACGTATTGAATTTCATTTTTACTGTTGGAAGGTCCCTCCTCCCAATTTTCCTGAATGATGTTGGCTGCGTGGCTTGTGTTCGTACAATAATTAGAATGGGGTGAATCCTGTGGATGCTTGCGGGACTTCTCCTACTGCGAATAACAGTGGCTCTAACCACTTATCCGAATTCTGCGCATCATCGTGAACGAACTTATGAATCATGTTTTTAAGCGCTTGATTAAACCATTCGACCTGCCCATCCGTCTGCAGATAATAAACACTGGTGTAAATTGATTTAGTCCCCACAATTTGTAAAGCTTGCATAGTGTTTGTGACATAAAAGATGTGCCCTGATAAGTCAGGATCTCTTTCAGGATCCCGACTTGAGAGATAACACGAAAGAGTGCCTCCGTCACATTACATGTGGAGATATTGTGGGGAGGCATTACTTCCGGGTATCGTGTTACATAATCCACTAGAACGAACGCAAAGCAATGCCCTTGTGCAGTTTGAGCTAATGGCCCGATGAGGTCCATACCGATTCTTTCGGAGGGGACCTCGATTAAGGGGTGGGTGGGCACAACAGTACTTTTGGGGTGGCCAGCAGATTCACCAGCTGACATGCTGCACATCACTAGCGGACATTGCAGCGAATGTCCGACCAATAAAAGTGGGCCATGAGACGGTTCAGTGTTTTAACCTGACCTAAGTGCCCTGCCATCGGATTATGGTGAGCCGCCTGGAATAACAATTCCCGATGGCTCTTCAGTCTTTTTTTCCTACGTATGAGTGTTCTGGGTCACTCAATATAACCTATCCTTAATAATTGGAAATAGGAGTGGGTGAGCGCAACATTAAGCTGAATTGCCTGACCATCAATTACTCTCACTTGGACGAAAGTGTGCCTAAGGGTCTCATTGCATGACTGCTCCAAGGGAAAATCGCTGAGGGAAATCCCCGCCAACAGGAGAGGAGCAGAGCTCCCCCTGCTCCCCTCTTGATGTCACCCTGACATGGAACTAATGTCAACGGTCCTGGCACTGCCTCCCCAGCCAATGCTGCACACATTCCACACCATTTTTCACTACTGCAGGACCCAACCACAAACATTTATCTCGCTAACGCACAAAACCCCGACCAATTTGTGATTAGTGGATGGGTGAGGCAAAAACTAACTGCACCTCCACTATATCATTTTGCCTCCGAAATTTAATGATGATCGGCACTAGCAGGTATTTGTGAACATCCCTGTCCACACACCTCACTTTCACCAAATCTGCATTTCCCAATGCTTCTCCTTGAACCAAGCATTGGTGAATTGAGGTCTGGTTACACCCCGAAGCACTGGACCCACTCCACTGTCCCTTCTGGAATTCGGGTGATGAACTGCTCCAGCACCACAAGGTCAATCACATCCTTGGCACCGTGTCCCTCAGTCAGCAACCACCTCCAGCAGGTGTCACAGAGCTTCTGGGCAAATGTAAACCTAGAGGCCAAGGTTGCAGGAGGTCAGCGACTGGACAAGCTGACGGTGCTGTTCTGGGGTGCAGATGACCTGCTGCAAAATTGCCCTTTTCCAGTCCAGGTACTCCAGCATGGTGGCAATAGGCAGACTTCCTGCTGACGCTTGGCAAGCCCCACGTTAAGGCAGAGCGCTCATACAGCTTCAAGAAGACTTCCGGGTCGTCCTGCAGTCCCATATTGGTGAAGGTGAAATGGGACGTGCTGCACCAGTCCCTGGAGCACCTGTTAATCCGCTTCCTGGGTGTCGAGCAGGTCTTTGATCCACTGCTCTTGATCTCAGTGCAGCTGGAAGAGGGCCTGATGCTGGGTCTGGTGCAGGTTGGTGAGGAATGTGATGAGGTCAGCCAGAGGTGAGGACTCCATAATAGCATCTTCCTCCAAATTCCCGGGTTTCGGCAAAAGTGTAATATTCTTTCCGTGTTCGGGCAGAAAGAGGAAGTCATCTCACTGCAACACAGAACATTCATTAAGAAAATTCCTCATTCTTGTGCATTCCTTACCACTCACCTTCTTCGGCTCGCCACTCTGTGGGTTTGTCTGATCTTTCTGACTTGCTTGAGCAACTTAATTTCCATATGTGTTAATCATGTGCTTCTGGAAGATTTCCATCCTCACTTCTCCTCATTACAGAATGTGCTCTACACACATCTGCAGATCTTATCCACCCAGATCTGAAGCTGTGGAGACCCTTATTGGAGACCTCTGGTAGTGCCAGCCCTTCACCTCTTGGCACTCACAGAGACTTGGATCAACCCAGAAAATGTGCTGCACTCTCTACAGCTTTGTCTTCCTCCCAAATTCCTGGGGTTTCTGGTCATAGTGTGTTTATGACTCTTCCTGGACATACCATCCATCTTGTCTTCCTGAACTGCTGAACTTTGATTTGATACTTTCATACTGTTACTTCTTGTAAATTTCATATCATAGTAGTCTATTGTCTTCCCGGTGCTTCCTCCAACTTTGTAGATTAGCTTGATTCTCCTTTCTCTTCATTTCCTGGGGATGGCACCCATCTGGTCCTGCTTGAGACTTTACCCTCCAAATCGGCAGCACCATATCCATGGTTAGCCACCATCTCTGATCATTTGATCTGAACCACTTGCAGTCAACACCAATGCAGGCAACATCCAAGAAGTCACTGTAACTCCTCTTTATGTGTTGGACCAATACTTTCTTTCACACTCCCTTTCCCTCCTCTTATTACATTCAGAGGAAACATTAAAATCCTGTCCCCAACATTCTCTACTACTGTGGTCTCATCTATACCATCAATGTTTTCATTTTCATATCTTCCAGCTGATAGCACTGCTGAGAGGAAATGGAGTAAATCCAACTTGTCACACAAGTTTTGGGAGATGCTTCCCTCCTTTTCCTTCTGTTGCCACCACCAAAACTGCCTTATTTCACTCTGAATTCCACACATGTATTTCTGATTAAAATAAATTCTTCTTTCCCTTCTCTTTTTTCCTTCTATAGACTGCTATACTGCTGGTGACTTCATAAGGTACTTCTCACTAAAGGTGACTCACATTCAGTCATCCTTCCGACTTTCAGCTGTGGTAGAATGAACCCCTATGCACAATGTTGGCTCAAGCTATCATATCTTCAAGCTGCTCACTGAAGAACCACAAATCATCAGACAACCTACACGCTTCACCCCAATACCATCCACACTTCTCCAGACAAAGTGCAGCAACCTCACACCATATGTGACCACTATGATCAATATCTCTAACAAATTCTCTAACAACCTTCCAAACTACTCACATCACACTTCTGCTCAGGAAACCCACATTTGGCTCAACTTATGTTAACTACAGACCTGTTTCCTTCCATTCATGCATATGCAAGACCATGGATACTGATGTTCTCACACAGCTGTCTTCATATTTTCAACTAAATAACCCCCTAGAAGGCCAGCCAGTCTGGTTCCAATGCCAGTTTACAGAAACTGCCCACTTTGCAGTCTTTACAAAAAGCCACAAAGAACTATTTGTCTTCTGTCCTCATCATCACTGACCTGTCTGCAGTCTTTGACACAGATCTTCATCATCTGGCCTCTAATACCTATAGAATCAATCCTAGGTATGGTATCACCTCACAGCCTTTTTACTAGCGTACCTCAGGGTTCAGTATTTGGTCCATTCTTGTTGTCCCTGTACACTAAATCACTGGTCTCAGTTATCAGGCCTTGTTGCTTCTCCTAACATCACTATGCCGATGACACACAACTTTATTCTCTTTTCCCTCCATCCACTTCTTAAGTCTCTCAGAAGATATCAGACAGCCTTTCCAACATCTCTTACTGGATGATGTCTCAAACTCAACCTTGACAAAAGTGAACTGATTAACCTACCAGTGAAGAACTCCCTTCTGTTGGACTGGTCAATTACCACTGACACCCTCATAATCTATCCAGGACAGAGGGCTAAGAATCTATGGTTCTCAGCTAAGTTCCCACTTAACAAAACACAACTACTTCATCTCATGACTCTTGGTAAATGGTCTGCACTTATATAGCACTTTTTAAACCTTAGCTGTTCCAAAGCACTTTACACTGGTTCTCATTCACCCATTCACACATACATTCACACACCTATGGTAGCAGAGCTGCCATGCAAAGCGCTGACTTGCCATTGGGAGCAACCTGGGGTTCAGTGTCTTGCCCAAGGACACTTTGGCATGTGGAGTCATGTGGGCCAGGAACTGAACCGCCAACCCTATGATTAGTGGACAATGTAATAGCATTTGTAATAATTTCATGTGTATGAAAAGCAACCAAATCATACTTTGACTTGACCGATTTTTCAAATCTTTATGGTATGAAAGTATTGATTTTTTTTAAACTTGTGAATATGTTAGTGATAACCTATTAAAAATGGTGAACGAATATACCTATTATTTATACATTATTTATATATTATTTATATGATATTAGATACCTATAATGTATACAATTTAAATAAAATGTAGAGGGGCATGGTGGCTCAGTGGTTAGCACATTTGCCTCATACCTCCTGTTGTCCGTAGTGTGTGCGATTATGCCCTCTGATGGATTGGCACCCCGTCCAGGGTGTCTCCCACCTTGTGCCCCGAGTTGCCTGGGATAGGTTCCAGGCTCCTCCCACCCTGTGTAGGATAAGCGGTACAGAACATGGTTGGGTGGGAGTAAAATGTACTCTTGTAAACAGCAGAAAAAAAAAAATCATTGTTCTTTTTTTTTTTTTATCAGACCGCAGAACGCAAAGACAGCAATAAAGGTAATTGCACTTTTCTTTTGTTTCAGTTGTCATGCAATTTATCTTGTCTAATGCTGACTCTTAAACAGAGGTTTGACTGCTGAATTATGTACTTAATACTTAATATTTCCTGTTTTATTTCAGGAAGCTGTAGTAACTTGGTGAAGCACAGACCCCTCTTCGTTCAAAACGTGAAACCATGAATTGCTTACTCAGACAGTTTTATGGACAAGTTTTTTCCACCTCTTATTCTGTAGATCACCATGTAAAATACATCCTGGCAGTTACCCTGCATAAATAGCATACCTCAACTGGAATGGATTTGTAATGTTGACACTACGTGGCTGTGTAGTCCCTCAGGGAATTTTTCTTTAAAAGCTGGCCCCATTGCATCTCCCTTCGGCAACTACATCTTATACAGCCTCAGAACTGGTACTCTTCAAACTCTTTTTTGCCTTGCCCACTCAACAAGAGCACAAACAATTAATGGAAGCATCTCACATGTTCTCTGTGTTTGTATAAATCCAACTTCTCTGCTAGCTATCCTGTAAATAGTGTTTATAGGTGTGTTTTGTAGGTGAATATTTTAATAATAAAATGATTAAAAACTGCTTGTTGCCTTTTTTTTTTTTTTTTTTTTTTTTTTGGGCTGGTGTCTCCTCAAAATGAAGCTTTGAAATGATAAAGGAAATTGATGTTTTTAGGAAATTAAAGCAATAAAATGTCCACTTGCAGTGTAATCTGACTTTATCTCTGCAAATCAGCTTGGATTTCCCTGGAATGAAGGCACAGATGGAGAAAGGCTTTGAGCTATAGAAGACTCCATTTCAAGAATTTTGCAAGGGTGCTGTATATTACCTAACACTGCATTTAAACGCTAAATTGATGATTTAAAATATTTCAAGTCATTCCAACTAGTCCTTCATGAAATGGGGACACTCTCATGTCAAACAACAGAATTTAAGTAATTAATTAAAGGACTCTATGTCTGACTTCATTTTACCACAAGGTGGCTCTGTTCTATATGCACTGGACTGTGAAAGTCAGTTTTAGACTTTTCCCATTTCTATTATTATGTATTCAGATTTTCTTAATGTATTCAGGCTGATGGACATGAGAGAAGTTTACTTTTTGCACACAGTATATTGTATCTTCCCACATTTAAAAATAACAGGGTTGAATGGGCAGGAGTGTAGCAAAATACTTATCCATGGGGAAAAATACTAATCCACAGAACATAGGGTTACTCCTGTGTTTGGCCTTATTAGGATCTGTGTTTGGCCTTGGTAGGATCCCCATCAAACATAAAAGGCACACACCTAATCAACATTTGTTTGTCATCTAACAAGCTATAATAAACTCATAGCTGACATAACATTAGGCAACATCTTATCCTGTTGTGGTCAGTGGGGCCAGGGAATAATTTGCTTCTGTCTTAGAACTACACTTGCTTCTTCCTGCATGACACTGACAATTCTCACCATTGCACAATGATGAAATGAGCCTTCAAATTTCCTGGAGATGTTGTAGTGGGCATTCTATTATTCTGCAATTAATTGGTAATAATCATCATCATCATCATCATGGTGAAGAAGAAGAATGGTCTGCACTTATAAGAAGAATGCTTCATTGCTTCATGCTAGGCTGGTAATGGTATCCCTTATCTCCACCCAATCCATGTAAATGAGGTGATATTGTGTATACCAGTGTTTTTGTAATCCTGTTCCCAAAGTTATCATGCAACAGATATTTTAGATTATTACACATTTAAAATAATATTCTATTTTTAACCTCACAAAGATCAGGAAAATCTTCTTCTTTATTATCTAAGTGCTTTTCAGTATAAAAGTCTAAATATAAAATGCCAATCACTCAATCCAAGTATATTTCTTTTGCTTCAATTGGGAAACCAAGACCAACTGTTACTAGTGTTGGTATTAGTTACAAGGGCATGCAAATAGAAAATTGCTAATTTAAATTGTTTTAAAACATGATTTTTTCTGTTTCAGGCTAAATGTTATCGAGTTTAAGTTTAGGGTCAGAATTAGGTGTAGGGGTAGCGTTTATAGGCTGCATTAATAATTATGTCAGTGGAAGGTCCTCACAAGGATAACAAGACAGACACGTGCGTGTGTGTGTGTGTGTGTGCGCGCGCGCGCGCGCACTCGGTATCCAAGCTTTCTGCTATGCACGCGCGCGCTCCTTTACCCGGGCCCCGCCCCCTTTCTCCCGTGAAAACTGAGATTACAGTTGGGGGTGGGTGCTGGTGCTGGTAGGACCATGAAAGGAAAGACCGGGACGAGACTTTAAGGGTTATTTTCGCAGTCTGAAATTGTTTTCTGTCTAAATGTAGGCTTATATTTCGTGGAAGAGTAGTCAGAACACATTAAAAAGGTGTCTCGCATCCGTCCAGATGTGTAAACCGACCGTGAGCACCGAGTGAGACTTAAACAAAGTTAGCTAGCTAGCTCGCGTTGTTAGCGTTACGCTTAGCTCGGTCAGGAACAACCGGAGAACGGATTCGAAACGAAGCGGGAGAGGGATAGCGTCGTTATCAAGACCTACTATAGTAATGTTGCCCTCGGGAGGACACTCAAGTTTTGGATGAGGGTAAGGACCGAGGGTTTGCTAAAGCAGTTTGAGGGAAGAGTGAAGGTGCGATGCTGGGGCAGAAGGAGGCGGCGCGGGGCTCCGGGGGTCGCCGGTCAGAGTGCCGCGCTCGCCCGCTTCCAGCCCTCAGGACACTCGGGAGCTGCGTGTTGCTCCTGCTGCTCCAGGCGGCCCTGTGCCTCGCCAGACCCGGCGTTATAATCAGCACCAACAATAATAACAACCACCCGAGTGTCAACGTTTACATGAGTGAAGACGAGGTGAAGAAACTTCTCGGTGAGTGTGTTTATGTTTGGTTCCTCTCAGTCCGTTTCGGCTGTGTGCTTATTAGCTGTTTTGGGTGAAGCTGAGTGGCTGTGGAAGCACATTATTCTGTTAGCTTACAGACTAATTTTATTTAAAACATGAGTATACACGAGTGAAGTTAATCAGTTTGGATCAACACTTTTCCAGCGTCTTTATTTTAAAGCGTGTTTCAGCTTGAATTCATTGGACATTATAGGTAGTTAGCAACCCATATGTAAACGAGCGCTCTTGCGCATGCGCCTGACCGGGCCAGGTTCCAAACGGCTCCCGGTTGGACATGGAGTGCACTACTGTAGGAGCCTTTTTATACTTTATATAGTCCGGTTCTGTAGGTAGCGGGGAGGCATTTGGGATTCAGCCGAAAACTTCCAGTCCAAGTTGCGTGTCACATTCTGAACACTGAGACGTGTTTTCAAATATTGTGCTTTTGTGTTTTTTTTTTTAGTTTATGCAGTGCTTCTTCTTCCTATAACAGCAGCAACAACAACAACAATAATAATAATAATAATAATAATAATAATAATGATGGTCAAGAAAAACACAAATTCAGTTCTTGCTGGATTCAATATGCTTCAAATGAAGAGCAACTGTCAGTGTTGTGTAGGACTCTGACTTTATCCTGGTCCACTTCTGAGAAATGTATAAGCAGAGTCTGGCTCAAAATATTTGTGGACATTAAAGACTGAAAGGCTTTTGGTTATAAAATCAGTAACTAAAGAGGTGTTTGCAGCGCTCACTATAGAGGAAAGGACTGAGTTGCTGGTTTTTGTTTGCTTTTTTCAGCCAGGAAATACTTTTTATCTGAAAATCAGGGCTGGTTATAACTTGTGCTGGCTGGTGCCTAATAATCATTCTGTTACTGTCATAATCAACCCATCAGAAATCTTCAGCACACTTGTATAAACACCAGAGACTCTTACGATAGCAAATATGACTGACTCTTTTCCCAGCTTTACCTGTATGTCGTTATTTGTATTACAGTATATGCTCTGTAAATTATCCACATTTAAGGAAATTTGATTTGTGTCATGGATGCTTAGGATGTTTCGTGTTGCATGTTGTGTGTGTGTATATAGTGTGATTGTTCATATTGCCCGGCCTTGCTTCTGACACTAATGGGAAGCATATGAAGAAAGGACAGGACCTACATTGTGCTGGCATGAGAGAAATTATCCTGCGCTGGGTGACTCAGGTCATGCTGCACTCACGTGGAGACTGTCTTACAAACCAAATCTTCTTTAGTGCAACAGCCATATCGTGGGTTTGTTAAAGACAGGCGAGCCGTGTCGTCTGCCAGTGTTCGTAGGAAGGCCGCGTTAACTTCTTGTAGAAGTGTGAATTGTTTAACGATTGTTAATTGCTGGGCGTTGGAGCTTTTGACCGTGACCTATCATTACCATCCTAAGTGTCGCTGTAGACATGCTAAATAAAGGCTTGTAGTACTGCAGTAGCAGTGTCTTCCAGGGGGGAAAAAAGGAAATGGGGAGTAGCTCAGACTGGAGGAATCTAGCCTGAAATGCGAGAAGTTATGTCTAGTGTTCTTACTGAAGCCTCGACTTTTCTAATATTTGGTTCTGGCTTCTTAATAGTCCTCGTAGCGTGTAATCTCAGTGGCTGATGGCTTCACACATGCTCTCTGAGTGTTGACTGTGAACAGCGAGTTGTTTTTCAGATGTTCACCTTTATTTGATTGTGATGTCTGATTAGCCACTATTTCTATGTTATTAGCTTTTTTTCCCATATAAACCTCTCCACATAATGCTGTAACTTGAATATAAAGGAGACCCAAGAAAAAGGGAAGGAGATAAGACTATCACAATGTGATATTCAGTGGCATCCCAGATTTTATTTATTTTTATTTTGTAATGAAAGTGAGTTCACATTTTAGTTAAGCTTCTTTCATTGATGTTGGTTTATTTTCACTTTTACACCCCCACAATGCCATTTGTATACCAGTTGACTGGAATCAATCAATCTCATCACCTTAAGAGAGAAAAGAGAATGATGCAGCAGCGCTTTAGTCATTTAGTCGGGGTCTCTCTCTCTCACACACACACACCCCTCCTCATCTGTACACTTTGCTCAAACAGATCAGCTTCCAAAGCATTAATTTTCATGCTACGGTCATCAATGCTGTCAAGCTCGTCAGCTCTTAGATTGCTAACTTGCTCAGCCAAGTATGTGCCGTGAGCTCAACTGTGTCCTGTAGCTTCATTGCGATATTGAACTTTGGGTCCAGTGTTCGCTGTCTCCCCTACGTTTATGCTGTTATTGTCATGAATATGAAATTGATCAATGTTTGATGAGGCAGAAAAGAAGCTCAGTCTCTCATTTTAAGGTGCTAACATCAAAATCTGATCGTTTTCATTTATTTTTGCGAGGGTCTATAGCAATGTCCCCCTGTGACATCAGCACGGCACACAACCGCTAACATCTCACAGAAATGATGAAAAGACTGCACCAACCAACAAATTAGGACTGCATTCACAAAGTACATCATAAATATCTGAATATAAACATGTTTAATGAATTTCACTGCGGAGTTTGCCTTTAAGGATCCATCACTGTTTATCCTCCAAGTTGAAGATGACACATCAGCTGGTGTTTATAGGTTTAATATCCTGGTTCAGTTTTGAGAAACACAGTAGAACGAAGGTTATTTTTTGTTATATTTATTGTGATTCTCAGGCTGTGTTCCTGTGCTCGGCATTTGTGTCTCATCAGTGCTGAATGATGACCATGGATGGCCTTTACACTCTTTGATACTTGTAATTTGATTATAAAATATCAGCATGTAGCCTGTAGTTTTCTGTTGTGTGCCATGTCATCTGTCCTGTGAGTGAGAATGCTGGAATGCTGTACTTAAAAAAAAAAAAAAAAAAAAAAAAAAAAAAGTAGGTTTTTCCTACAACACTGCATTACCAAGCACACAAGTAAACTCTGTCTGTTTCCGGTCTTCCTTCTTTGTTCCTCTGTTGCTGATACAAGATCACGTCTCTGTGACTACATTTACATGGACAGCAGTAATCTAAATATTGATTTTATTCTGAGTAAGACAATACTGTGATTAAGGTGTTTACATGAGTCGCTTTTAGAATACTCCTTTCATGTACCCGTTTTACGTGTTATAGAACATAGATCGGTTAATGGCACACGTCATTACGTCCCCACGCCAACGCCGTCCGACGTTCCCTCCAGAATTTCACGTATCAACATACAGTTTGTCTTCCTTATGGTACCATATACAGTTGTGGGTGTTTCATTTTTAATTTTAGGAACGCTTCAAGTGCAGTTAATTATTTGTCATGCTGTACGTGCAAATAGACGACTGTTTGAAGCCGTGGGCTGCGTCCGAAACCGCGTACTTACCTACTATATAGTAGCCGAAATTCATGTATTTAACCTACTATATAGCAGGTAAGTACGCGGTTTCAGATGAAGCCATACTCTCTTGTTTGCCGTCAAACGGTTGAGCACTGCCGTGTGTGTACTTGTCCTGTCGCAAGATGCGATGAAAACTCTCACACAACGTTAATAGTGTGATTAAGGTGTTTACATATCTGTAATGCACTCCGATAATGCGACTAAAACAGGAATACTCCACATGTCTTAATTCAATTTGTGTTTACTTCGAGTATGACCTTAATCGGATTAAGGTCATCAATAATCACTGTTTACATGCTAGTTTCTTAATCGGGTTAAAATCAGATTATTGTTGTACATTTAAACGTACTATGTGTTTCCTGTTCGCATGTTAGCGGTGCCTGGTGAATTTGCAGTCAGAACATTTGATAGCTTTTGGCAAAACAAGTTATTCCTTGTATTTTCATACTTTAGTTTGCGTTTATGGGTTGAGTGAGGGCGGAGGCTTTTCAGGCATGATAGCTGATCAAAATCAATCATGTCAAAAATATCCTCTCCTCTTAAGCCTGCAGACTAGTGGCTAGATTCATCATGATGTTTTTTTTTGTCAGTATTGAAGTAGCATTTATTTATGAAAGTTAATTCAGCCAGTTAAGGGAGACAGTAATTTTACTGTATGCCAGAATTTGAAATCCATTAAAAGTTTTTTTTTTTTTTTTTTATTGCACGTTTTATTTTTTGATTATTTGATTATTTCAAATGCATGAAAAGTGTGCTCCTTGCGTACACTGGATGTATATTTTAAATGGAGTTCCTGCTGAATCACAATCTTAATTCTTTTAGTATTTCTGTACTTATTGGGGCTGCAACTAACAATTTTCATAATCGAGTAATCCGTTAGTTTATTTTTTCAATATGTGTATACACATTTTTATATATAGAGAGGTGTATTGTTTTACTCATGTTTACTTTGATTGTAACATTTTAATTAGACTTTACAGATCTTACTTGTGCTACCACTGTTTATTACTGCGAGTGAGGAGCTACTAATGGATCCCTTTATAATGAACAACAGATTTGACACTGCAAGCACACAAATACAGCATATAATGACAATAAATGTGAATTGAACTAAACATTTTAAGCAACTTGCACCAATTTCCCCAACCCTTTTCAGACTGTGGAGCATTTTGGATATAAACATAAGTTTTGCTTGTGCATCACTGTCATGCTTCCGTGTTACACAGGATTACAGGTTACAGTCTTCTTCACTGGATTTAATATTAAAATGCTTAGAGGACAAGTTAGTTAGTTACAGTTACATAGCGCTTTTCTAGACACTCAACGCGCTTTACATAGTATGGGGGTGTGGGAGATCTCCTCAACCACCACTAGCATGTAGCATCCAACTGGATGATGCGACGGCAGCCATAGTTCGCCAGAACGCCCACCACATACTAGCTATTAGTGGAGAGGAGAGAGTGATGAAGCCAATCCAGAGATGGGGATTATTAGGGGGCCATGAGAGAGAAAGGCCAATGGGAAAATTTTTGGTAGGAAACCTGGGGACACCCCTGCTCTTTTATGATAAGTGTCCTGGGATTTTTAATGACCACAGAGAGTCATCTCTCATCTGAAAGACTGTGCTGTTTGTACAGTATAGTGTCCCTGTCACTATACTGGGGCATTAGGACCCTCACAGACCACAGGGTGAGTGCCCCCTTCTGGCCTCACTACTACCACTTCCAACAGCAACCTCAGTTTTCCCCAGGAGGGCTCCCATCCAGGTACTAGCCAGGATCAACCCTGCTTAGCTTCAGTGGGAAACAAGGTGAGAACTGCAGGGAGATATGGCTTTGTGTAGAGGTTGCACAATTTTTTTTCTCTTGTCACTTGATGATTACGCTGCTGTCTGATGGGGACTGAGGTCACGTTGGGCATAAAAGGTAACACTTACTTAAACAGTAAACTGAAGAAATCCATTGTCATTGACTCTGGGTATTCTACTAAAGCTAGCGGCATCACGATATGACATCATGTGCCATCGACTTGGAAACAGCTTAAACTTTGGGTTAATAATAAAAAAAAGGCTTGTGTTCCATTTGAGAGGATACTACCTTTCTAAAATTCATACACTAGATTGTAGAGTGCATAGTGTAAGTGTATAGTGTAATCTGACATGTTGGTTTATTTCCTTGTTGATTTTGTAGTATGACATTACAGCTCATATTAATATTATCTATGGAAGTATAAAATGATAGGCCCATTAATATACTAATGTGTTCAGCTTTTTACAGTAGTTGTTGGTTAATTGCTTACAATTTTCAGTAAAGCCAGACATGCAACATTCACAGAATGATGAGGTTAGATGTGTCTGAGACAATGAAATAATCACAATTATTTGTGTGGCAATCACGAGTTAATTGTGGCAGATCTAATACAATAAAAATATCACAGTATACAATTGTGGCTTTAGTTTTACTCGTGTAGATGAACAAAACTGCCATTGTGTGTGGCAAACAGAAATGGGGACGCTGTCAGAGTGCGCTGTGATTGGTCGGTCTGATAAAATATGAACAGGAAGCTCAGGCTTTAATGAACCAGAGTCAGTGAAAACAACTATCTGACCGTATCTAGTTATCTAAGCAGCATCACTGGTGATTGTTCAATTTATTGAAGAAGTTGGGATCATGTCCACCCTAACCATTAATCTAGCTATTTTGCAGAGTCTAACAGAAGATGCTGTTTTTGAGATGAGTTGTGATGGTTTTTCACCTGGAATCCTTTTTTGAGGTTTCTTTCTACATTATACCAAAAGATTCAGAGGGTGATGGTCTCTGCTTTGACATTTTGCCAGAAGTAGACTAAGAGGCTTTGTTTGCACAGTAGTGTTGAGAGCAGCCAGGATCACAGTGCACTTATCTATGAGACGCTGACATGCTCAATAATGGCTTCTTACTGCCCGAGAGAATCAGGTGCCTGTTGTGCGGGGCAGGAATCTCATTGCCACTGATGTGGTTTAAAGAGCCTATAGTGTGACTCATTGGGATCATATTCTGCCTGTTGGAAGTTTTCAATTATAGTTAAAGAGTTGTAGGTTTTCTGCTGCAAAGCATGAGGTGTCTACCTGGTGTCTGATTATTGTTTGGACACTTGACATCCCCAAGTTTGATGTTGAGCTAGCTTCTGGTGCTTAGATGCTGGCTGTATTTGAGTACATATTGAATTTAAGGCTTCGCTTTTGCCGAAGCTATGTCAATAAGTGCTGCCAAACATAAACTGGAAAGCTACTCCTTCTCTCTCTTTCTCCCAACCCCCAACCGACATGACTCCGTTATTTCCTCTTGCTCTCTCTTCTGGGTCTGTAATTCCTTTTGCAGATCTTAATCTTGAGCCAGTTATTTTATTTATTTATTTATTTCGCAGACCTCTTCTGCAGAGCAGATAGTTTCATCAACGTTTTCCTTTCTTAACAGTACAGCAGTGTGGCTTCTACAGATCTGATGCCTGTACAGGGTACTTTGTTGATTTGTCTTGCAAACAGAGGGTGACTGCCAGGTGATGAAATGTGTCATCTGATGCCTGTATTTATTTTTTTGTTCATTTACATTTGCATGGCGTTGAGTCTTCTCAAAACCACGAAACTCAACTTAGCCTGGCATGCAGTAAACAAGCCGAAAATGGGATTTTGATTTTCATGGAGACTGCACTGGTAGCTGTGTTTGGCGTTTGTTGAAATTGGTTGCTAAAACTCGTTTCCCCCTCGAAACCACTTTCCACAAATGGCTTCTGCTAACAAATTCCTGCTGGATGGCATGCAGTGGTTTAAAGGTTTCATAACATGATTTTGAATGTTTTCCTTCTGTTTGGGATGTAATGTATCTGTTTGTGCATGTATAAGCTCTGCAAAGTCCCAAAACTCATCAAAGGGATTTATTCTATCTAACAGAGAGTAACACTGCTGCAGACCTGCCCAAAACATGTTGTTCAAAGTCCAGGTTTACTTCCGTAATTTCTTTGTCACAGAGTGCACTATCAGCATAAACCCGCCCAAAGGCAGCCACGAAGAAAGAAGGCAAGGTGTCAGTGGATTTAGTTTAGTTTAGTGTTTGTTTGTATGTTGGTAGTCTGACAGAGACATTGATTGTAGATGCTGTAGTGATTGTATCGTGAAACAGTTTATATCAATTGAATGACAAGAATCCTAGCTTTCCAAAGATATATTGCATGTATACCTATGTACAGCAGCTGTTTACAGCATAGTTAGTCCCGCCGGCTTTGTCGGAATTTACATCATATCTGAAAGGTGAGAGAGTTACAAAATAAAAACTTACCACTGTGAAACGTTCTCAAGTCATGTTTGCAAACTTGCTTCCGCTTGATCATCTGCATTTTCTGAATCAGGCTCGAACTGATACGATAAAACCGGAGACATTTTGCTTAGGAGCTTTGGAGGCTAACACTAAGGCTAATGCTAAGGGATTTTACTTTTCTGACACACAAGGCAAGGCTTTTGGCCAATCACAATGCAACGGGTCAGCTCGCCTATCAGAGCACTCTGGACTTTCAGGCAACCTGGGAATAGAGGAACTTCAATAATGTACAGTATTTGACAAATAATGTTTTTTGAACATTAAAGCATTTTAACCTATTTTCTTACAAAGAATAAACAAAAAATCATGACACGACCCCTTTAATGTTTCATAATGCTCATGGTGAACGTAAGAATAAGTGTGAGCCTTATATCGGTTTTCCATTTGTTAGTTAGGAGCCATTATCCGGTCTTGTCATGCTTTACATAAACATCTAATGGACGAGAGCTTATTCAGCGTGAGAGGAGAGAAAACTGTCAGCATTTAGCAGACATAATTTTCCAGAGTGACTTACAGAAGAGCTTTGGGGTGTCCATCATAAACATATTCTCTGTGATAGTTCTAATAGTTCAGGGTCTAAGAATAGTATCAAGCTAAAAGCGCAGAGAGGAGCTAGTACTGCAACAAAAGCAGTGTTTTAGTGAAGAGGTGGGTTTTCAGTTTTTGGTTTTCATTTGGACGCAGTTAGTGACGGATGTTTATACAGTCAGGGGAAGTTTATTCCACCAGAACAGAGATGAGCCACATACTAGGGCTGGGCAATATGACCAAAATATCATATCACAATACTTGAGGACATTTCTATGATACACAGTGCATATCACGATGTATAATTTAGCTAACAACTATTGTCTGCAAAACAGTAATAAAATAAACCAAAAAAAAGTTAAACTGAGTTACTTGACTGACGATACTTTTCTTTAATGCCTACACAGACCAAGATTAAGTTTATAAAAAAATTTTAAAAAAAAAAGTCAAATCAATGACATACATTTAGTTTAATTTAATTAATTTAATCACCATACCAACGATATCTCAGAAAAATATATCGTAATCATTCATTTATCTTGATATCGGTATTTT
>JANDJT010000012.1:13709064-13722107 GCA_024331685.1 Stegophilus panzeri
ATGTATATGTATGTATGTATATGTATGTGTGTGTGTGTGTGTGTGTGTGTGTGTGTTTAATATCGCCCAGCCCTGTCACATACACGTCTTCCTTGTGTCTTGTATCAAATTGAGCCCTGTAAGCTTGACAAGCACTGTGCATGGGACAAAGCACTGTCCCAAGTAGTTTTTCCTGTTCCAGCACACCTGATAGACTGGATTATTAAGTAATGAGGTCAACAACATGTGCACCAGAACGCCCTATCCCTGCATTTGTACTTTTAACCTCAAGCTTTGTTGGTTGAGGCATACTTTTTCCAAGTAAAGTTTCACTGCTTCCTGCATGATGTCACTGTCTCTGTTCGAGATGAGCTGAAGGAGAGAGCACAGACCTGGCCTGGCCTCCCCTGTTCGTTTACTCTTCTCTCCAGTCTAAACCTCAACATGACTCAAGAGTAAAATGTAAGCCACGTAAGCCTCGGCTGGTTACAGACTCAGTCTACGCTCTCATGTCGGTGTTATTCTGGAGGTTCACTTGGCTGACGGTGGCACATGAACACTGCGGTCAGGGAAGATGCCATCAGTGATTTATGACCGAGGACCGTCACTTGTGTTTCCTTTACTAAAAGGCTCATTGGCCTCGGGCAGTTACACATAAGTTGCTAGCAGATGCACTGTTGATGTTTACCAGTGAGCTTCTGGGGTGGTTTGCTTGTATTTGCAGAATTCAGAAAGGCAAGGTGTATAGTGGTTTCTAGGGCTAGTAAAACATTACATGGGATGTTACATGTTATTATGGCTAGATATGCAGGTACATGTACGTACATTGAGTCAAATGATGATGCCGTGTGATTTGATAAACAATTTTTTTTAACCTAATGAAACATTGCAATTACTTTCAATGTGGCTGTATTTTATTGTATGCTATAAAAGTAAGAACATTACTCCAGTTGGTCAGGACCTCAGTAACTTCCTGCATCCAGTCCTGCCTGCTGCTGTTCCTGATCTATCCAGCATGTGTGTTTGATACATTTCCCTTCTATAGGATCATTCTGCATGCAACTGAGCTTTTGATTGTCCTTCTGATCTTTTTTTGTGCCGATTACTTTTTAATGGGTGGTTCCTTGGTTTGGGCAGGAACCTTTTGGCAATTTCCTGTGCACCCCTCAGGAGCTGCCCTTCTCCTCACTTCTGTCTAAACCTGGGTATACTCACAGTGATAATCTGATTAAAGATATGTCATTCAGTACGTTTACATGGACAACTGTATTCCGATATTAACCCGATTAAGACAATACTCTGATTAAGAAACTAGCATGTAAACAGTGATTATTGATAACCTTAATCCAACTAAAGTCATACTCGAAGTAAACACAAATCGAATTAAGACGTGGAGTATTCCTGTTTTAGTCGCATTATCGAAGTGCATTATAGACATGTAAACACCTTAATCACACTATTAACGTCGTGTGTGAGTTTTCACCGCATTTTGTGACGGGACACGTACACACACGGCAGTGCTCAACCGTTTTACGGCAAACAAGAGAGCACGGCTGCGTCCGAAACCACGTACTTGCCTACTATATAGTAGATGAAATACATGTATCTCAGCTACTATACAGTAGGTAAGTATGCGGTTTCGGACGCAGCCCGTGGCTTCAAGCAGTCGTCTATTTGCACGTACAGCATGACAAATAATTAACTGCACTTGAAGCTTTCGTAAAATTAAAAATGAAACACCCAAAACTGTATACGGTACCATAACAAAGACGAACTGTATGTTGATACATGAAATTCTGGAGGGAATGGCGTGGCGTGGGGACGTAATAACGTGTGCCGTTAATCGATCTATGTTTTATAACATGTAACATGGGTACATGAAAGGAGTATTCTAAAAGCGAATCGTGTAAACACCTTAATCACAATATTGTCTTATTCAGAATAAGGTCAATATTTAGATTACTGCTGTCCATGTAATGTTATTGTTACAACTATTGTTACAACTATCACAAGCTTAGCAGTTTCTTCAAGGCAGCAGAGTTATTACTAATTCTAAATTTAAAATTATTTTGAGTATATAAAAATGTCATTTATAGATGATACGAATGTCTGTTGGCTTGCAGCAAAGGACTGTTTGTTTAGTAGTTTGTTTGCATAACCAATGAAATCGCACCTAATTAACATTCTGTCCATTGTGATACAAACATATAGTGCAGTCTAACGAGTGTGGAAAATAGTTGTGGTCAGCTAAAATAAACTGAGATCTGTGCCCATGGTGGAACTTCTTGGATCTTTTTAGGCAATACACAGTTCCAGTGATGTGTTTACTAGGTATAATCCCGTTAAATTAATGAAGGCCAGACTATCCATGGCATTAATTAGACACACAAAAGAATGTCATCTTGCTCACATCATTGCAGTCAGGGCGTTATATAATAGTGTAATTGACCATGTTTGTTGTTTAGAGCTCATGTTTCACCTTTCCAACATAAAGACCAACGCAGTTGTTGCATTTAACTGAATCTTCATTTGTATGTAAAATAGCTTAATGCCTTGGGCATTTTCAGAGCCCATTTTGGTTTCATGCATGATTACACTGCAGTGTTCTGTCTTCACACTGCACATAAAAGATATTCAAGTGTTGCTGGAGTAAATTTTCTCTATATGTTTGACTGAAGAGACTGTTACTTATAGCAGGAGAGTTACATGACAGCTTTCTGCTGCATCTTCTTGTTTCTGAAAATGCAATGTCGTCTGTGCAAGTTATTCCACATAGTGAAAATAGTTACAGTTAACCACGCTCTCTCTGACTACGTTTACATGGACAGCAGTAATCTAATTATTGATCTTATTCTGAATAAGACAATATTGTGATTAAGGTGTTTACATGAATTGCTTTTAGAATATTCCTTTCATGTACCCGTGTTATAGAACATAGCTCGATTAACGGCACACGTCATTACGTCCCCACGCCACGCTGTCCGACGTCCCTCCAGAATATCACGTATCAACATACAGTTCGTCTTTGTTACGGTACCGTTTACAGTTTTGGGTGTTTTTATTTTTAATTTTAGGAAAGCTTCAAGTGCAGTTAATTATTTGTCATGCTGCACGTGCAAATAGACGACTGCTTGAAGCCACGGGCTGCGTCCCAAACCACGTACTTACCTACTATATAGTAGCCGAGATACATGTATTTCGCCTACTATAGGTCTATAGCAGGTAAGTACGCGGTTTCGGACGCAGCCGTGCTCTCTTGTTTGCCGTAAAATGGTTGAGCACTGCCATGTGTGATCGTGTCCTGTCACAAAATGCGGTGAAAACTCCCACACGATGTTAATAGTGTGATTAAGGTGTTTACATGTCTGTAATACACGTCGATAATGTGACTAAAACAGGAATACTCCACGTCTTAATTCCATTGTGTTTACTTCGAGTATGACTTTAGTCGGATTAAGGTTATCAATAATCACTGTTTACATGCTAGTTTCTTAATCAGAGTATTGTCTTAATCGGGTTAATATCGGATTATTGTTGTCCATGTAAATGTATTGTGTGTATCCTGCTTGCATGTTAGCGGTGCCTGGTGAGTTTGCAGTCAGAGCACTTGATAGCTTTTGGCAAAACAAGTTATTCCTTGTATTTTCATACTAAACGTAAACTATGTATACTATGTATTTTCATGGTAAACGTACTCTGACTGATGTGTGTAGTGCAGTAAACCTTGGGATTCACAATGAAAAGTTTGTGGTATAGTTACAGCACTGAGGTGTGTCACAACACCATGAGGCCCATAATGTTTAAACACATACCACATGAAAATTTTGTTTTGCAGAAATCAGTAAGGAGTAGTTTTCTTTTCCACTCTAAAAATGCTGGGTTACAAACAATTTAATTAATAACACAACTAAGGGTTAATACTATATAGCACCTTCACAACATTGGATTATTTTCAACTGCTTTGGGAGTGTTTCTCTACCTCGACTATTGGACTGATAATCACCCAAATCCTGAATCACCTTGTTTTATTATTATTATTATTATTATTATTATTATTATTATTAGACATAAACTTATCTTTCAAACATGCAGGCTGTCTTCAGTGTAACCTAGTGGTTGGGTGAAAATAACAACCCAACGTTTTTGGGGTGTTTTTTTTTCCCCCAGTTTTCTCATTTTTGGATTGTTGAACCTACTTTTCTGCTGGGCAATTATGAATAAGCACAAAGACGAAATCTGTGTATCCTGGGTGTTTGGGCTAGTGCCTTGCCCATCCTAATTAACAGATGTTATGATTTATATTATGGGTAAGCAGTACCAATTCTGGAAAGCCAGCGTACAACACGTTTAGTGATTTCTGCTCTAATTAAGTGTGTCTTTGAGCAGAGAAAACTGTTCAGAACTCGCCACAATATTAGCTTCAGAACTTCAGAACAGAATTTTTTATTTTTTACACTTAAATTTGTTTATGAATTCATAAACATGCCCATCACTGATGCACTGAGGGTTTTACTGGTTGTGTTCTCTCTGCGCCGCCATCCTTTCACACGCAGCCCATGACTGAGGGTGTGACTTAGTCGAGACCTGCCTTGTTTACGTACTGTTGTTGGTTTTTTGGCAGAGATTCATAATCCAGCTGAGCCTAAAAGGCTTGTTAGCTTAATATTTACTTTCTGTTCCATCCCATTTCTTTTCATTGTAGTGGAATTTCTTGGGTGTTGTCAGGGAGTGCACAGTTCCAGTGATTTGTTTACTAGATCCTAAACGAGTAAAAGCTGGACTTTCTATGGCATTAATTAGAAAAATGGACGAACCTTTCATTGCTACAGCATGGCATTCCAGAAGGTCAACATGTCTCCAGTCTCACTGGTCCCTCTACTCACTTTATGGATTGACCTTGACCCTGGACCTCATCCTTTCATGTCTTTACAAGTCACTCTCTTAAACTCCTTGTTAGAATCGACGGTCCGAGGGAGTGAAGATACGACTCCTCAAACCCACTTCTTATCAGTAGGTGTTATAGCACTGAAGGAAGGAGGTGAATTCTCTAAACATCTTTATGAGGAGAAAGAGGGAGGACGGAGATGAGAACCAGTCGCTGTCTGTGCGGATATATGGAGAGCGTTAATTTAGCCTGGAATGTGTCGTTTGAAAGTTTGAAAGAGCCTCTTGTGCCTGGTGAAAACCATTTCAGGAGGTTTTTGAGGGTCAGAGTATTTAGAGGGTTTTGTGTAGTCGTAGGTTGTATTTAGCTTTCCCGGGCGAGTGGATGTAACGCCAAATTCACACACCATGTGCATCATGGGAGTGTCCCATTGTGACTGTCTTCAGTTCCCACACCGCACAAGACAGTAGAGTAGAGGTTAAACAGCCTACTCATCTTTTTTCTGGTTATCCATGAGTAGCACTACTGTACAAACAGTTATTGAAACTAGAGCTTGCACGATTATGACATCATCTGATTTTGATTCTGATTTTCATGGTATATAGACAGTATGATCGTTTGATTTTTATTTATTTATTTATTTATTTTTTAATTCATTTCTCATTTGAACAATTGGTATGATGCATAACAAAAGGGCAGTGCAACATTGTGTGAGCATCACAATTCTCCTAAAAAATCATGCACATGCTAGTTATCGCTGTTACAGTTATAGCCCCAAACTGTATGACTGCACTGTTGTACAGCTAAACATAGCCTCATGTGTTGGAGGGAGACACTCTGCAAATGGGATGGCAGTTGGAGGAATGGTGTTAAACAACATCAGCTCATAAAGTTAGCGTTTTGGATCACTGTTTTAAGCGCCAATATTTCAACACTTTCCTTCAAAATTAGGTGGCGTAAAGAGAATTTTGAATTGCAGAGAACTGAATTCAGTGACACAAGGTTCAGAGATCACTACAAAAGAGTGTGTGTGTGTGTGTGTGTGTGAGTGATCTTTTGATCAAAAAAGATGTTTTGCATAGTTCAAGTGGTTTAGTTGTTTGTTTGCTGCATGTCTTCATTACCCTGGTGAAAAACAAGCCCAAATCTGACTGAACCCATCTTTTTCAGAGTGTGAACCGTGAGGCCTCAGGCATAGTCTGTGTTCCAGTTCTTCCCGAATGTGTTTGGTTGGGTTGAGATCCGGGCTCTGTGCAGGCCACTCGACTTCTTCCACATCAAATTTGGCAAAACATGTCTTCATGGAGTTTGCTTTGTGCACAGGGGCATGGTCATGATGGACCATCTTTGGACCTCTTAGTCCCAGTGAAGGGAAATCATGTCTTTGCAATGCTACAGCATGCAAAGACTTTCTAGACTATTGTGTGCTTCTAACTTTGAGGCAGCAGTTTAATGAAGGCCCACATATGGTCATGTGTCCACAGACTTTTAGCCATATACTGTATTTTTACACTGGTTCGTGCACTGTTTGTTTACTATAATTTCTTTATGTTTTGGCTGGTTTGTACTGTATTATAGATAACTGTTCAGCTAAAAATTAAGGGTTTTTTTAATAGGGTGACACATTGTTTAGACATTTGCTCTGTTAATATTGGACTTCTGACTCAACCTTAGCCACAAGAGCCCTGTTGCCCTGGTTCCCTAAAAAATGTTTATACTGTGAAAGAAAATATGATATAGAATTTTGAGTGCATCACCCACTTCTTACAGATCGCCTGTTTGAGTTTTCGGCACCATAACACGGCTAACCAAAAACATCTCTCAGATTTCTTGTGGTTCATCATTCGGTGTCTGATGTCAACATCAGACATGCCTGCACACTTATGAATTGACCTTGAATTTTCCATCATCCAACAGTGAGATGAACCAGATCAGTGTTCAGCATCTGGGAGTATAGTAGTTGGTTTACTGATCAAACATAGACTTTTGAATTGTCATACCCAATTACACATTTTGGTGGTTTACCCTCTCAGGCCACGTTTAGGGTCCCCCTGTTAAAAGAAACTGTTTACATGAATGAGATGGCAGATGGAGGAACAGCTCATATGGTTCTAATTAATAAAAGGCGTTTTCGTCCTTGTGAAGGCCAGGCTGGATTCATTACCAGGCTGCCACAACTGAACCACAATAATTTGGATCCTTCATCGTCAAAACAGTGGTCCTTCCAAAGAGTGTGTCACTGAGCTTACGGGCCAAACGATCCTTTAGACACCAGAACATATTCAAAGCAATAGACCTGTGGTACGAGTTCTGAGGAGATACATGTTCAGATGGCTGACCTGTGAGGGACGGTTGTAGTGGTAGAGTTTTCATTTTAAGTAGTGTAGATTTCTATCCTTTCTTATAGACATGTTCAGGTGAAAAATATTCACCATGGAGCTGTATCTGTAAGCTGTCAAGTCGTCTGTCAGCGCTAGAAGATCCACTGACCTGGATGTGGTCTCAAGTCTTCCTGTTGAATTACTGCACACACTCAGTACTGAAAAGTGCTCTCAGGCCCTCCGGTCATGTGGCTTCAGTAGATGGTTTTAAAAGCTTAAGTGTAATGCCTCTATTTTGGCATAATCCATTACTTTGAAGAGCGATTGTCTGAATGTTGAAAGACTTGGGATGCATATTTAAAAAAAAAAAAAATTTATCTAAAGGTTTTTGGTTTATTTATTACCTTGGGCATAAAAATGAAATGCACATCTGTGAATGAATGAGAAGTTGTTAGTGTTATGAAGGATTTTATAATTTTGTATTTCAGTTAAGTGTGATTCGCTTGATATAACCAGTAGGGCTGGGTGATGTGATGCGTTCAGCTTACAAGTAGTCGAGGTGCCTCGTAATAATTTCCCACCTCAGCAAAACAGAAAAAAACACAGACATCTCCACAAAAACCTGTCTTTCGTCTTTAGTAGAGTTGCAACAACTAATCGCTAATAATCAATTATGAAAATCGTTGGCAACGAATCTCATTATCGATTAGTTGGTCTGCACAGGGAACGTTTACTCATTACGTTACTTCTCTTCCGAAAACATGCTTCAGAGAGTAAATATTAAAGTTGTGTCCCAAATTATGCACTCTACCATCTAGTGTATGAATTTTACAAGGTAATATCGTCTCAAATGGAACACTAGCATTTTTTTACTAACCGGAAGTATAAACCGCTTCCTAGGCGATGGCGCATGACATCATACACACGTAATGTGACACTGATAGCTTCAGCAGATACCCAGAGTCACCGACAATGACATTCTTCAGTTTACTGTTCGTCAATGTTACCTTTTATTAAAAGTAATGCATAAATACTATTATATAATATAAACTTGTATATTAGTTTTATTATATCTTATATATAAGTATTTATGCATTATTTTTATCAATGAACAAAAAGCACTGAATTAAACTACAGTCCTAAATGAATAATATATATTCTGGTGTGTGTGCGTGTATTGAGTTCTTTTCGGTCTTATATAATTGGACAAGCAGTTGTGTAAAGTTTTATTCTGAAGTTTATATTTGTAACACTCAGTTTGTGGATTTTATTTTAAATAAACGAAAAAGCGTTACTGAAAGTTTGCCCTCCTCATCCGATTAATCAGGAAGAATAATCGGCCAACTAATCGATTATGAAAATCATAATCGTTAGTTGCAGCCCTAGTTTTTAGCACATAAACAGCTACTTTAACTCCATTATAGTTACAGGCCTGAGTAGCTATTGGTACCGGTTATACTACAGTGAACAAGCTAACCAGCGGACCATAGCATGTAGAGTTAGCAACAAGCTGAAAGACTAACGTTGGTGATCACGCTAATATTGATTATTACTTTCTCAAAATAGTATGATCAGTGTTATAGTTTATTGATTTTATAGATATAATTGATCTAAAGCCAATACTGCTATAACCTAATTAAAATAGAGAAGGGGTGCCATGTGAGTGGCTATGTTGATTTGATTTCACTCCGTAAGAACAAGGAAGGAACTGGTAGTTGAAAAGGCTACCCCCAAGTTGACGAGTTGAAATTGCATGTCGAGGGGGTGTTTTCATAGCTTTTATATCGTTGTAGGCAGGGAGTTAAGTGACGAGTCCCCTCAGACGCGGCAGAAGATGCAGTCATGCTAATGACAGATGACGATCCCTCTTTTTGGGAGGTAAAGTAGACAGAAAGCTAGAAAATCCTCATTTTAAACAGCTTGTGTAAATGGCTAATATTACACACAATATTCATGGCTTATTCACATGTACATGCAAATCCTGCAAATTATAGTAACAGCAGCTTAACAAAATATTCTAAATTATGAATCTAGTCATCAGCAAAAGCTACAAACATATGGACAGAAGTAGTAGGAAAAAATGTAAGATGTTCGCTACACCATAAATGTACTTTGTAAGTGACAGTGAAATGTACTTTGCCAATGAAACAAATGGTGTATGTGAAACAAGTGTACATACTAAAGATACATTGTGAGGCCGGAAGGCTTAGGAAGGAAGTTGTCATATCTAATTTAAATGTTTAGATGGGGAGGGATATTAGATTTCATCCAGCCGTAGTAAAGTTGCGACGTGAAGGTTTTGCGTTTCCATAGTACGCTATGCATCTAAACCACAGAAATGTTCCGGTCAAAACACACTACATTGTTGTCCGTTTCTCTCTGTTGGCATGACGTCGTCTAAATCTGGTTCAAATACAATGATGTCTGTCTGAGAAAATGTAATGTCAAACTAGGGCTTAGGTTCTTGCAAACATCTGACTCCGAATGGAGACCTGTACCGCACCTGTTTGGCCCACATGCTACAAATCTGCAACACATCGCCAGATTTGTGTGCTGAATAGTGGGTGGTCATAGAAAAGCATCTCAAGACTTTTTACCCCCCCTTCCACTAAAACCAGCACCAGTCACCCGAAAGACATGAATATGTGAATGACTGTTTTTGGGACCATGGCAGATGTTTGGATTAGCTGGTGCCTCTCTATTGCACATTACTTCTGGCACACAAGCTGTTGAGTAAAGCGATGAATTAGAGTGGCCATGTTGGGGGTTTTTTTTGTTTTGTTTTGTTTTTTGTGCGTCTCCAGTGCATTTTAATAGCTTTTCCAAATCCATCTAAGAAAAACACCTCTAATGAATGCCAGAGACCAGAAAAACATCTCTTGGAGGATACTGCTCTCTCTGCACTTGTTTCCATTTGTAGGGTTATCACTGACTGGTATTGGTGTCTGAAATGTGACAAACCTCTACATATAGCTCCCCCCCAGGTTATTTGGGATTACCCTTAGATCTTTCATTCATGTGCAGCAGTATCTAAATGAGGTATTTGTGTAAAATTTTCATTGATTTTCATTTCATAGACGTGTAAGTTGGTCATTGTTGTGTAAACTTGTGCAAAGGCCCTGCTGAGTAACTGTTCTCCCACATTTTCTTCTATCTGTGGTCCAAGTTAATATTCTTTTACCCATACTAAAATGCACGTGCTGCCTTAGCTTGCTGCTCTATAATAACTCTATCAGAATGCTTATTGTGTGTGTGTGTGTGTGTGTGTGTGTGTGTGTATAGGCACATTCACCCTGAGACAGAAGTGGAAAGTGGACCCTACAGGAGTTTTTCAATTTTTTTTTCTCCTCTCACTCAAAACCATATCAAATATCGCACTCGTGATGGAAGATCCGATAAAAGTCCCTTGGAATGTCGTAGAGCCCATAATCACTGAACATACTGGTATCAAGTGAAATCATTTTGCCATTAAACCCTACATAAAGCTGCCTCTTGAATAACACCCCAGCGCTATGCTCTATTGACGGAGGCTTTTGCAGCAGCCACATAGCCAGCTCGACTCGAACATGCGCCCAGAGCCAGAAAGAAAGGAGGAGGGAAGCTTTCAAGGGGAGCGAACTGAAAGACTAGTAGGGAGCATTTACAAAAGGAGGCAGTGAATAGGAGAGGAATGATTGTCGGCACTATTCACATTTCTGTGCCTGTCCTTTTCAAAGTGCCACAGTGAAAGCAGAAGGACTCCCCTGTCTTCCCTCTCTCTGGTATGTTTTGCATGCAGTACACAGCTCCAGCAGCCAAGAATGTGTTTTCAGCACCTGCTTTTTCTCCACACTTCCTTTTTTAGACATTTTAGCACTTGTTGGGGTTCTTTGTGGCAGTATTTTAGAGAAGCAGCAGTGCTATTCTAAACCCACTCTTCCTTGTGGTTTTGCAGGCCTATTGGTTTAGCAAACATTTTTCCATCTTCCTCCACTTTACTCACTGCAGCATTCACTACCTCCAAGGCACTGTCTTTCCTTGTTTAGTTTCTTTTAATAAATATAGGAAATGGTGTGTTTACCAATATAGCCTGTGGAGTGTTTATATATAAAGTTGTTTACCCTCGTCATGCCTCTGTCAATCCAAGGGCTTTCACAGAGCAGTCAGTGTGAAAACAGGGTGTAGCCGTGAAGCAGAGAATGACCCTGTTGTTAAATAAGCCCATATCCGTGGCAAAAGCCCACTTTATTCCATCACCTTCAGTTCAAGATGCTCGGTGCCCTGCTAGCTTGTAGTAATCAGACTAAAATGAGTCCCAAAATACTCCCAAAAGGAGTCCCCAACAAATGAACTGGAAACACTTCCACTTACATGACTGTAAGACTAAGTCTAAACAAGTATTTATTTTTTTTATTTTTTATACTCTGGTTATTTAATTAGCTAGGAGAAAATAACTATTTTTGGGAGGCTAAAAATTGGGGCGGTGCTATAATCATTGGAAAAAAGTCTGTGCTACTGACTAGAAGCATTTGAATTCAAATGTTGTGATCAGCACTTTAATTGTTCACCTAGATGCTTGGCTTGAATTTTGCCTTACTTGAACGTTGGCTTGCATAAATGTTAAACATACAAATATATAAATGTAACAGTCTTTTTATTTTGAAATACATTTCCCTTCATCATGTGGAAGTAAGGATAGGGTTGTAGTTGCTTTTAAAACTAACTACATGTACACACAAGGACTGTTGTACATGTGCTATATTCATTTGACGTCAATTTTATTGGGTTTTTCATTGTTAATTTCTCTTCTCACTGGTAGGATGTTACAACATCGGTTTAATGGCACAATAAATGGCCACATTATTATAGCTCCTTCAGCTCTTGCTATCAGCCCTGTTTGCCTTGTGCGGAGGAAGGTATCGGTCAGAGGTATTCTGGTGCTGGCAAGGTACATTTTGGCTCTGACCTGCCCCAGTGTACAGAGGTTTTAATCCTCCATGTGTATGAAAAGTACACAGACAGGTATGCCAAAAAAAGCCGCTTGCATATCTGCAACATAGTCATGTGTGAAATATTACCCCACGCTAATAGTTCTAGTGCCATGCCTCTGATTCGCTAACAGATTGTCCATTCTGTTTGGAGGTTTTGCTTACAACAAGCATGTAGCGGGGAAAGTGTAGGCCATAAGTGTTAGCGATTACCTGCTGCCCTTAAGCACGACAAAGGTCAGGCCTCCTCGGAGAACAAGACTCTGTCTATACCTTGCTGTGTTTTGTGCAGCCCAAGATAGGCTTACTTTCACTAATCGAGTAAGCTGTGACACCGTGGCAGTTTTTCCTGCCCCTTGGCCCTTCGCTGCAAGCCAGACCAGCATGCTGCATTTCATGTCTATGCTCTAATGGTGTGACATGGAAATGGTAGTCCCATCTGAAAGTAGTTTTCTGTCTGCTGTGCAGCTCAGGTCTAAGTTGGTCTGCCTGCTCGCTCCTCGGTTACTTTTAGCCAACACCTGTTTGGTATTACGCTGATTGCCTACCCTCCTGACCATCTGTGCTGATAAGGCAACCCGAGCAGTAAGGATTTTCCACCAGCAACTATTACACAATTTTTCTATGCTAATGAGTCCTAAACACTACAGCAAAACATGAGTGGAGTCACTCCTTTCAGCTTCCCCCCTCAAAAAACTGGATTAAACTTGACCTCTTTCCCTATACAGTGCTTTTCCAATCATGTGTGAACACAGCCTTTCTTGGCTCTCGAGTTAAAGGAGACCTATTATGACCCTTTTTACAAGATGTAATTTAAGTCTCAGGTGTCCTCAGAATGTGTCTGTGAAGTTTCAGCTCAAAATACCCCACGGATCATTTATTATACCATGC
>JANDJT010000012.1:13732310-13753606 GCA_024331685.1 Stegophilus panzeri
ACTAATCACTGACTTTCCACAAGGCTACAAGCCTTTATTCTTTATTCTTATTAATGGCTGAATTAGTTCCTCTGTAAATTTTTATTAGTTTATGGGGATTTTTATCATCTGCAGCTTGTAACACTTGGTTTTCTGTTGTATTTATAGTGAGTGCATGAACATACACAGCCAGGGAAAAAAAATGTTGAAAATGTGCCAAGAAGCTGTGAAATTCCATAGGGACTCGATGGTACACATGTACTGTAACTCAGCTGTAGGTCTGAAATGTGACATACAACAGGGCAGATATAATGACTTTTAGCCATGCAAATGTTGCAGATGGTTTTGAGTCTATAATAAAAACATCTTTAACATGGCCTGTTTGTAGTTACTAGGTCTTTGTGATCACTTTAATGGATTCATTTTAGAGACGCACCAATTGTATCTGTAAGTAGTTTTAAAACATCTGATGATCAGGGCCGATTATATCCTGTCAATCAAAAGAGGGCGGGAAAACGCATCGATTTCATGCTGTGCGTAAAGATGATGACTCTTATGTGGAATGAGGACAAAACTGTAGTCTGTAAGCTCTGTAATCTCTGCACTGCTAACATTTTACACCAGATGCTGCAGCAGTGAAGCAGGAGTTTCGGCATCGAGTCTAAATCCCAAACCAAATTAATCACTGTGTCTCATTTTATTAATGTAATTAGTATGAAATTAAAGATGATATATAAATCAAAAGCTTGTAGTGTACATTTTTTGGCTTATTATTTATGGTAAATATTAAGGATTCGTATGAAACCAGAACTGTAATAGTAGGGTGAGATTGAATGAGTGAATTAGTATCTGTCTGTGGAGATGAAAATCTGTAGTTTTATAATAATCAGTGAAATTAAACTACACAACCATTTCTGTCTGTAGATCAGAGGTTGTATTCACACAGAATCCTGGGAATAAAAGTAGTATCTAGCTGGCTGATGTAAGATGAACACACAGACAGTATAGTACTAAAATCAGGTCATAAACCTGCTGATACTTCGGGGTACTCCAGGAGGACATTTAAGACACTAAGACTGAATTACCAACAATCCTCAGTATCCTGGCTGACCCTACGCTCTGACCCCAGCTTCCTAACGAGCTGGGATATGCGAAGAAAAGAATTTCACTATGCTGTAATGTATATGTGACAAATAAAGGCCTCTTCTTACAATGACTATTGAAAGGAGTATTGAAATGATATTTGATTAATAAGTGAAGCAGCACCTCTGGAGACACGACTCTCCTCAATTTGGCCAACTGAAAACTGCAGTTATGCAGAGAAGACAGTCCGGTACAGGATTTCGCTGAGGGTTTTTTGTGATTGTTACGGCCAAAAATGCTTGATTTTCATGCGACTTTTTTCAAAATCTGCGATGCAACATGAGTTGTTTTGGTTTTTTTGTGCTTTTTCTATTTATTTATTTATTTATTTTTACTTGAATTGGCAAAATTGCTATTTCACAAAATTGTTTTGCATGGTCTTTAACATTGATGTTTGTTGGTAAATAAGACCTTTTGGCTGTACTTTTACAGAATTCATGTTGTGATGTCACATGATGTGTCTTGGCCCAAATCTGTGGAAACTCTGCTGTAATTTAGAAACCTGGCAAGCTCCTCCGAATGTTGTGGAGTTTGCTTGATTTTTGCCTTCATTCCTGCGATCGCACAATCGTGAAATCCTGTGTCAAGTTTTATAGAAAAAATGACCTCTATTAACAATTCAAATCAAATCATTGCTATCGATGACAGCATTTATCATAAGTGAATATTGACAGTGATTGGCCAATCGGTCTTAAACTTATTGCACAATATATTCTAATAATAAAAAAAGAAAATTAACGTTCCATTCACTTCATACCACGCACGGATACACTATGATTTAGTCTGCCACGTAACTGTCTAAAGCGATAATTAAATGTGAAATACAAAGCCTGTCATTGATACGCACGTACAGGCTGCGCTGACCGTTTGGAAACCACATCAGCCAATCACTGCAGATATTCATTCATGAAACATTCCGTCACCCATAGCAACAGGGTGAACCCCGCCCTTCTTCTTAGTTTAGGAATTCCTTGTTAAAAGTTCCTCTCGACAATCATGTGAAACGTTTCAGGACCATTTAGTGCCACTTAAGAAGAACTCTTACTGTAAATATAAGATTCTTTGTGGTTGCTTGCTGAATTTGGTTTTAAATAATGAGAGGCTTTGTGGGCCTTGTTTTCTGGCTTCCCTCATCTCTATACTGCCATCTGGTGATGATTATGCTGAATCGAGATGAAACTTGAAAGTAAACTACAGAAACACACACTTGCATTGTCTTTGAATACAAATGCAGCTATGTTTCTAATGCTGGTGGTTTATTTTCTGTACCTGGACCTCTACCTCTTCCTTGTTCTGTGCAGGTGGACTATAGGTTGGGTTTCCAGGTGGAGAACCCTGCAGCTATGGACCAGCCTCATAGCAACATTTCAGCCAGTGGGGAGGTTCCGCTCACACACTCGGGTATCTCTCTCTCTCTCTCTCTCTCTCTCTCTCTCACGCGCACACACACACCCTTGTAGAGATCTTCTATTACAGTGGTTCTCAAAGTAGGCTTCCAGGGGTTAATGACTAGTAAGCCTGCAAATAATGTCAACTTGAACCTTATGTGTTCTGTTGGTGGACTGTTCTGGAAAGCCCCATGTTTGTAATAAATGGACATTGTTGTTATTGTTGATATTGTTGTACAATTAATGTTCATGAAATAAATCTCTATTGAGGGAGTCCATAGAATTTATTTTAGACTACATCCACATTAATCCAGATAAATTTGAAAACGTATCTTTTTCTCTACATTTTGGGCTTCCGTCCACACCGAGTCACCATTTTCTGTCCAGCAAAAAAAAAACGAGCTTTTCGAAAACACTCTCCCAAGTGGATAAATTTGAAAATTTGTGTTATAGTGTGGACTGAGAAAACGGAGATATCCAAAAACGATGACGTATGTTCAGTCATGTGGCCCATTCAACTCAAAAGAAACAAGATAGTGGATGATGTTGTACTGCAGTTATTGTGCCTTCTGTCCAGTTTGATAGCTTTTTTAGTGATTAATGGCACTTTATACAACCTTCAAATTGCATTTTTAAATACACGCCTGATGGACATGATGCAAGCCAAAGCTTCTTAAGTTTTTTCACATGCACAGTATAGGGATGTAGGCGTTTTCAGACATTTCAGTGTGGATGAGTAGTTTTTGGAAAACGTTTGAAAAAGCCAGTGTAGATGGAGAGAGCGTTTTAAAACGAAAATGACGTTTTCAGATCTATCTGGATTAATGTAGTCATTGCTGTAGTTAGCAGTGTCCCTCGTTAAAGTTTGAGAACCCTTGTTCTAGAGGGCCTCAGTTGTCTGATAAGTGCACAACTCGTATCTATTCACAAACTGGAATTTTATCGGACAGCCAGCTGTGTTTGTGTCATTGGTGTTCAGTCTGATATTCCTATTTGTTTCTTGTGTGTAGTTTTCAGAGTGGACCTCTTCTGTTCTGGGAAAGTGGATGGTGAGGCCATTCTGACGATGCAGCTGAATCTGACAATCCATGCCAACAACTTCACAGTGCTCAATTTCAAGCGCAGGAAAATGTGCTACAGAAGTACGACCTGTAGCATAATTGTAGTGCTTGCATTTGTGTCCTGGTGTACATTCCACACAGATGTGTGCTTTTTTTATGTCTATTGTCTGAACCCATCCCTTCATCTCACCCTGTAATATGAGCTGTAATAAGAGTATTGAAGTTGAGGTGGCTTTCTCTCTGCGAGACTGATGCGGTCACAGTGAATAGTATGATACAAACTTGTCCTTGTTTCCAAGGGCTGGACTGTATTTGCTGTTCTGAATGTCTGTTTCGCTTTGTATCGAAGAAAACAACTTCCTGAGTGAAAATTGTGACTGAAATTTCTACCCACCAATTTAATTTATTCTTTCGATTATTATTTGGGGTTAGACAACTGCCTTGTCCCTGAGTGGTGGTGTTTTTTGTTTGTTTGTTTGTTTGTTTGTTTTCCTTTTATTAAGAGATGGGTGTAACCTATACATTTTATCTTATATTTAACAAGGAATTGAACAGCCAGATCCTCCCAAAATCCAACTTCCATTCTCCAACAAAACAGGACCAGACTGTAAGTACTTTCCACTATTCTGTGTTTAAAAAGTTCAATATTTAATTGTTGTAATGTGACACTGGATGGTTTCAATTGTAATTCCGGTATTAGTTGTTGTAGATGTTAATTTTGTTGGATTTCTCTAACTTAGACTTGTGCTCTATGTGTTTCCCTCAGTAGACAGCACCCCTACAACGTCCACCAGGGTGTTCTACATTAGCGTTGGAGTGTGTTGTGCTGTCATCTTCCTCGTGGCGATCGTCCTTGCTGTGTTACACCTGCACAGTATGAAGAGAGTTGAGGTGGATGACAGGTGGGTTGTCTTTTACCATAGTTCTGGCACTTGGGCTGAATTTTACGCTTGTTGATAGGAGCAGTGGTACAAGGAGAAAAAGTTTTGTTGAGTTTGATTGATTTTATTCTTTAAGTGTTGTACTGCTTTGTTTTATATGCTTTACGTAAAGTATAATCCATGGCTAGGTGTGTGTTACATGATTTTAGTTTGCGACTTAGAGGCAAAGAAACCACCCGATGCAAAGCAGAGAATCATGTAAAATCCTAACCATGGATTATCCCGCGTATCTATCTGTAGAGAATTTTGAGGGCTTTTGTAATTGCGGCCAAAAATGCTTGATTTAGCTACGGTTTTCACAAAGTTGGTGATGCAACTTGCGTTTTAATTTTTGTTTTGTTTTGTTTTTGAGAACTTCTTGAATTGGCAAAATTGCAATTGCACAAATTTTTTGCGGTGATATTTGTTAGTAAATGAGATTTTTTTTTAGTTCTACTCGTGTTCGATGCACATGAATCGAAGAGGGCTTTGGCTGAATCAGAATACGCGTTATGACGTCACATGATGCGTCTTGGCCCAAATCTGCGGTAATTTTTTAAAATTGCAAGCTTCTCTGAATATTGTGGAGTTTGCTTGATTTTGCATTCATTTCTGCGATCGCAGAAACGCTAAATCCTAGCGGAACTGGCCATGGTCGCTTGCCAGCATTGACGAGTTAAAGCTGTCATTGATGTTTGCAGTGCAAAATTTGACTGAAAGGATCAAAATAACAAATGATGTTAGTTATTTTATATATGTTTACACCCATTATAATGATGACAGAGGTAAGGTAGTATGATAGGATTACATTTATTTGAATTAATTATCATAAATAGTTATTAGAGAGAGAAATTTGTGTGTGTGTGTGTGTGAGAGAGAGAATTATCTGCGTCTGTGTCGCGTCTCTACTAATCATGAAGCTGTGAGTTTAACTACTGTGCATAACTGTACGTTACTATGGTTACAATTGTTTATTGGCAGCACACTAATTTAGACAGTAATTATACAGTTTGAATGCACACCTTCCATCCTATCAGAATCGACTATTCAGACAGACCATGGTATAAACACGTGTAACTCTTTATCCTGGTATCTTAGATCCTGGTGTCTTAACCTTTGTATCTTAACGATAACAAAATCTTTCTCAGGAATCAGTTCTGCTGAAAGTCATCTAATGAAATTTTCCTGCATAATGGACTTCTTTATTCTTGTTTTGGGATTGATATTATCTTATTTGCTAATTCAAGTCAAAGCAGCATTATGTCTGTAAAGTCAGTTTGTAAAACCGTGACGCGTTCCCATTTTGCCCTTAGTGGCAACAGCTCCAAGGCATAAGAATGTAGGCAAGAGCACACAGCAGCTCTTTGATATTTCCTGTATTGAGTAAATGACATTGGCACATGGTTGGGATCAGTGTGTTTCAGAAGGCAGGTTGAATCTGTGCTATCTGAGGATCTTTGTTCCTCAGAGGCCTTTGAGTTGAATTAACCTCTGAAGCTCAAGGCTAATTCTTTTAATTAGCACCATTATACAACACTTTAGTGTTATGAAGGCTACGGGGTTAGAAGGTAAAGTGATACTGAGGGCAAGCAGGATCTGAGGGAAGCAGGAAAATCAAATGAAGGAGAATATGCTGGTGAGAGAGATGGGGAAAGTTCTCTTACCCAGCTGAAGGCACAGTTATTGCTGGCAATGACAAAAGGTATATTCATACAGGCATAAACATTTTTGGCAAAAATAGCTGAAATTGAATTTTCCCCCCTCTTTCTTGGAGTGGGGTCAGAGAATTATGAAAAGAACAGCATGGACAAAAAAAGCATGGTGCACAGCATTCTACTCAAGTGTTGTTACTGTCGTCTGTGCCAGATTCATTAAGAACTGTGACAAGAGTGGTTCAGACTAGACAAAAGAAATATGGATACGAAACTGTCATGTCTGACTGTTTTCCCCTTTTTCTTTTGGTTTCTCACTTGTTCCTATAAGCTACAAACTAATTAATATAACGTTGTTGTTATTGCCTGTAATAACCTGACTCAAAACGAGAATAAACCAACTGGTTGGATCAGTTAAACCATCAACCATTAGCTTCAGTATTACTTTACAGAGGCAGATGGTTACACACACTTAGTCTTGAGCATTTAGTGTCACTTTGTGATCTTTCTCTTATTTTTATTTTTATGTATTTATTTTTCTTTTCTAGTGAGAGTGACAGTGGGAGCTCCCAGGGTCTTTCTCAGCCCTCCACTCAGACCACGCAGTACCTGAGAGCAGACACACCAAACAATGCCACCTCCATCACCAGTAAGATCAACAGCAGCACACACTCACCTTCCATGAACATTATCACCATTCTGCCACTGTCAAGCCATCAGTTTTATCTATATACTCGCATCGATTAGCCATAACATTAAAACCACTGACAGGTGAAGTGAATAACATTGATTATCTCGTTAAAGTGGCATCGCTCAAGGGGTGGGATATGTTAGGCAGCAAGTGAAAATGGGCAAGTGTAAGGATCTGAGCTTCTTTTACACGGGCCAAATTGTGATGGTTAGACGACTGGGTCAGAGCATCTCCAAAACGGCAGGACTTGTGGGGTGTTCCCAGTATGCAGTGGTTAGTACTTACCAAACGAGGTCCAAGGAAGGACAACCGGTAAACCAGTGACAGGGTCATGGGTGTCCAGAAGAGCTTCTGTGGTGCAAACTGCTGAAAAGGTTAATGATGTCAGAACACAGTGCATTGCAGCTTGTTGTGTATGGTTGCAGCCAGGGTTAGGTTTTAGACTTGCTGGTCTGGGTCTTTTTTTGTTATTGTTGTTTTTTAATTAATAAATCTTTATTGATATTTTGTATCATTGTATTTTGTACCCTCTACCCACACCCAAAGTTTGAAGGCAGAACTGTACCAGAATGCTGGAAGCGTGGTTTCCAGGTCCCATTGAAATTTCTGGACTATTTCTCAAAAAAAAAAAAAAAAAAATTTGAAACTAGCCCATAAGGTTTGGGAGTTGAACAAAGGAGACATGTTTGTCTTTGCTTGGCAAATTAGTTCACTGTGGTACACACTTTTGGTTGCAACATGCCTTTATCAACACTGGTACCACCATTCTCCATTGTCCACCCCATAATCCCCTTTTCCCTCCCCTCTTCTCTGATCGGTTCTGTACATCATAGATACATTGCCTGCATGTATACCTCCCCTTTGTGTGCCATATCCTGTTTGCTGGAGAGTTTATTCTGAATTTGCTTCAAAACGAGATTTTGGCTATTGCAGACTTTATTTTTATTTTTTATTTATTTGTTTGTTTTTTAAACTAGCACAAAAAAAAATAACACTTGTGGGCTTGTCTTTTCCACCTTCAATCCTTGTTCCAAAACTAGCCCAATTTGGTGTAAAAATGACCATGTCTCTGGCAACCTTGACTGGAAGTGATGTAGTTCCACTTTAAACTTGAACTTAAATTTGTAAATAAGGACTACTTCTTCTGTACTCAACATAAGTTATTTAAGAATCAGACTTTGTAGCTTAACAATGTCACATGATGCAAGTATGTGAAGCTATTTATTATTTTTTTTGAATACAAGTGAGTTTTATTACTTGCTAGCTTCATTAGCCTCATAGTCAGAACCAAGGAAGCCATAGTGTCCTGTCTGATTGAGTACATTTTGGGTAAGTAGAAAATTGTTTAAATGAGATTTTTCTCTGAACTATTCCTCCAAGGTCAGTAAGCAAAGTGGTATGATCAGAGTTCTTCAGACATTTTCATGCTCACACATTCCTCCTCCTAATGAGGTGATTTGTAGCAAATGATCAAATGAGCTAAAAAGGAATCAGAAGGTCCTGGTAATAAACACATCAGGCTGCACCCAGTGTCCTCAGGGTATAATGTCTGTCTCTGTTATACGTGTGTGGGCAACAAGTATAAGGCAAGCAGTACTACGTATGAAGCAGACTAACTTGCGTCCCACCGCACGCTCCACAGTCTGACTGTTTTGGACTTTTACTCATTAATTCCTCCTGGTTATTTCTGCAATGCAAACTTATCTAGTGGCTGAGGAAACACAGAGTGACATTTTGCTGCATGAAAGTCACCACCACCCCTTTTCCCACAAAAAGGACAGAGCCGACAGGAACTGTTATTTTAGGTCTCTGTGGTGTTTTCTTGGTGGTTAGGCACCCACATTCCCTCAGATTGGCTTGATTGGGCTAAGATTATACTTATTTTTGTAGGTGGTAAAGCAGTGACGTAACTGATACTAATGTCTGATGTTCTAAAAGTCGTTTTAAGTTTAGTAATGACAAGACAAAAAAAAACAAAAACAAATGAGAAACCACTTTTGATCAATATTTTAATGAATGTTTAAATATCAGTGGGGAGTAGCTGCAGTATTGTTTGTTTGTTTGTTTGTTTTTTGTTTTTTGTTTTTTTCCCTCCCTCCCTAAATGTAGCATTCATTTTTATCGTGTTGTCGCCCCCTGGTGGCCATACATGTTCAGTCTAGGAACTCTCTTGTGTTGCATTTGTCTTTTCCTCTTTGTCCACCACCCCATGCCACTGCCATTGGCTCTCACATGTTGTTACCATAGACACCATTTACTTATCATAGTTACCCATCCTTTACCTATCTCACTCTCTCCCTCCCTCTTCTCATCCTTTCCTCCCCAATACCCTCTGTCTCTTCCTCCATCCCTCCATCAGACGTTCACGCTGGCTCTGCTCCCATGCTGCAGCTCTCAGGTGCCTCCTTCCCCCACCCTGGTGCTCCCTCCCATGAAAGCAAAAGTAAGTCCTGCTTTGCTCCTATAAGGCACAAGAGAGCCAGAATGATCACACAGTCAATCTCACGCTAACACACTCACACCTGTCCTTCTAACCTGAACACCATCATCACTACCATCATCACTATTTCCACAGCATAAAGTGAATGATGCCTTGTGTAAGCTCCTTTTTAACCACACCTTGCGCTTGAGTGTCAGCTGGGGGCCTGCATCACTGTAAACCTTAAATAAGTTTCATGTCCGCTTTAACTTGGGTTGTGTCTTTAATCAGTGTCAATGACTTAATCTTATGTGATAATCTCTTATATAATGGTTACAATGGGGCAGTGTGTTGATTGGCTAAATAATCATTGAGATTATTTTGCCATCCAAAAAAAATTACTATTGTTTACTTTAACTGTGTGCACCATATCTCCAACACAACTGGAGGAAAAAATACATGCATACAGAAAAAACCATACGAGTGGACTTTAATGCACCAGTTCAATCAAAACAACAGCTAAATGTAGGTAACATACCTTCTGATAATTATTCTAATATTTTTTCTAATGTCTAATATTCCGATATTGCCATCAATTATGATTGATTAATTAAGGTAGCCAAAAATCATGATCACAATTAAACTACTAACTGTACAACTTGCAAATGCTTTTCTGCAAAAATACACTATAATTTTACGGCGTTTATATTTATATATTCCATTGGCATGCTTGTATATTGTTAGAAGATAGAATGGATTACCAGTACAGAGGTTGTTTTTATTTTATTTATTTATTTATTTTTACTAATACCATCTTAGTCTCTGTAGAGTAGTTATAAACTTTTCCCCCCCAGTATCACCACTTGGAGGCACCCTCATGCTTCAGATTTTAAGCAAATCGTTTACCGTGTATAGTATACAGTATCCAATCTGTATTTATGACCTTGTTAGTAACGCAAATATTCCATTGTTATACTGAAAATTTAATCACAGAATTTATAGTGGAGAAGAAACTATGCTGAAGGTCCTGTAGTGCCATGAAAGTGAACATGAATGCAACCTGGATGAGACAACAGTCCATCACAGGGCACCATACACCCACACTGGCATTCACACCTACGGGCAATTTAGAGCAGCAAAGCCAATACAGTCAAAACAGTCCCCACCCAAACTTCACTGCCTATCAAACATTGATATTGCTTTACCAACATTGACTATTCAGCCTTTTTCTTCTATGTGCTCTTAGAATGCTGACCATCTTGATCATTTTGGATACTTTAATATTTAGGAGTTTATTAGGTCTGACAAGTCACACTGTTTTACAGTAGCGCAATGTTTTGTTGTGAATTAATCAGTTGAATTGTCAAATTTCGATTACTAAATAATTTTTAATCAAATATAGATTACTTAGTGGTACTATTTTCTGGGTCGCCATTGTCAGCCCACAGAGTTCTGTGAGTACATAATTACGCCCGTGGTATCCACCATCATGTCACACGTATTACTAAGGAAACAGCCTCTTGCATTTGAGAAACAATGTGTTCTCAGATCCTGTATAAACACTGCATACAGTCAAACACAAAATGAGTGATAAAATCAGCTTAAAAACATGTTATGCAAGTAAGGTAATTACTTGATTTTGGCAAAGATGTTCGTCATTTAAATGTTGTTAGTGGTCCTTGTATTTAGGTGTGTGTGTGTGTGTGTGTGTGTTAGCCTATCCTTCATTGCGGATAGAGAAGAATGACCTGAGAAGCGTGACCCTGCTGGAAGCCAAGGCAAAGGTCAAGGACATCGCCATCTCTAGAGAGAGAGTCACACTCCGAGACGTTTTGCATGAAGGTGCGTCCTCTTTCCACACTCTCTGCTTCTGGTATATGATGTACACCCCAGTTTCCATGTGTAAACTGCTGCTTTTTGAAAGACTTTTCGTCCTGTGTCAGTTTAATCCCCTTTGTGTTCGGAGTTACCGTTCATGTCTGAGGTGATAAATCTACATCATTTTTTTTAAAAAGGCGCCTGGCACGTTCAGTCCTGACCAAATTGCATTACATCATTCATATACGTCAATGGTCTACTGAGCCAAATCATATTTGAGCTTTAACAAGCCCTTTTCCTGATCCCTGTTTTGAGCTGAAAATCAGCAGGAGCCCCCCTAACTGCAACGCTTAAGCTCTTGATCAAAACCACTCTAGCTCAGTTAACATATTCTCCATCAGTCAGAGCGTGTAAAACAGTGTCCCAGCAATTAGTCCATGACCACGTCTGTACGGTCTTAACCTTGAAACAATACAGTGGACTTCTGGGAGATGAAGGAAGTAATGCGTTGTATTATATCTTGGTTAATCTCTCAGAACTACATTGTGTTTTTTCAGTGTAGTGGAATGTCCGTGTGCTCTGCACATGGTCACGGACGAAGTCATGGACTAATTGCTGGGGCAGTGTGGATGGAGAATGTGTGAACTGAGCTGAGAAGAGCTGAGCATCTCTATACTATAGAGATACTAGAACTGTAGAGATATAGTAGATGTAGGAGCCTGACTAAATCTTATTATAATCAGGGAAAGCTTTTCATTGCGTGTTTGATGTTTCACATATATGGGCTACCTTCTCATTATTCTTATAATGTAATTATAATGTACAATTCAATTATAGCTCAATTATAAGAGCACATTTTTCACAGTGTCATTTCATAAACTGTTGAAAGTTTTTAAAAACAGTTCAGATTTAACTGTTAAAGAAAAAAGAAAAGCGTTATGTTATGAAATAGGAAATTATTATTTGTAATCAGAATTTTGGCTGTTTGGTTTTTTTTTCCCCTCTATATACTTTTTAATTGATTCATTTATTTATGGTTTTGATCTCAATAATCACTTGGTATTGTGATAACTAGGCTTATGCAGTATTGGTGGCCAATTAACAGATATTGAAAACATCTACACTTGACCATGCAGTCTAAGAAGAGCATCAAACATTATTGTGGCAGCAGGTTCAGGTCACACATTCAGATTCAGGAGCAGTTTTACTCATGAACAGTCTTGACTGCATATGTCACTCGCAGACACTAACGACTGGGTGCTGCCGTGACTACAGGGCATGTCAATAACTGATAATGTACAATAACTAAGAATTTGTTATATTAAGACCTAAGAACTACAGCAACATCTACAATACATTATGTGCTACAAATAAGAATTTTGCTTCACAGCTACTATGTGCAATAACTAGGGAATATGTGCAGTAATGACTATATATGCAGTAACTGTGCTATAACTGGGGAATTTGTGCAATAACCACAGAGTAAGAAATCAGTCTGTCTGTGCAATAATAGATGTGCACTAAGGGCAAATGGGAGGGTGCATGGGGGCCAGTGTGGTAGTACTTTTGTTGTATGATTTGTGTACCCTATCTTAAATGCCGCGATGTGGGCAGATGAGAGAGCATTCAGTGAGAGTAGGATGTGAGTGCTGTTTGTGTGTACAACATGCCTCTGCCTTGGAGATGCAGCTCCATTGTCCTTGACAATAACAATAAAGCTTGAAACCATGAATCTATTGCCAGCACCAAGAACAGCATCATTAACATAAATGTTATTTGTAGATTTGACACTTCATTGCAGGCCTGAATTGAATCCTTTTAAGGTTAAAACGTTGTCCTTTTATTCTTTTTTGAAAGTGCTGTACCTGACCTTTTTTGGACAAATATTTTCAACACCATCCCTAATAAACGTATTTAACTGATGTTAAGTATATACTTGTCTAATGTTAGCCAAGTCAAACATGTATTTATAGGCCCTCCTTCCTTATTTACATGAACCAATACAGTGTTATTGTGACATTAATGACATTACTCCTGCTGCTGTTCCTCCTACTTCTGCATCTAGGAGCTATTTGCACTTATGATTTGTTAGAGATCTAAATCTGTAAAGCTGTGTAAAAACATTTATGTAAAACTGTGTTATGACCGTGTGAACTTGCAACAGCACATCTCTCTCACCCTCATTGTCTCATTCATTACAAAATAATAATCACTAATCACTAGTTTTATGCAGGAGTGATTCTTTATACTATGTTTGGCTGTCTGTCTGGTGAACACAGGGTCAAGCCTTCCTACAGTTACGAATTAAGCAATTTACAACACATTACACTTCTCAAACGTCATCTTAGCTTGTGGCAGCTGAGGTTTTGTACAGCAGCAGGGAAAACAACAAAGAATAAAGGTAGAACATTCCCATAGTGGTGTTGAATGAGTCCGCCAGCAGAGCTCTGCTTCATTTAGAGCACTAAGGTCAACCTGAATGCCAGTATTTGGACCTGCTGTTATTTAAATTCTCACCCTGTATAAGACAGCTTGACCTTTATAAAAAAATTTAAAAAAAAACCTGTGTGTGTATTTCTGAAGGGCTGTATGTGTGGGAGGAGGAGATATTCTTCCACTTGGCTCTGCTCACCCTTTTTTTTTTTTTTTTAACTGGTTGACCGTTTGCATTTCACAGGAACCTTTGGACGGATATTCCATGGTGTCTTGCTTGACGAGAAGGACCCGAGTAAAGAGAAACAAGTGTTTGTGAAAACAGTCAAAGGTACAGCTGCAATTTTACACTCCCATTCATCATTCTTGATTATACCACTGATTGGTCAGAAAGTGTGCATTATTTTCATGTAACTGCGTGGCTCGGAAAGTAGCTCCGAATGTAACATGACCAAGGTTAATATTAATGTGCTCAATCTAATACGTTATTGTTTCTATAGTAACAGCTCCTACACCAGGACTTGCCCAACGTGCCTCATTATCTAAGCCTAATAACAGAGTGTTTTTTGGGGGGTTTTTTCTTCATTTTTTAAACCTGTTGATCAACAGAGTAAAACCTATCATATTTGATGCGGTGACCTTCTTTTTTTTTTTTTTTTTTTTTTAAAGGAGACATTTATTTAACATTTCTGAAATGAGACTTGGTTGTTAGTCATGGTGCTTTGATGAGTTTAGCAGCACAGGAAACTTTTCTATCCTCAAGAGTTTATTTCTGATTAAAATGTTGCGTTTGTTTGTTTTTTGGGAATAAAATTTTTTATTGGTTTCCTATAAATAATAACAACCAACACAAAACATAAACAAACAAAAAATCTATAAATATATATATTTTTTTATTTATTTAAATTATAAAAATATATAAAAATGATAGGGGGGTGCACATAACACACACACAAGACAAATAATTACACTTCAAATGACAAAACAAATTAAGTCACACTGACACAACATTCAAGACATGTTCAAGAATTCTAACAAAGCTAACAGCACTCTTCAGTTCTGAATTGTACATGGTTTGGCCTTATGAAACCTGCATGTAGCCTGTTCCAGGATGAGCATGTCCAAAAAATAAGAACGCCAGCTTGATAAACGGGAAATCTGGTTCAAAATTGACTTATTTAAAGCTGTCAAAGTTTCCAGTAACACCTTTTTTAAAGTTGTGGTTTTTTTTTTTTTTTTTTTTTTTTTTTTTATCTCCAAATAAAAACAGACCTGGGCATAAAGGATTATCCACCATGAAAAGTTCAGAGAGTTCACTAAATACATCCAAAGAACCATAACACAAGGACATTGCCAAGACATATGAATATAGTCACCAACAGAACCTGTATCCCATCTGTTACATCTTTTATCCTTAGAAAACTTCATCATATAAACAGGATAAGGTGTCACATAAACCCTATGCACCAGCTTAAAATGTATAAGCTGATGGGAAACATTACTGGTGACACAAATTCATTGTTCCAAATAGTGATCCCAGTTTAGATTAATACTGAATGTATCATGCGCCCTTTGTCAAGCGAGAGAGAGAGAAAGGTGCCGGTGAGGGCATGACTGTTTATAACTGTTATAAGTGAGAACAGGAACTAACCAACCCCCCCGCCCAAGTGTATTATTTTCGAAGAACAGGGAGGTCGGTCAAGTGTTATTCCTTACATTTAAACTGTACTACGTTACCAGTGGTTTACACAAGGAATAAAAGACGATGGGGCGTGCTGTTAGTCCACTTTGTGGTGATATGATGTGGCCCGATGCTGTCCAGAAAGCTTCACCACATCAACAATTATAAGCTTTTCTTACAAATAACTAGTTTATTAACCCACTAATTATTAGCCTTAGATTATGTGCTGTGACCATCGTACAAGTCCCCGTAAATGCGTTATTACTACAGAAATCATGACATATTCAAATGAATATGCATTAATCTAAACCTGTGATCTGAATTATAGCCAGAACTGTCATTAGAGTTGTTATAGAAAATTATTTAGTCCAAACATTTTCACCAATTAAATTCAAGAATTCAGCAGCGCTTTGATATTCATAAACACATTTGGTGCAGTCTCTTAACCAAGCACACAGAGAGCTAGGCTGGTGTTTATAAAGCAGAATATTGTTATAAATCATCATAAGCATGTGTTTGAGATGAACCCTCCTTCCGAGTACTAGCTGGAAGGCAATTATTAAACATCTCACACTCTGAAGAAGGTCTGTGTTTTTATGTGATTCTGGTAGGTTTCCTGTGATCTGTCTAAAGCATTTCAACCAAAAAGATTACACAAGATGATTAGACAAATGAAACTGTCTTGTCATATTTGAAATGCATTCTAGTTTGTGATTTCTAATTAAATAAATGTTTAAATTAAATGCAGTTCACAAATGAAATCTGTAAGACATATATTTGATATTAAAATGTAGCATGGTAAAAAAAAATGTTGGGCTTCACGAATCTTAACATGGCACTCCTGTTGCCCTCCTGCCCCGTATTGCCCCGGACAGGGCGGGTGCCTGACTGCCAAACAATGCTCCATGCCAGTCTGAGCAGTAGTAAACCCTTCAACTTCCCCCAGCCATACCCATGGGGCAGAAAACAATGTAGATTACCTGCAAATGCAAAGGAGTTGCCAAAATCTGCATGTCAAGATAAAAGCCAGCCCTCGGTGAACTTGACTTACTTTATGGAAGTTTAGAGGGAAATTACAGGATAGAGCTGGGAGTACACACATTTCTTTAGTGCAAGAATTTACACTACATATATATTTTTTCCAACAATCCCTAGTAATGTTGTTCTGCACTTCCCTCCAAATCTCAACCAAAGGCCAGCTGAATAAATGGAGAATTAACTTGTCAAAACAAGTCAATGTCTTCTCACCTTGTAATTCTAAATAATGACTAACAGCTTATACATTGTAATGCCCCTGTTGGTTCTTGCTTTTGTTTTTGCAGATCATGCCTCAGAGGTGCAGGTGACGATGATGCTGACGGAGAGCTGTAAGCTGCGAGGTCTTCATCACAGGTGAGTCATTGCTGTTAATTTATTAGCCGTTCTAAAATTTGAATCACAAGGTTTTAATCACACCATAGCTCATCTTCATCTGGCTACCTGGCTACCATCTGTCTGCTTGTATTACCTAACCTGCTCAAATAACAGCTATAGTCAGCTCCAGAGTTATTGGCACCCCTTGGTGGTAAAAAGGTTATAAAACATGAATTTGTGCTTATCTTAATTTCACACTGAAAATGAGGACTATATTTATAAAAAAAATAAATAAAAAAAGAACTAATAACTAAAAATCTATGTAAAAATATTTTGTAATAAAATGTCAGCCATTTGATTTGCACCAGTAGAAATTGTTGACTGATGACTAAAGCCTAATCCCATTTATATTTTACTTCAGCTGAGTGTAGTCATCCATGACTTTCCTATTTCACTGGAGTATTGAATATTTTAATTATATCATTATCACCCTTGTGTAAATGAGCTTAAAAGTTTGTATAAAAAAAGAAAACATGCAATAAGTGCTTTTTGAGCTCAAACCCAAAGGGACACAGTTTAATTTCAGCATGTGTTCTTCCCACACAGCTGCCCTGTAGAGAATAACAGAATGGTTGGAGACACAGATTATCAAACAAATTGTCTAAATAAGTACATATATTATAAATAGTATCCATTTACTTCAAGGAAAGATGGAATGTCTCATATTTTCCGTGTGAAATTAAGACCACAAATACATTTTTCATAACCTTTTTGACCACCTTTTTCCAGTAATGCTGACTGTACATAAACAGTGTTTTTACTGGTGCAACAGTGATGCACCAAATTTATTAGAGTTGGCTTCTTAAATAGGAAAGAATGGGAATGCCCAATAATTTTTGGTTTGTGGCCTTTTAAATAGTCACAAAGTGACTTTAAAGCAGGTGTTATGTTTTTCATATTTTAATCAAAAGCAGACCTTTTAAACCTATAGCTACAGTGGTCATCCATTCCATTGCTTTTTTTTTTGTCATTTATTTGACACTTACATTTATGGCATTTGGCAGACGCCCTTATCCAGAGCGACTTACATTTATCTCATTTATACAACTGAGCATTTGAGGGTTAAGGGCCTTTCCCAAGCGCCCAACAGTGGTAGCTTGGTAGTGCTGGGGCTTGAACTTCTGACTTCTGATCAGTAACCCAGAGCCTTTAACCACTGAGCCACTACTGCCTTGTTGTGAATGTTTTTATTAGGCTTTAAGCACAGATGAGGAGTGTTCATCCAACATTATATTACAGTACTCCACACCTGCTGCAAGATTAGTGATCAGAGCTTGCCTTTGTGGTTTTAAATGTCAGCGTGTTTCTACTGCCTTATATTAAATGATCCATTCTCTCCTACCTGACAGAGCTTGCTGAAAAGGTCAACAATTAGCGTATCAGTTAAAGTAGGTGTAATAAGTAGAACAAGCACTCCTTTATAGGGACTGGAATTGCACATCACTGACTTATCAGAAATGCAGCGCCCAGGTCTGTCATGACGAGTGGAATCAGGAGAAGTCTGATCAGTCCTGCACACTAAAGATTAAGGGAGGGAGGGAAGGAAGGCGCCGTAGCGGTCTCCTGGAAATTAAGAGTATCCTCTTCATTCCCTGTAGGTCCTGTGGAAAAAAAAAAAACATGCGTAGTGTATGCTAATGTTGGAAACACTTGTATGGCTGTGCTGCATAATGACAGAATATCGTGACCATGGACTGAGGGAACTTCATCAGCAGCATTGACCTCCACATTTCCCCTGTAGAAGGATTTAGGATGTGGGGTTTTTTTTCCCCTCTGTCTCTCTTTTTTCCATTTTAAGAGCAAATTCCTGTATTCCCTGATTCAGAGTCTGTTTCATAGGAGAGGAGGGAAAATGTTGTTAGTGAACCATTGTAAGAGTTAAAATTATCTTGCTTATGGGTCATTTTGATGTGTGGTAAGAAAGGATTAATTCTGACTATATTTTGTGTATTTTTTGGTACATGCCTCTGAATTTATTGCATTTAGTGATTTTCTTTGGGTTAGACTCGGGCCATAAAGACACTTCTATAGAACGTGTCTATAGCACTAAAGGGACTGTTAAGGGTTTTTTTTTTTTTCCCCTTGTTGCTTGTGGTTATTTGCTCTGGCAATTGGTTGCTGGATAGATGGTCCTCATCCTGTCTTGAGTATTGTGTGGATGTTGATGAGGCCAGGCCCTGTCTGAGGTCAAAGATCAGATCGTGCCAGGAACATTCAGGCCTTCTTTGCATCCCAGTCAGAGAATACTACAGGATGGAGTCCTGCTTTGAACTCTCAGAGAGGTCTCACAAAAGCATTTCCTTCCTAAAAATGTTGACCTGCCATTTCTGCTGCAGTAAGTCACTTTTCAAGTTTCTTTAGTTGCACTTCCCATTTCATTAACTGCCCAATTTTGCAGAATTTGTCTTCATCATCATTCTCTTAAGCTTTTGTGTCACAGGAGAGGGGGTTTCATGGTTAGTCATGGTATAGTATTGCATTTATTACCACCATTCCTGTTCAGTTTTTTTAACCAGTGAAGTTCCTTCCTGGTCCAGCTGTGAATTTTGCAACCCGTTGCCTCTAAATCATACTAAAACAACCTCAGTTTCCCCAGTCAGTGGAAGCAGACTGCACTGTAAACCCTTTGGCTACCATTGCGTATCCATTGCATTGCTACCTCTGCTGCCAATCCTAGCATGCTCATAACTTTATCATGTAATGACTAAATGTAATGACTATCATATCATGACTAGAACTAAAAGAAACAACTAGCCTGTCTATTTTCAGCTAAGCAGTATTGCACACTGCCATGCTAGGTAGGTAATGTATTTGTTTGTTTATTTAATTCTTTTTTTATTTATTTTTTTTTGCTCAGTGTGCTCCTTTTCCTCACAGCCACTCTCTCTTTCAGCTTATAATGACAATGTGATAAATACTGATGATGCGAGAGATTTTATGAAAGGGTAATTTCTTAAATATAAGAAGGAAAAAAAATTTTTTGAGACTTGTTAATCTTTTTGTTTCTTTTTTTTTGTTTGTTTGTTTTATATATACATATACATACACACACACACACACACACACACACACACAGTTTTGTACAAAATTCTTTACAAATCTTTCCATTTTCACCACTGTCGTTGGTCAGTAAATGCATTGATACCATGATACTGTGAAGCCATGATGTTTTTAGACTAGGTTATCATACCCTGCTTATTTCAAACTGTAACACCCGTAGTGTCAATGCATTTTCCTTAACACAACACATTTCTGCTTCCACCCGCTCAGGAACCTGTTGCCCATCAGTCACGTGTGCACAGAGGATGGAGAGAAGCCTATGGTCCTGCTACCCTACATGAATTGGGGCAATCTCAAACTCTTTCTTCGCCAGTGCAAGCTTGCTGAGGCCAACAATCCTCAGGTGAGTCTGCAACTTGAACCCTCATCTTCAAGTCTATAATGCATGCTGAGCGTTTGTAGAGTAAACAAAGCTGCTTCGGTATAGACTGGTGAGAACTGTAATTACAAAAGAGAAATTTACAGGCTTCTCAAAAAAGTAGTGCTTTCAAAATTATGGATTGGATGAGGTTGCTTTTATGTTACTATTAAAATATGCTGAAAGCTTTCAACTGCTCTTGACCCTCCAGCCATAACACCTGAGAAGAAATACAGTCAATTTAATTGGATTCTTTGGAACAATGAAAATATTGTGCGGCGGGCTGCTTGATCTAAAGTAGCAGAATGTGTGGTTTAAAGGAAGCAGTGCTTTACTGGATGGGGGAGAACACAATGAGTGCTTTGTGCTGGTTAACTCCAGGTGGCTCAGATCCAGATGGTATCACACCACCTTCAGGAGCAGACCAGGATGCAGTTGATCTGATCAGTACACTCACTGGTGGCATTCCTCAAACATATAAGCATTACTTCAAGCTTACAGTTCTTTCCAAAGCCAAACTGTACCTGTTAGCAGGTTTTTTTTTTGTTTTGTTTTTTTGTTTTTTTTAAATCACTCCATCATCTCTCCTGTCTGCTGTTTGCACAATGTTTGAAGGACAACATCGGGCAGAATGTGAAATAACATGTTTTTCCGGTTAAAAATACAGAAAATAAAAATTTGTCATTCAATCCAACTAATTATCAAAATAATCGTTAACTGCAGCCCTACTATTATGCAAGTTTGGTTAGTTTCTCTATAGATTAATAAGCAGTGATGTAGCCATGTGCAAGTTAAAGAAAACTTGCATCAAACCAGACAGAATAGAGGAGAGGTAGATTTGAGTCTTGCTTTGTTGAGACATAAGAGCCCTGACACACCAAGCCAAATATTTGACACTGAAGTGTTGGTGACTGTTTGCCATCTGTAGTTTTACTGTGTGACCAACAGCACTGGCATCATATGTTGGTGGTTATATTATTGGCTGTTTATCCTAGCAAATCAGTGAAGAAACCAAGCAAGTCTCCACTCATCTGCTGGTTATTGATCATCTTCTGCTCATATGGTGTAGCTAGATGTATATTTGCTTTGAAATGGTCGCGCGAACAGTTTAAATTCCAAGCTGGCAATTTTCAGAGATCCAAAATAGTGTGAAAATGGTAACTAAGTTAGTTTGTCTATCTTCCAAACAGCATAATACACACCCCTGTTGATTGTATAGCGGTATAGGAGGCATTCTGTTTTGACATATTTAGTTCAAGCTACTGTGGACATGGTGAGTT
>JANDJT010000012.1:13777582-13837818 GCA_024331685.1 Stegophilus panzeri
AGATATAGAAATAAATAAATATACAGACAGCTAGCTAGATGGAGAGATAGATAGATAGATAGATAGATAGATAGATAGATAGATAGATAGATAGATAGATAGATAGATATAGATGGATATATAGATATAGATATAAAACTGAATAAAATAAAATAATAAAATTGAATTGAATTTAATTATTATAGTGATAGACAGACATACAGACAGGTAGATGAATAGATAGATAGAACTTAATATTATGCAAGATTATGCATTATTAGCATTTTAAACTTTTATAAATTGACATTTTAGGTTTTGGGGTTTTCTGATAACCATTGTGTTATGTGACTGACTTTTAAATCTTCAGATGCCACTGAATATGAACCATTCATTATATTCACTAAATAGGCTTGACAGTACTTTGAAAAAGAATTACCACTCAACACAACCCTCTGCAATAGGAAGAAATGCAGTCTGAAACTTCATTACGCAAAACTAAATCTGCACATTGATTCCCTTCAGAAGCACTGATAAATACTTTGGGTCCAAGCTAATAGGAAATTAAACTAAAAGCCTGTGGAAACGTATTCTGTGGTCCAATTAGTTCTCACTTTAGATTGCTTTAAAGAAAATCTATATTCTGTAGGCTGAATACAGAACGCTCTGGACTTGGTGATTACAGCAAGACAATGACAGAGCTTTGGTCACACAACAAAAGTGTTGCTTTAAATTACCACATGTGTGCTTGACCGGCCTGTCTGCAGTCTGGAATATGAAAACGGTGACCACCAATGGCCAGTGTGAAGCCAGTGTCATTTATATTTTTATAGACAGTAAATGAACTGAATTGTGGCATATTTTAAAGCTGTCCAAGTAAAATATTTATTTACACTATAACTTGTCATTGTCAACATAATTTAATTAATCTTTAACTTGCTTGATTTAACATTGTTCACATTTAAGGCATGCCAAGCTTGACTAATGTTAGCAGCAACATATGCATGCATTTTAATTACTTTATTGATCCTGAAGGAATTTTTTTTCTTTGCATATCACAAGCTGTATGTACGTTGTGGTCAGAGCACAGGATCAGCCATCATACAGACCCCCTGGAGCTAATAGGGTCTTGCTCAAGGACCCAACAGCAGCTGTGCAGTCAAACCTGAATTCAAACCTAGGACATTGTGGTTGAGAGCCCAAAGCTCTACCCACTAAGCTACACTGTCACTAACAGAGAACCCAAAGCTCTACCCCCTTGAGCTACACTGTCCCATTAAACATTTAACAATGAAAATGAAACATTGAATTTTGAGCAATTACATGTTAATGTGATATGTGGAAAAAAACACATGCATTGGGTCAATGATTTGAAACAAACAAACAAACAAACAAAAAAAACAAAGATATTTTCTTTTTTCCCAGGATCATTGTACATGGCAAAATGTTAATTTCAGGAATTATTCCAGGATCTGCTCAACCCTTCAACTTTAAAAAAGAGTTCACTTTAAGTGAACAAGAGGTACCGGTATTTATAGAATGCAAAAGTATTATTATTATTAATAATAATAATAATAATAATAATAATAATAATAATATTAATACTACTACTAATAATAATAATATTAATATTAATATTATGGTTCCACAGTAAGAATTTCTTTAAAGTTATAATATTTTATGTGTTTATTTAGTATTGTATGCTGTAATAGGTTCACAAGTGTATCCTGCATCAGTGCCTATTAACCAACCTGAAATGTAGCCAAGGCTGACTTCTTTCTGGCACCAGCATGTCTAATGCATTAGTTCCGAGTTTCTCAGCTCCCACTGTCCTGCACACAATCAGGTTTATCCTGCATTCACACACTCATCCAACACATTTAAAACCTGCATGACCTGGATCATGTGTGTTAAATAGGTAAAAAACCTGCTTGTGTGGGACAGTGTGTCCAAGACTGGAGCTGAGAACCCCTGCTTTAGTTTTTCACTCCTCTTTTGCACAGTCTGCTACTGAGCCTTGCACAGAAGCTATATTACACTGAGCATCAGCCATTTCTCCAAAATGTTATTATGGAAAAGACCTGGCTGTATTCTTTCCAGAACACTTAATACATTTCATTTATAGACTGTCTCTAGAGTGATCTAGAATTTGTCATTATATACTCAGCTGTAGCCTGTGTAGAATATAAATAAGATCTAATGATTTTTTTTGTCAGATGTAAGAGAATATATTACAAAATATTCATTTACAGCCTTCATACTTTGAGTGTATCTCTGTGAATTCATGTCTCTGTACATTGTGTTTTTATGAAGTGTGTGTGTGTGTGTGTGTGTGTGTATGTGTAACAGTTTATCCATTTCTCATGAGGGCTTTCATTTGGTTTGCTGCTTGCTTGTTCTGTACATCTTGCTTGCTTGATCAATTGCCATTAAACTTCGATCCTTAGCCAAGCCTTTTTCCTGGCACTGAATTAGAGTTCACTGCAGTTCAGGTGAAATTAAAAGTGGACTCGTAAACTTTTATTATCCTGCTTTAGTTTATCTGTATGGCATCTAGGTAGTGTCTGCAAATAAATAATACACATCATTAAAGACCGAATAGAAGTTCAGATCATATTAATTGTGCTTTGGTTAGCTTTGAAGCTTTGTCATGTTCATAGTGTGTAAACATCATTCGACAAAGGTATCCTGGTGATACACAAGTCCATTTTATTTGTAGCAGTGTTGTGTCAAGTGACTTTGAGCTTTTCTGGAGTATGTGTTCTATTTTGTCTCAACTACACAGTATTCTGGTCTCAGTATTAGAAGATAACCTGGACAAAGTGTGGCACAGACTCTCCTACACTACCTAACTAATTAACGAAGAATGCACTCTTATGTCCAAATCTTTTCTTAGTTGGCGTGCTGTTTTGCTGTACTGAGGTTTGTTTACATCCAAATCACTGCTGCCTGCAGGGAGTTACACCTCATCCTCTGTTTCTTCGTACATCATACACACACCAATTACACTTGACATGCTTCCAGAAAAGGTGTACACAGAACAATCCCTAGTTGTGTATTTCTGTGGTGCTTCTGTTTACATAACGTCCATCTTGATCCAAATGAACGTGAAGATCTAGCGTTAAATCAACATTGTAAGTCTTAATTCAACTCTATGACGTAGCGTTAACTCAGCGGTGTTATTTACAGGCTGGTCATTTTGCTGTGGAGTTCAAAGGTGTTTTGCAGTAACAGTGTGTACTGCCATGTTTATATACTGTGTGAATGAGTTAACTCCGTGTAAGTCAGTAGTCACAGTATATGCATATCTGTGTGTGAAGCAAGGGAAGGGACACAGAGATAAAGAACACAGTGTTCAGTGACTATGTAAAAAAAATGTTCCTGTACTTTCCTGCTAATGAAAATTCTGATGTTATAAGGTTCTGTGTGACAATTCAATGATTTTGAGATACTGAGGCAAAATTCTGTCTATTAATAACGTCAATGCAGGTATAGCGTCTAACATATTTCTAACATTAACTGATTTATCGGAAAAAAAAGTAAAGCCTTACAATTCCATTGTCTCGAATGTTAAAGGATAACCGTTTGAAGTGTTGGCGGGATCCAACATTTTATTGTTCCGTTTTATTGTTGGTTTCACTGTAATTTCAGCATAAACTATTGATCAATATGCTTGCGGATGAAAAACTGAATACTAAACGTTAAAGGGTTGACAGCATCGTGCAGTGCAGAGGAAGGGAACGGCTGGCGCACAAGAAACATGTTTATCTTGGTTAAAATCAAATTTTAAATCTTAAATTTGCTATAAGAATATATTTCATGGTGAGTGAGTCATCTGCTGTGATTGAGTGTGACGAATACGGATAAGGATTGTGTCATGTTTTTGCTGTTTAAACGTGTGGCAAAATTTCAGCCCTGTATTGTTTCGATTTTCTGGGGTTTTACATTTGCAAAAGTATGCAGGTGTAAACTAGTACAGCTGTAGGTGTGTCATATATCTGGGTTACAGGTCAGTCCACGATGGTGTGAGGAACTGGTCTTTACTCTTGTGCAAGCCTGTCCATTTCTGTGTAAGTTAGACTGGTCATTGTAATTCCTGGAAGTTGTTTTTACATTATACCACGCTGTGAAAAGGATGAAATGTCAGTTGAATTGTCATTCATTTAAGACAGCATATTCTTCATTGTCTGTAAGTGTATGTCTTATCTTACTCAACTGGAGTAGAAGAATGGCTTTGTTTTTCTTAATTCAGTCCTAAGAAAATCTTCTGCAAGCTATGAGCCAAATGCTGGGCAAGAGAACAGTCTGATTATTTCTAAGACATTACGTTGGAAATAATGACTTTTACTGTAAAACCTTTGAGTTATTTATTGTTCTAAATATGTCTGGCACACAGAACTCTCCTTTCTCAGCTTAGCATGTATTAGATAAGAGAAACATTAAAGCATTTTGTAGCTAGCCCTTCCCCTGATTCTTCACTCACAGTAGGCCTCTGGATGCACCACAATGGAGGCCAGGATGAGATGCTTTCGCAAGATGTGAAACACTCCTCCCCTCACATCCAAAGTGTTCTCAGAGTGAATGCATCCTAGGCTGGAGCTACAACTGGAACAGAGCGGGCTGGTTAGATTTGAAGCTTTAGTATAATTTCAGAAGGCATTAATGAGAAACAACTGTATACATAGAACTAAAAAAAAAAAAATTGGACCAGTAGAGCTATCACCAACATAACAACTAGCAAGACCACCAAGGTTATGCTAGTCCACCAGTATGGAACAAATGGTCCATGTCTTACACTAGATCGTTTGTAGAAAAAAAAAAAAAAAACAGAATTGGTGCAGAATAAATACAAAGATGTTTTTCAAGGGAAAACCCCCCCCCCCAGATTTAAGCTGTCATTTCATTTACTAGCTTCCTAGACAGCTGAGTGCAGACCTGCCAGGACATAACTGCTTGACAGGAGGATAAGAGAAATACGTATCTGAAAACAATCTTTACGACAGCTCGCGGTTCTGGTTATCCTCCAAGACTTTGCAAGTTATTTGCACAATCACTTCATTACAAAAGAAAGTAATATGTGTCTGCACTCACCCGAGGCAGTTGTAAGATTGTCATTAATGACTCAATGAGCGATAAGTACAGGTGTCATCGCCACACTGTCTCCCAGAACTATAGAGAATGAGTCTGCCAGCTGTAGCTTGCAAGAGATCCCATTTGGAGTCTGAGAGCTAATATACTATAGAGTATACGCAGAAGTTATGATGAATGTTTATAGCTCAGGAGATAAACTATCTATCTATAGTGGCGGTGTCAATCCGAGAGCCTTTGGCTGTTGAAAAGATGAAAACGCCCTGCTACAACTTTGTTGCAATACAACACTTGAAATGATCCAGACTTGCTCTGGCATAGCCAGGCTAAATAAAGAACATTTTCCTGCTCTGTTTATACAGTGAATTAAAAGGACATCATATCAAACTGTTGTGAAGCTGTTTGGAGAGACATGGAATTGCTATTCAGAACGCTAACAAAGGCATTCGTTAAGGCCAGTCGAGCAAAACAAGACTATTAGAGCAGGTCCGAATATGAAAAAGCATTTGCTGCAACATTTTAGCAACTAAAAGGTTATTGTGCTTATTGTGTGCACCAACAAACCATAAACCAAATAATGAGCACCTTAGAACTGTTCCAGGAGATGATGGGAGGCTTAGCGCCTGCCCGTAGCTGGAACGGGAAAGAAACGAATTTGTCTTGTGTTTTGCAGAATAAATCCAGTCCAAATCTGTGCTATGAGATTTCCTCTTGTTTCTGTGCTTTTTGAAATATCGTCTCAAGTCCTCCAAACCAGACATGAGTGAGAGAATATGTAGCATCTTCATGTGTCTCTCTCTCTCTTGATCCTTCTCAGAGTGTTCTGGGAACTGATCCAAACTGATGAGCTTTGATCTCTGCCATATCTTTGACAAAGATATGAATAAAAAGCCCTCAAAGGAAACAATCCCACCTGCACAGTTTAGTACTCCTGACTGCAAAGCGCAGGTTGAACAGCGTGCATTACCGTAGTTTGAACCCCTATTTGATAAATGCCTGTTATGTGACAGATTCACCATTTTACTCTGCACCTTTGGGGAGTGAACTTTGCCTTTTCACACAGTCATACTCAATAACCTGAAGAATAGTTCCTTCAGAAACATTTTTCACACTTGGAGCCTTTTTTTGTGCTCTGAAGACAAAGCTGTTTATCTTGGTAATTTAAAACCGAGACCCTCCATTTGAAATACACACTCTGTTCAATTACCAAGTGACTCTTTTGCACAGTGTTGCATTAGCCTCAGTTCAGTGCTGTTGTAGGAACGTTGCTGTTGCTTATGTACAGTACTGTGCAAAAGTGTTAGGCGCATGCAAAGAAATGCTGTAGAGCAGAGAAGCCTTCAAAATAGTGAAATTAAATGTTTTTACATTTAAAAAATACCGTAAAGAGCAGTAAACAGTAGTAAATGAAACACAGCCAATATTTGGTGTGACACAAAAAGTAAAAATAATAAAAGTAGTCTCCAGGACAATTAGTATAGTTTTATAAGGAACTGAGCTGCAAGTTTTATTGAGCATCTTGCAGAACCAGCCACGGTTCTTCTGGAGACTTTGACTGTCGCACTCACTTCTTATTTTTGCAGCAAAACCCAGCAGCCTTCATTGTGTTTTTTGTCTGAAAAGTGTCTCTTACGTAATATGCTGCTTTATTTACTGATATACAAACATTTTTCTGTAATATTTAATTTTGTGCTGGAAAACTTTGGGATGTTTGGGAATCTAAAATGTTTTTGTACTGACTCAATAATGTAGAAGTCATAAAATAAAAAATCTATAACAAAGTTTGTACTAAAAAAAATAGGTTACCTAAAACGTTTGCACAGTACTGTATAGTGGCACAGTGTGAGGGACAGAGGAAGTGGGCAGAGTATGAGGGACAGAGGAAGTGGGCACAGTATGAGGGACAGAGGAAATCATTCTGTACATCTTGAGGTCAAGATTATTTTGTGCTCGACTTGTTTATCATCATCTTCAGTAACCGCAGTGTATCCGGAGCCCATCCGGGGAACACTGGTTGTGATGTGAGAGTACGCTCTGGATTGGATGCTAGTCCATTGCAGGGCACCATTCACACTAATTCAGTGCCACTATCTGTATCTGTTTAGTGCTCCAAATATTCATACCTGTATTAAAAACAAAAAAAAATAAGCATCCTATTAATATCTGTATTTGTTTGTTTGGTATGAGTCATTTGTTCATATTTGGTTGCATTCTTAATGAGCACACACATTCACTTCTTGGGGCAATTTAGAGTCACTAATTTGCCTTGTACCTCCGGGTTTCTGGGTTCAATTCCCGCCTCTGCCCTTTGTGTCGGAGATTGCATTTTCTTCTCGTGGGGTTTCCTTCGGGTACTCCGGTTTCCTCCCCCAGTCCAAAGACATGCGTTGTAGAATGATTAGCATCTCTAAATTGTCCATAGTGTGTGAATGCGTGTGTGAGCGTATGCAGTTGTGCCCTGCGATGGGTTGGCACCCCATCCAGGGTGTCTCCTGCCTTGTGGCCCAAATCCCCTGGGTTAGGCTCCAGGTTCCCTGTGACCCTGTGCAGGATAAGGATGGATGGATAATCCACCTACTGCCATGTTTTTGGAAAATAAAATTGAACTTTTGAACCCTTAGGAAACCCACACAGACACGGGGAGAAAATGCGACTGAAAATGACAAAGCCAAGACGTGTCTCTTGCTAATGTACTAGTACTGACATTTCTGCCGCATTGTCTCTATTTATTTAGACAGTATATTGATCTTACTGGATACAATGAAAACATTAAAATGTTTATTGTATCTTTTTTTTTAATTTTTTGCTCATTGGCTGACCTGCTCTCTCTCTCCTCTCATAGTTCTTCGTGTTGTGCCATGGCCTGCTCCAGCTCACTCAGCTGCTGCACACAGCGTACTTTAAGAGCACCATCACGACCATCGAGAGACGCTTCGGTCTTGACAGTCTGTCCTCAGGAACCATCTCCTCCCTTCATGAGGTGCACAATGCACAGCAATTAACACCACAGAACTTAACCATGAACTAGTCTGAGTTCAGTGTCAGGAAAGCAAAAGTTTAAGGCTTGAATTTCTTTCTTCCAGTCCAAATTTTGACATTTGGCAACATTAGTATTTCCCTTAATGAATCCCCATTAACTTTTTTTAGTTTCACTTTTCCACGACACGTGTGGTTTGTCATGACTGTCATGATGATTTCCTTTCAAACTGCAGACATTATTACAAAACGTCTTACAGCATCTTGACATTGCCATCTAGGTCATAACAGGAACTGCAGTAGATGTCATAAGTAGCACATAAAGTAACACGTACACATATACTGGGTACTTTTTGTCCTAAGAGTGATTCAAAAGGCAATTGTAAAATTTCCAATTAAACATAAAATGTAACGATGCCATATTTCTCACCAGTAGCAAATTGCCTTCTGAAGGTTCATCCTCTTTGAAGTGATGTCTGTACTGAATAATTAATGTTAGTTCACGGTCATTTAAAACTCTAGTCAAGATTTACTGAAACATTGCCACAACTCTGAGTTAGTAAAATTAGTTAAAATATGCTATCTAAGCATGTTTACCTTGCTGCTGTTTAGCAATTCAGCAGGAAAACTGACATAAACAGAGTTTAGTTCCCCTGTAGCCTGTCCTATATAAGCAGAGTAAGGAGACGTGTGTGTATGTGTGTGTTTTCTGTGTAGGTGGGAAATATGGTACTGATAGTGTTTGTCAGTTACCTAGGAAGTCGTGTCCATCGCCCTCGTTTTATTGGACTCGGAGGCATGATGATGTCCATTAGTGCCTTGATTCTGACATTACCTCACTTCCTGTCTCCACCATACTCCTATGACTCCGTCCTGAAAGGTGAGAACGCTCTATCGCCTGCATCTCTGACCATTTTGACATGGTGACAACATTGTAATTTATAAATTAAACTGAATCAACTGAAAACAATTTTGGGACAAATACTGTTTAGTAGGGTTTAGACCAGGAGTCAGAGGACTGCGGGCCAGATGCAGACCCAGCAAAGTATTTCAATGGACCAAGCCGAGTACTTGAAAACTACCGTAGCAGAGACAATAAATACATAGCCGCAGTTTAACGACTCCAGTTTTCTAAACATGAACCAGCTCGGCTTCTGTAGCAGGTTCTCTGTTGTGGTTTATCCAATCACATTCAGTTATGTAAGTTATTTAGCTGAAGGCAGCTCATCGGACCAGAGACTAATAGCAGGGCTAGAGATTAGCTCATAAAAGGGGGAGATTTCACAGATTTTCCTGTACTTTCACAGACTTAATGTCTGAAATCATGTTTGAAATAATGTTTAAAGATCAATGGCCAGAGAAATTTGCATTTAACCTCTCTAGATCAAATTCAAAACAGAGGTCTTAAATGTTCACTGTTCAATGCACTAGTCAAAACTGGTCATGTGAAGCACCACTGCAAAACAAAACTGTGTACATTTTTATTATTTTATTTAAAGATTTTCATTTTGTACTGACCTTCAGAAGCTACATAAGATTGTTTCCCAGAACACAAAATAATAACAATTTACACCGATCATCCTGTTCAAAAGTTTACTTCCCACCTGCTCTTAATGTATTGTTTTGCCTTCTGGAGCATCAGTGAATGTTTGCACCTTTTGTAATAGTTGAGTACGAGTCCCTCAGTTGTCCTCAGTATGAAAAGATGGATCTGAACATTATATTGCCACTGTTGGAAAGGGCTCAAATATGCAGAAGATGCTTGAAAAATGCTGGATTTTTCTGAAGAACAGCGGGCAGTTTAACTGCTCAGGACAAACGAGGGACTCATGAACAACTATCACATAAACATAAAAACAGTCATTGTTCATCCAGGTAACAACACACAGTATTAAGAATCAAGCATATGTAAACTTTTGAACTGGTTCATTTGTGTAAATTCAGTTATTATTGTGTCTTGTGGACTATATGTAAACATCTGCTATCTGAAATAGCTTATTCAGGGCAGAACTAAATAAAAAACGTGATCCCTCTTTTTTTATTATTATTAATTATTAACATTTTGCAGATTCTGCAAGGCGTGTGTAAATTTATGACCTCCACTGTACAGTCATGAACTAATCATTAATTAATAATTAAGCATTAAAGGTCACTATCCCGCCATGCAAGTTGCTTATGTGGACCTTTATATGCAAGCAATTTTAAGTGACAAATTTTAGTTGACTACTCTTGGTTTAAATACTTGAGGGTGTACACACTAAGAAAAAAAACAAAACAATTTCTCAACAGTTCTTTTTAAATGGTTAGAGGTTCACGCGTCTTTTCATGGTATCTAAAAATTCAATTTTCTTTTGTAGAGTTTTACATGGAAACCTTAAGGGTTGAACCAGAGGGACAAACTAAAGTGCCCTTTGGACTACTCTTAAGTGGCCACATTTAAGCATTTAGAATCTGGGCTAAAAGTGGCTCAAATACATCCAACCATATTGATTTTTAACAATCATTTCATTTTTTGGGGTGATTGGGTGAAGGTGAGCTCTGGTTCATATCATGCCTGTGATAGGCAACTTTATTGAGCTCATTGCTATCATTCCACAGTGATATGTGCCAGAGTAAAATGGCTAGACTGGCTCAACTCTGTTTAATATTTCTCTATATACTCTTCAAAACACATCCTCCTTGAACTCGTGAAAATAATAACCACCAGTAGAATCAAAAAGCAGACTAGAAAACTAGACAAACATAGTGGGGGTCTAAAATAACATCCACCAATGGGAAAGATATTGTAAACAGGACAAGGTCTTAAGAGCTCTCCTGTACCTTTAGCAACAGGAAGTTGCTTTTAGAGCCTCTGCACCATGGTGAGCTACATCTCCTCTTCGCCACAGCAAAAAGACAGGTTTGAAAAAGCAAATATGAGAGTTCTGAGAATTAGAACATGAGTAAAGAACAAATTGTATTAGAATCAAGTAAACAAAAATATGAAGAGTTAAGATAAATAAGATAAAAGACTCTGGGTAAAGTCGATGAGTTCTGAAAATAAGAAGTGTGGGCAGAAGTAGAGAGGAGGTCATAGATTGTAAATGAAAAAGGTGTGTGTGGAGTGTATTTAGAGATTGTGAGGGCTGTGTCCCAACAGGCATTAGCTGCAAGACATTAATCTCAGTGCAGATGAAAAAAATACAAAATAGGGGAGATTAGAGCACCCTGGAATTATGGATAGCACATTTTTCCTCCTTTTTTTTTATCATGTTCTTTTGATATCTGCTCATTATATGACCTGGTACTACCAATGAGAAAAAAATTAGTCATGGGTTAGAAGAAACACCAAAGCACTACTTGTTAACCCTCTATGTCAGTCAGTTTAGTTCTTACCTTTTAATGTAAGGATGCAACTAAATAGTCATACATAAACAAGCAAATTCAAACATGTCTCTCAGACAGATGCACACTGTAGCCAATCATGTGACCTTCAACAAGGACTGAACATTTCCATTTGAAGTTAATGTTGTTTTGTTTCTGGATTTGCTGTTTTGCTTTTGGTTGGATAATGTGTTTGGAACCTATTGGGCACAATAACCAACATTTAAAGTTCCAGTTACATACTGAGGTACAACTTATTTACTCATGTTAGCATGTGCCTTTCTATCCCACAGAAAGCAGGCAGGACATGTGCAGTGTCCATGTTTTGCATGTCAATATATCATCTGCTGAGGCATGTGGTAAGCTGGACACCCACAAGTTTGTGGACAATACAAAGCTGTGGGTACTCATGGCCACGGCCCAAGTGATGTTTGGAATTGGTTCTGTCCCAGTTCAACCCTTTGGGATCTCATATGTGGATGACTTTGCTGGGCCTGGCAACTCCCCACTCTACATTGGTAACTACTTAGCTGTTCAGATCTGTAATATTGCCTTGGCAGAGGGTATACAAGCATGCATTAGTGCTATGTTTCTCATAAGAATGTATTTCTTTGCTCTAGCCATACTCTTTGCCGTGTCCGTGTTCGGGCCTGCCTTTGGTTATCTCCTAGGATCTGTGGTACTGAGAATCTATGTGGATGTGGACAGAGTTAATGCAGGTACAGTTTGTTTTTCAACAGACAGTTCTTCTGATTGAATCAGTAGTTCTTGGTTTCAGCCGTCATAAACACATTTTCACTTTTCTTCCCTCATGATTAAAGCTCCTGATGAAATGCTTGATGATTGGCTGAGGAGCAGAATGATATTAGCACAGGGAAGACAAAGATGTGCAGAGCATGGGATTGCATACTCTGGGGTCTGCTAAATTAAATGCATATTTCATCTTTAAGCCTGACAGAGTTATACAGCCCCAGTCCTGATTTCAGCTCTGCTGCTCTGTCTGTGAGACGACAGGTGCCAGATATCACATTAAATGGGCAGGATGTTTCTGTCCACTTATGCCTTAATGATATACAGTACCTGCCAGTGCTCAGATATGATACATGGCTGGTATTTATACAGAAAGGATGTCAAAGCAACTGGATTAATATAGTTTTTTTTTTTTTAGCTTTTTATTTTTAATTAATGCTAATACTGTAATCTGTGGAAATAAATGGAAAGCCTTCCCAGCAGATTGGAGGTTATTATAACAGCAAAGGGGGACTACATCTGGAATGGGATGTTCAAAAAGCACACATGGGTGTGATGGTCAGGTCCACAAACTTTTGGCCATATAGTGTATATGTAAAGTACTGGTCACTACCTGCATATGACAACTATCTCTATCTCTGTACAACATATAAGCTGTGGGGTGGTTAGACGGAAGCACTTTCTCACACAAAAAAAAAAAAAAAAACCCCAAAAAAGCCAAGCCCACCTAAATCACCCCAAACCATTTAGCAAAATGTGTTATGGTCCAAGTTAGAAATTTCTGGGCATAACATTAGAGAACACCACAACCACAGTGAAGCATGGTGGTGGGAACATCATGCTGTGGGGCTGCTTCTCTTCAGATAGGGCTCTAGTGAGTTAGAGGGAATTATGGATAGCTCCAAATATCTATTTTCTCTTTGACAGCTGAAGACAAAGAGGATTTTCACCTTCCAGCATGATATTGATCCAAAGCACAAATCCAAGTAAAAAAATAAAATAAAATAATAGGAACGGCTTCAGAAGAAGAACATCAATATTTTGAAATTCCCTAGTCAGAGTCCAGATCTAAATGTTGAGAAAACCTGAGGAACAACTTGAAGAAGTCTGTCGAAACTTGATGATGATAACCTAAAGGACAGAAATGTTTGAATACATGTCTGGCAAAGGAGTGACAATAATTTTCATATTCATTGGAGAAAGTGTCTGTTAAAATTGTGCTCTACCAAAAAGAAATCAGCAACTGGCTAGAACTTACTTGAGATGAAACCTTGAAGCCATACTTAAACCCCTACTCATGCTTTCTTTCTTTTGTAGCAGGGGCTCAGGAGTTGACCCTAATTGACCCTCGCTGGGTTGGAGCGTGGTGGATGGGTTTGCTGGTCTCTGCTGGGGGGATGTTCCTCACCTCCATCCCCTACTTTTTCTTCCCCAGGGCCATGCATGTAGATAATGTGAGTCCTGCTATTACCTATCTACTTTCACACAACCTTTGTACTGTTTCGCTCTTGCTACTGAAACGTCCTGAAATATGGGCTTTTATTTTTAAAGCCATTGCAGGAATAGTATGAATGAGTACCTCATACTCTGAAATACTGATAAACTGAGAATATTGTCTCTTCTTATCCTGCTAAGTAAAACCTATGGCCTGAGTTGAAGTTAAGAACCTTGTTGTCTGTTGTCACTAATGTGAGATTATTGTTATTATCACACATTTCCTCCAGAATGTTGTTCTTCCTGTTTTAAAAAAAATGTCTACATGTTGCAAAAGTGCTGGTCATTCACAAAATCAAGGTGGTTTTATTTCACCACTGTGTTATTTTGCAGAGCATTGCAAATGAGAGTGACATTTTGAAAGACAGCCACAAGAGTTCTGACATCTCCTTGCTGGAGTTCCTCAAAAGTAAGTACACTGCTCCCGATCATGACTGGTTCAGTTTGTGGAACTGTGACACGTTCAGACAGTTTTGTAAATAGAACTGACAGAGATTTCCACCACACGTCCGCAGTGACGTGACTCAGGCGCCCAGGTTGTCAACAATCATATGCTCATTGCTTACTCAGGTAGATTGCACAGTATGCTGCCTGCCAGGCTCTTTCTTGACTCATACTGGCTTTGGGTTCTGCTGAAACAGGATCTAACTACATCATAGGGGTTAGCAGCTCTGATAGCATGACTTGTTCACATATTTTCTTTCTTTATTTATTTATTTAATCAGGGATAATACACATTAATAATACAAAAGAAATGTAATATGTGCCAGATTTAGCCAAATTGGCTCATTTTCATCTGTAGTCCCAAGGCAGGTTGATGTTATAATAACCAAATAGAAAACAAATAACAAATAGACCATATAGTAGAAATGCACATGTGTTTTCTGCTCAGTGTTCCCACGCCTGTTTGTGCGGCTGTTGCTCAGTCCTCTCTTCTTGCTGCTGGTTCTGACCCAGTGCTGCTTCTCCTCGGTGATGGCCGGACTCGCCACCTTCCTCAACAAGTTTCTGGAGTGGCAATACAGCACTTCAGCTGCTTACAGCAGTCTTCTCATAGGTGTGTTATAGCTTCAAGCAGAGAAAAGATATGGACACTGTTACATGGTCTCTGTACATATAATTACACAGAACACAAAAGTCTAAATTTTGCCATGATGACTGAAAACGTGTGTGTTGCTTGTCCAGGTGCTGTGAATCTGCCTTCAGCAGCCATCGGGATGTTGTTCGGGGGTATCATTATGAAACGCTGGGCCCTATCACTTCGAGTCATTCCACGTTTCTCTATAGCATTACTCACCCTCTCCACAGTGCTATGTGTTCCTCTGTTCTTCATGGGCTGCTCCACTCAAAACGTCTCTGGGGTTTACCCAAACAAGGGATCCAGTGGGTGAGTTACACACAGCGAACTAATAATTACATTAATCTATGTAGCATCCACTATTTACACCCTCCTGTTCTGTTCACTATTTAGCAAATGGAGGTCCCAATGACACTTTAGATTTTATAGCAATAAGGTTGTAAAATATATCTTAAAATTACTCTCTGTTATTAGCAATATAAACAGCATACTTTTGATGGCCCAGGTGGGATTGTAAATAAAAAAAAATTAATCAGGTAACATAGACCCCAAAGCTTTTAATTGCTCTTAGGCAGTGGTGTGTTGTAACAAAAGTAAGTCAGAAGTCACTCTAGATAAATGCTGTAAATGTAAATGTTCCCAGGTAGCAAACTGACATTGGGTCAACATTGGATATCATTGGGTTGTTATCAATAGTGCTCCTTTGTACACGTTCATCCAGTGTTAGGTCAAGTTTGACAGTATTGTTATGAAAAGTGTTTTTTGCCAACATTGCTACCTGGGTAAAAGTAAAAAAAAAAAACACACACACACACAAAAAAACCCTTTTGTTATAGTATTTAAGTATTTTGGGGAATATTTCTACTTTACACAACTGTAAATTTTTGTCAACATTAACTAAAGTAATAGAATAGTTCTTTCTCCAACTTCAGTCTTTTGTGATCGTCAGAAATATACAGTGATTCAAACACCTTCACTTAATGCATCTTTTACTAATTTCAGCTGGAGCTGATACAAACTAACTTACAGGATGACGTCCTATGTTTCTTGGAAATAAGCTAAAAAAACTAACATTATTATTTTAGAAACTGACTGAAAATAGCTATGTTAAATTGCTCCTAAGTGTATGTGTGCATGGTACCCTGACGGCATCCCATTTATGGTGAATCCCGGCCTCATGCCCATTGTTCCCGAGATAGGCTCGGGAACCACTGTGACTCTGACCAAGATAAACCTCTGAGCCTGAAGAGAAACGAATGAAAGAAAGAAAAAAGAATGAATCATCTGTACCAAAATTTATTTTGTGCAAACCTGCATAAGAGTATACTACCTTGTGAAATGACCCAGTTTCTTGTGAAACCATTCATCATTGTGCAGCGCATCTCTAGCTGTGTATCCAGCTGTAAACATTCATTTTGTGACACTTATCGTTGGAGAGGTTAATGCTGTTAGCGTTCTAAGGAATTACAAACACTTGAGTTGACACAGATAAAAGCACACAGCTCTGGCATAAAAATCTAAAAACAAACATAGTACATATACAATGAGGGGGAACATTTTCATCTATCTTAGTGTTTCTATGTTTTATTTGGATTCTCATAACCACTGATCTCACTGATTTATATGAGAACTTCCTGCATTTTTTCACAAGTAGTGCTTAAATAAGATGTTCAGCCAGGCTTGGGCTAATGTTCTAAACAGCTGTGCCTTTTTGAACTGTACAGCTGGTTGAGTGCTGCTCGCTGGTTTTACCAGCAGTACTAAAATGCTCTAGAAGTGAGTTGCTAGAAATCACCAGATGATGCCATAGACTAATTTGAATATTTGCATGAGCAGTCACATGTCAAAACTTGGTACATGGACAGTAGATTTTCTGAAGGCAGTCAAACCAACTATTTAAATATTTACAAATACTATAATTTCTATCAAGGATGCAGACACAAAAATGCAGTGGTAGGGTATAACTGGAAACTAGACATGATGGAAATGGATTACAAATGGATTACTTGTAAATACAGCCAAGAAAACTGTTCAAAATTAATAACAAAGAACTACATCGCTGGGACAAACAACAGCACTCAGTGACTAGTCACTGGGAACAACAGTGATCAGTGATTGGTTGTTGGGGACAATGGTGATCAGTGATTGGGTGTTGGCAACAGCAGTGATCAGTTATTGGTCATTGGGAACAACAACAACAAAGGGCAGTGGTAGCATAGGGGTTAAAAATGTTGGCCTACTGATCAGAAGGTGCAAGTTCAATTCCCAGCACCACCAAGCTGCCACTCCTGAACCCTTGAGCAAGGCTTTTAATCCTCAACTGCTCAGTTGTTTAAAATGAAATAAAGTCGCTAGATTTGTCGCTAGGTTGTTGTTTGAAAGGAAGTCATTAAAGGGGTATAATAAGTCACCAAATCTAGCAACAAAGTCACTGGCAAAAGTCATTGGCAACATTGGAACCCACAGTCATAAATGTAAAGTCATAAAACCTTCCCAGTGGCCTTATGAGGTTCAGTTGCAGTGTCCTTTAAGTTTCGGGTAAGTGGTCCTATGAGGATGCAGAATATTATATGCTCCTCATACAGCAACGACCTCCGTACTGGTACCAAATGAGAAAATGGGGATTAGTGTACACAATACAATGAAATAAAACACACTGGGACATTAATTAGGTTAGAGGTCTGACATTCCTACATTCCTTGTTTGCCGATATTCATGCTACCAGTGCATTATGTTAATGACAAAATCTTCCTACAGGCTATTTTTATCCTGCAATTCCAACTGCTCGTGTCCGAAGAACATTTTCAACCCAGTGTGTGGGGAAGACAACATTGAGTACCTTTCACCATGCCATGCAGGCTGCACCAGCTTTACCAAGGACCCCAAAAACAAATTTTGGATTCAGGTGAGAGGACTAGATCCCTAAAGGCCAGACACTAAAACTCCTACTAATGAACTCTTGATTTGGTTTGTGGCTGCCATGCTTTTTTAGCACATAAATACACTATATACATAGCTACACTATATGGCCAAAAGTATGCGGACACCTGACCATGACCCCCATATGTGGGTCTTCCCCAAACACAATGTTGAAAGCGCACTATTGTATAGAAAGTCTTTGTATGCTGTAGCATTACAATTTCCCTTCACTGGAACGAAGGGGCCCAAACCTGTTCCAGCATGACAATGACCCTGTGCACAAAACAATGTCTATGAAGACATGGTTTGCCAAGTTTGGAGTGGAACAACTTGAGTGGCCCCACAGAGCCCTGAACTCAAGCCCACAGAACGCCTTTGGGGAGAACTGGAACACCGACTGCTCCCCATGCCTCCTCACCCAACCTCAGTGCCTGACCACACTAATGTGTCTAAATGGGCAGGAATTCCCACAGCCACACCCAAAAATCTAGTGGAAAGTCTTCTCAGAAGAATGGTGGTTATTACAGTAGCAACAGGAGTACCAGCTTTAGAGTGGGAAGTTCAACAAGCACATATGGGTGTGATGGTTAGGTGTCCACATACTTTTAGCCATAAAGTATATGTGTAAATACATATAATTTCTGAATGTTAGTGGGAATGTGAGCCTTCACTTTCTATTGGAGCTCATGTAGTGCCACAGTGGTCAGCAAGGTCAGCAAGATTAAAAAAAAGCACAACAAGCAAGTGGCACACTGATAATTAATGGCTACATTCAGTTAATTACTAATTAGCTTCCTACACAAGTTTAAGAAGACAAAACAACTGGTACATTTTGGAAAGATTCTCTTGGAAGGACATTTGTGTGGTTATCAGTCTTGGGGTTTCTCCTATTAAATAAAATAAAGATCAATTACAAAATTACAGAATCCCTTACTGATAGTCCATAGTCATTGCTAGGGGCATTATGCTTCTACATTTAAGTCCTACTCATTTTTGTCCACCCACAGAAAGTGCATATTTAGCAAGCAACATTAACTAAGCTAGCCAGCTTCCTAAACACAGCACATTGCTAATATTGCCAGCTAAGTAGTTGGAATGTTGTTCTTCAGCTTCAGCAGCATTAGCTATTTGACTTTAGTAGCTCTCCATGTTAGCTAATATATAGAGTATTTTCTGATTTAAAAACTTGTTATGGTATAACTATTGTATAATCCAGCAGATTCAATCAAAAGGAGAATTAATCAATAAGAAATGTTTTGTGTCTGTCAGAAACCTAAAGATAACCTTGGGTGTGTTGTAGTCATGAAGATGTCAGTGCTGACAGTATGGAAAGGCTAAAGCTGACAAAGTAATAGATCACGAGTGTATCAGCATTTAAGCACATGATTAAGAAGTTGTATCCACAGAAGTGCATTAAATAAGTAAATGTTTGTACTTGTGTCAAAGACCTAGGATCGATTTGTCCTAGGATTGACTTGGCCTAGGAATAATTTGGCCTAGGGGTACCCTTTTAAGAAAATAAGTTGACTGAGCTTGAGTCACAATTATAAACAACACATGACCAGAATGAGTGAATTGTGGCGAAAGCTTGACGTGTGACTAAAAGAGAACGGGGGTAAACCCCGCCTAAATGAGATTATTATTTCAGGAGAGTATAAAAGCTTGTGAAATTATTGTATTCATTCAGACTATCTGCAGAGGTCTCAGTTTTATTTGACTTATATAAAGCTTGATCTTTTGACATCTAGAACCCCTTGTCTCTGTACGTTTTTGACTTAGATTGGAGAGATTTTCTACAACAATAACAACACAGTTTATGCTATATTCTAAATATTGTAATTTAAACCAAGCCCAAGAGCTATAATATTGTGCAAACCTATAGCCATCATCTCTAGCAAGCTTGCTGGCATTAACTACTACAGTTGCAATCAAAATTATTCAACCCCCATTGCAATTCAGGTTTATTGTCAAAATCTACAGATTTTCAGCTATTTGCAATGAACAAATCAAACAAAAGCAATTGAAATAGTTCAACACAACGAATGCCTCTAGTGGTTTCCCCAAATACAACTGAAAATGCAACTTATAATGATTTCTCCAGTTCCAAATGATTTAAGCCCCTGAATAGTATCCGTCACAACAGCACAAATATGCAAAACAGGTGTTGTCTCAAGCACACCTGATGCAACTAATCAAGGGCTTTATTAGTTGCACCAGGTGTGCTTGAGCTGGAACACATGAAATACCTGAACTGGCTAGGGGCAGATAATAAGTGAAATACCTAGACGGGGTAGAAAAAGGAAGCTATCAACGGCTGCAACCAGATTTCTGAGAAGGCAGGTTGTGAAAAACTCTCGAGTGACTGCAAAAGACCTGCAGCAAGACTTAGTGGCACCAGGCACTGAGGTTTCAGTGAGCACAGTAAGGCATGTACTAAATGCAGAAGGTTTCCGTGCCAGACTCCAAGATGTACAACACTACTGACCCAAAAGCACAAGAAAAGTCGGCTCAAAATCATATAAATAAGCCACAGAAGTTTTGGGATTCTGTTCTGTGGAGCGATAAAACAAAACTGGAACTTATCTGCATGATGGATCAGCGGTATGTCTGGAGGAAGAACAATGAAGAAAGATAACTCTGTCCACAGTCAAGCATGGTGGTGGCTCAGTGATGCTCTGGGGCTGCTTTTCATCCTCTGGCACTGGAAACCTGCAGCGTGTGGAAGGCAAGATGGATTCACTGAAGTATCAGGAAATCGTAGGAGAAAACGCCATGCGATCTGTGAGAAAGCTGAAGTTTGGGCGTCATTGGACCTTCCAACAGGACACTGATCCCAAGCATACCTCAAATTCCACCAAGGCTTGGTTGTAGAAGAAGTCCTGGAAGATTCTACAGGGCCATCAAAGTCACATGACTTGAACCCCATAGAAAATCTCTGGTGGGATTTGAAGAAGGCGGTTGCAGCACGCAAACCCAAGAATATTACTGAAGTGGAGGCCATTGCTCATGAGGATTAGGCTACGATTCCTCAGGAACGCTGCCAGAAGCTATGCATCTCGTATACAGCAGGCCATAACAGCAAAAGGGTGCTCTACTAAGTACTAAAGATGCTTGCCATGAAGTGGTTGAATAATTTTGAAACTGGAGAAATCATTTTCAGTTGCATTTTCAGTTGCATTTGGGGAAACCACTTGAAGCATATGTGTATACTGTAGTGCATGTAAAAAAAACTTGCGAAAAAATGACATAATGGATCTTAATGAGAACCGGCTAGAAGGTTTCCACAAATTTTTGAAAGTTTTCTTTGAGGATTTTCTGGTTACCATTACATACCACCACAACTGAATAGGGCCGTCATTCATAGATAATTATCATCAGAATACAGTTATATCAGGAACCAGCAGGGACACCATATTCCACTAATCTAATAATCACAGACACAAATAAAAACCCATTAAGAAAAACACATTCCACTATTCTATAACATTTTAATCTATGAATTTTGATGTAAATTTGGGAAAATGTGGTTTTAAATGCAGTAAGCACACTCTGACAGCCCCTCTATTTGTCCACACAGTCCTTCAATAACTGCAGCTGTGTAATGGTGGGTGCTGGCATGGGTGGTGCACGTCCCGGTCACTGTGCCAACAGCTGCCCTCACCTCCTCCTGCCCGTTATCTTCCTCATCTCTATAGCAGCCTTCATCGCCAGTTTCACACACAACCCTATCTACATGATGGTGCTCAGGTACAAACACACACACACACACACACACACACACACACATGCGTTTTAGTATATTTTAATGAAAAGGAGTCACTGAGATAAGAAATAAAATGTGCAATTATTCAACAGCAATTTGTCAGTTTTTATTTTTTATTTTTTATTAACTACATGTAGTACTTTTTATTCATTTATAGTTATATTTTGATGTTGTGGAACATCTGCAAAAACAAGTTAATTCTTGTTTAAACAGCTATGAACAGTTTTTTCTTTCTCTAGAATTTAATAAGACAAAAAAAAAAACAAAAAAAAAACCGAAATCTGAAGCACTGAAGACTTTCGGAAAAATAAAAGTTACAATTTGACCTCTGTTACAAAGCGCTGGCACGGGTAGACAACTCTGTCCAACAATGCTAAATAAATGTCTCCTTACAGAAAACTTACAAGTCTCATACATGCACATTTCTGTGTACGTTGTTACTATAGAAACAATAGCGTAATTAAATGAGCATGTTAATATAAACCCTGTAGCTGGAACTATTGTCTGAGCTGCTGTTACAGAATATTAATCAACAACTTCTGACCAATCAGAATCGAGCATTCAACAACTCTGAGGTATAAATCATAAAGTCTTGCAAGACCCAGATTTTAGATTTCATCAATGATGCAAAGATGTTTGAAACTCAGTGAAAACATGATATCTATATTTCATTTCATGCAGAACAGTGCCACAAGAGGAGAAATCTTTTGCCATAGGAGTTCAGTTCCTACTCATGAGAGTTCTTGGTAAGTAGAAACCTCACTCAGCACTGGTTAAACATATTTTCTCTCTTTCTGTAGACATGCAAGAGGTTTGAGAACATTTGGCAAGTCTCCTACTGTAATGATATAGATACTGTATCTCACTGCTGCTGGGATGAATAGGGATGATTAGCTGCATTCAGGTGGGCTCAGTAGACTTAGATGGAGTATGAGTCACACAAGAAAATCTGCCTTCTTTTTAAGGCCAGTCCTAAAACAAGGTAATGGGTAAAGTTTACATGCTCAGTGCTTAGATTAGAGTAGAAAAAAGGGTATAATCCACCAAACGTTTGTGCGTTTTACTGCAAGTATTTTAGCACCCCCTAGTGGTGACTCAGTAACCCTGATGCTTCTAAGCATAAACATAGGAGTTTACATACAATATATTCCCACTGTTAATTTAACATCTACAGTCTTTATATTAGCTCAGCGTAACATAAAGTGAGCCTAACAGAGACATGCACTGTTTTTTTATAAATTGAATACGCTTTTGTCCATTTCCGTGCAGTGCAATCTTAATTTGACATTCCTGACTGGATTCATTCTCAACTTAGTGTTCCTGTGATCTTTATATTTCTGAAACAGTTAACATTATATAATTCTTTGCATGATTCTTAAATCCTTAAAGTCCTGGCTTCTTATTTATTTCGAAGAATATTATTATTCATTAACTAATATAAATTATTCCGTGCCTACCAGTAATAGCAAAGATGTACAGTATGGTTATAAGAGTGAGGAATGAGAAAGTCTGTACTCACTGATGACATCTGTGAGTTTAAAGGGTTTCCTCCTGTTCTGAAGACACCATGCACTATATAGATTTGCACGTTCCCTGACATAAAACACCACATACAACTTGTTAGCTCATTAACAAGTGCTCATTAATAAGAGGTTCAGCCTCGATGATCTATTTAAAGCTAATAGTGAATGTGTTTGATAAATAACATACAGTAAATAACAGAGCAATACTACAGGGTGTCCCAAAAGTCTTCATACACAGAGGATTATGTTTGCCAGCACCATGTCGGTTGTGCCGTCATCAGTGGATGTTCGTAGACATCCGCTTCCTGGTTGGTCTGCAACACTTCCAGTCTTTTTGAATTTGTTAATAAGTATGGTAACATTGTCGTGTGTGATGTGCTCGCCATGTTTCCTGTTAAAGTCCATCGCATTCCCGATCCAGCCATGAGAATGATTTCAATACATTCTTCTTTTGTCAAAGGCATTCTTAAAGGCTGTCTGAAAAAAAAATATATGTAATATAAACGTATGAATAATACTGAAGTACAGTACAGTTAAGTTGTTCCACTGTGTGTAATTACTTTATGGTTTGAATTATTCTTCATGATAGGGAAATTTATCATCATATTTAATGGTAATCCGATACCATAGTAGATATATACAAGACAGTAGAAAAGAAAAGTGAGCCAGAGAGAACTTAAACCCATATTAGAGAACAGTGGGTTCATAAACAGCCTACAGCCATAAATCACATCACTTTCATAAGTGATGTCTTACCACAGAGCTTTAGTGCATTAGTTTCACCCCTGACCTCTTACTGAGAGGACTGAGGTCTGATTCACCGAAGTTAAAAGTTGAAGTGATAAAATGGGCATTAAGGCCTGCCTGGCACGTGCTCAGACAGTAAAAGCTTCAGCTAAATGTGCTCTATTTACTTCATTTAAAAACTGCATGTCAGGGTTCTACTCAAGCACGGAGTGAAAGTAATTGCTTTTATGTGTGTATGTACAGTGTGGCTACCAGCTCCTGCCATTTTTGGGATGACTATCGACTCCACCTGCATTTGGTGGAAAAGCATCTGTGAGAAAAAGCTTGGCTGCGGTTACTATGACAACAACCTCTTTAGAAATAGGTATGAGAATGTTTTTACTTGACCTAAATGCACATGCGGGTTTGTTTTGTGCTGAAAATAATAACCTAATGAATACTGCACATGTACATTTCTGCGAAAAATGAACTACAGATGTTTATGGGAGCACAAACCTAAGTGGTGAAGGAATCTTCTTAGCCTCTGTGTTATTAAACACGTGTTCGACTTCCTTTTATGGCACTGAGAAGATGACAGTAATATAGTGACAGTGAATAATGATGATGTTTGTGATATTCAAAAAGATGATGACGGTAATGCCTGTGGGTTGCAGGTATTTTGGTTTGCAGGTGGTGTTTAAACTTATAGGCATCGCCATGCTGGCTCTGATAGGCTGGAAGGTTGGAAGAACCCGAGAGTACAGTCTGGAGAAAAGGCCTGAGGGAGCACTGTGATGCTCTAGTCCCTCTCAGCATGTTCATTCTGTAGGAGATGCCCATCTTCAAGAGTCCATTCAGCAAACCAGACCATTGACGCCTTTTATTACACGCCATCTTCATTCATGGCCCTCCTGAAAGGGTGTCTCTGTAATGCATGGATGGATGTTATCTTCCACTTTGCACTGACTTGCAGCCATATCCTATAGATGAACCTGTCTAAATCTGGAGAGTCCGTGCCAGTGTTCCATCTTTTCACTTTATGAACTGTTAGTTAAAGATCAGCATTGTTCACGTGTTGTAATACTAATTCTGACAGACATTTAATTTTTCATTCTTTTTCAAGAAGATTTTTAAAAAAGACTTTTAGACAATTAAAGTATATGCTGCTGGTTGGAATGTCCTGGTTACTCACTCAAGAAAAGAAGAAACCTGTACCTCTGTTCAGTCTGTATTAAATGTACTGAATGTATTAAGAGGTTTTACCTTCCAGTTGGTGGATATGTGAAGAATAAGTGATGGACCTTACAATGTCATAAAAATGACACATTTAGGTTTATAGGTTCATTGTCTATAAGAGAGTTACAATATTTAAGAGGCCTATAATTGGTCATGCAAGTAAAACATTTAAATGTATTATTAGCATTTATTATATTTTGTTATTGATGGAAATGGGTGTCTTCAATATTTGTAAATATGTATTTTTGTACAAGTTAGGAATGTTATATTGTATAACCTTAATTTTTGTCACGAGTAATAAAATCCTGCAATCACAAGTTGTCTCTGCTTTGCTTGCGGGGGTAAAAAAATGCAGCTGCAGCATATTCTGAGTAGCACAGTGATGCTACATATACATAAACATATAACTTTTGTATTTTTATTTAACAGCTTTATGCAGTTTTATAATAGCTTTGTTTAATAGGTAATGCAGTGGGTAGCTTTGCTGCCTCACAGTTCCAGGGTCCCTGGTTTGATCATGAGCTCAGGGTACACTCTCTGTTTCCTCCAGGTACTCCTGTTTCCTCTCCCAGTCCAAAGACATGCATGGTAGGCTGATTGACATGTCCAAAGTGTCCGTAGTGTATGAGTGCGTGTGTGAATGTGTTCGTGATTGTGCTCTGCAATGGATTGGCACCCCGTCCGGCCTTACATTTACATTTAAATTTAAATTTATTCATTTAGCAGACGCTTTTATCCAAAGCGACTTTCAAATGAGGAAATACAAGCAAAGCGATATATCAAGCAATACAAGTAGTGCTACCATACAATACTTTTTATTTAGTTCTAGAAAAGCAAAATGTGCAAGGTAGAGGTGTAAGAGACAAAGTTTTTTTTGTTTAAAAAAAACCCCCCAAAAAATCCCCTAAAGTGGGGCTGGTATTTTAGGGGTTAGTTACGTGCTCACAGAAGAGGTGGGTCTTTAGCTGTTTTTTGAAGATAGTGACAGATTCCACCACTGAAGGACATTTAGTGTGAAGGTTCTGGAAAGGGACCTTGAGCCATGCTGAATAGGCACTACTAAGCGTCGGTCGTTAACCGATTGTAGATTGCGTGAGGGAACGTAAGCCTTCAGGAGAGAGTTGAGGTAGGAGGGTGCTGTTCCAGACAAGGTCTTGTATGTGAGCATCAATGCCTTGAATTTGATGCGGGCGGCTACAGGAAGCCAGTGGAGGGAGATGAAGAGGGGTGTGACATGGGTTCTTTTAGGCTGGTTGAAGACGAGGTGTGCTACTGCATCCTGAATCATATGAAGGGGTTTGATGGAGCTGGCTTGGAGGCCTGAGAGTAGTGTGTTGCAGTAGTCCAGTCAGTTTTGACTGGACTACTGACAATGACAAGAGCCTGGACTAGTAGCTGTGTAGCCTGTTCAGTGAGACAGGGTCTGATTTTCTTGATGTTATACAGAATGAACCTACAATGCCTTGTGCCCGATGCTCCCTGGGTTAGGCTCCAGGTTCCCCGTGACCCTGAAAGATAAGCAGTATAGAAAATGGATGAATGGATGGATGGATGGAACCTCTTAATTATTGCCCTGATGGTGGAAATGGACATTTTCAGTGCTTGTGTTATTTTCTTATAGTCACTTCCCATTTTTTGAAGCTCAACAACCTTTTGCTGCACATCACAGCTATATTCTTTTGTCTTACCCGTTGTTATGAATAACTAATATTGTGTTACCTCATATTTATATACCTGTGAAATAGGGAGTCATGGTTGAACAATTTCCTGTTCCTAGTCACCCAGATGTACTAAAAAATTTAAAATATCAATGGGAATATAGTTCAAATATATTTTTCTCATATGAATTCATAGGGGTGCCAATAATTGTTGCACACCTACATTTAATAAAGATTTTGTTTTGATAAACCTGTGTTGTGTTTGCAATTGTTCGGTATCCATGAGAGCAGAGTATTTATTTTTGTGAATTTTTTTTTAACAAAAGATCAAATGGTTCAACAATAAAGTAAATTTTTCTCAGCCTTCTTTGCTCATATTTACCAAGGGTGCCAATATTAGTGGAGGACACTGTAGAAGCAAATTAAAATGTAATTATATAGAGGTTTCTGAAAGTTACAAACTGAAGTTACATTCACAATAATGTTATACATTTTAAACTTTTCTTGTTGTTTATCAATATCAAATGGCCCTTCAGAATTGACCATTAATTACTTGGTGGCAAACAAAAAATAATGACGAAATATTTGTATTATTAAATTTTTAAAATTATTATTATTATTATTAAATAATTTTAAATTCATTTTCAGTCAAACAGCAGTGCAGTACTTATTTATACAGGTCAATATTAAAGTTCGATATTACAAATAAGATGTTTACAGATTTCATACTGTTTTTTTCTTTTGTGTGATTTATGAACAATAACAGTAATTAACAGTAATGATGGGAAAATGTATTTAACAGACAATCACACAAAGATCTTCAACAGTATAAACAGTATGAACATTTGTTTTTGTTAATTAATATATTTCCAGTGTATATATCCACTTAAACTTTACACACATAATGTAATTTACTTGGTACTTAGAAATATGAATAAAAAAAAGTATGTATTCAAGCATAATAAAATATCTGTTAAAAAAACTATACTGATAGGGAAATGTTTTGCATGTTATATATAAATAAGAAAACAACCTTTAAGCTAACCTGTGTGGGATGTAAAAAAAAACAAAAACAAAAAAAAAGCTCGATTTATAATCAATAAATAATCAATCCTACAATTATTTTGTTATTAAAAAATAAAAAAATAAAATAAAAATAAATAAAAAAAATTTAAGTCTTACCGGGGTTCCAGCATGACGTTATGCATAGATAGAGGGCGGGGCCTCTTGCAGACTGCGCATGCGCAGCAGCTGTGACTCTACCAGGCAGTCCGGTGCAGCATCGCAGGAGCACTGTTAGGACAGACAGCGCTCTGAGCACAGGAGGCTGTAATCAGTGGAAACATATACACACACACACATACACATACACACACACTCTCTCTCTCTCACACACACACAACAAAAAAACAACAACAATATATATAAAACCATGTCTGTGGCCAACGACTTCGGGAACCCTTTAAGGAAATTCAAGCTGGTCTTTCTTGGAGAGCAAAGCGGTGAGTGTCAGTTTGGAACAAGTTGTTTTGCATATGATGGTTCAGTATATTACACACTGCACCTCTGTAACTTAATAAGTTTCTCTTTATTACAGTTGAAAACGTGAAACCTTGATTTTTGGATGTCTTAAAAATGTTTATATGTTTAATGATTTAAAGTTGTTTGATGATGTTTATTGATATGTATACCTGACTAGCAGTTTTCCTGCTGCAGTATAAATAATGTACAGATGATAAAAACATCTGTCTGACAGAATGTCTGACATTTTCCTCTGATGCCTTCTATGGTACTGCTGCTGCATTTGGTGTAGGATGAATGTGTAAATAAATATATAAATAATAGGGATACTGAGACACACCCAGAGTGTTGGTGGCTGATCTGAACTTGAGTAGCTGTATCCTGTAGGATGGTTTATAGTGACATCATTAGCCTTGTCTCTAATACTGGTGATGGGGTTGTCACCATGTGACCATGTCAGATTGGTCATTTACATCCCAAAAGGTTCTCATGGATGACCGCAAGAACTTGGCGATGGTGAAATAAGCATTTATCAGTATACAGGGCAGTTTGGCTGTATATTGAATGAATCAGCTATACAGAGCCGTGCCTTGGTCTTATTCAGATGAGTGGACTGAAGATTGGTTGTATGCCTCACCAGAGATTGAGATTTGCATGCAGTGGAATAATGTTGCCATGGATTCACTCTGGGGAATGTCATCTCGCCTCCGTTTGGTCTTCACTGTCTTGAGGAACAATGAGGAGTAAAGCTAAAGCTGTGATCAGCATTAGACGTGGTCTCTTCTGCGTGTCACTTGGATTTGTACAGCCACGGAGGATGTGTGCTAACCAATAAACCATTTGGTGCTCTAAGCCCTCTGACACTTTGGTGCATCTAAAAAGTCTCCTGGTGATGGATTTCTCAGGAGTAATGTGGCTCTTGAAGGAATCTCCTTTCATCTGTGACATATAAAATGATGGGTCATATTAGAGTACGGCATTGGTTTTGTTACATGGTTTATGTCTCTGGACTAGTTTTGGGAACATAAAACACCAAAGGGAAGTATAATGCAGTTCATTCTTTACTCAAATCATTTGGGAATTATTTTAATGCCAAAATGTGGATTGAATTTTATCTCTGAGAAAAAAAAAATCTGATTAAAACCATCTGAAAGATTGCAAAATGTATTTTTCTTCTATTCACCGTGCTCTTCATTGAATAAAGACATGTTGCAGTAAATACGAGACTAGTCGCAATTATGACATTCTGACTAACTATTATTTGTCATGCACATAATTGCAATTAATATTAATGTGTAATTGTCTTTTCTGTTGACTTTATGCCACTTAAATGCACAACAGAAATACTCAAATAAGTTATTGGAGGATGAATTATTGGCACCCATTGTAAAAATGGGTTAAAAGCATATGATAAAATACATTAAAGGTTAGTGAACTTAATGTCTCACTAAAAATATGAGGGAAATCGAATCCTTAATTGATCCACCCTTTAATAAAATTTATTTGAATAAAAGAGAACACTTACTTATTTAATAAAGCAACATGAATCACAATTATGTGAACAAATACATTTAGTAACACAACACAACACCACACAACAGTACTGAGTCTTCTCCTGTAATGTTTGATGAGTTTGGAGAGTACAAGTGAGCACTCCTCTATGCACAATCTCCAAATCCTCTTCAGCTCAATTCACTGGTTTTCAATGGAGTTTTGTTCAGGTGACTGAGTCTGTGGTCATGGAACCATTTTGGATGCATGTTTTGAAGCATTGTCCTGCTGGAAGATCAGAGTATGACCCAGATGTAGCTTCTTGCAGACGCAGCCAGAAATCTCATGGTACTTCATGGAGTCCATCATGCCGTGATCCTAATAAGGTTCACAGGTCTTTGGGGGAAAAACAGCTCTGCAAAATCACAGATCTTTCACCATACTAATATATATATATATATATATATCATCCTTCTTTTTATGCCAAACCCAGTTTGAGTTTTTGTTGCCAAAAAGCACTGTGTTATTAGATGAAAGGAATTGATTTGTTCTCGCACACCTTCCAAATAGTTGGCATGCAGGAGGCATCTAATTGTGGATTTAGAGAGTTGGTGACTCCAAAACGATGTCGTCTTCTGCAAATCTCCAGCAGTGATGCTTGGAGAAGTTCTTACCTCTTTAACCATCCTCCTTCTGTGTGTAGGTAAAATGCACTTCCAGGCAGATTAATTACAGCTTCAGTTGTGTTCAATTTCTTTATTTTTGCCATAACAGTGGATAAAGCCAATATCTGATTTATCAACTTTTGTCTCAAATCATTTGTTTATTCTCTGATTTTCCCCATGTTGATGTATTACTAAGGCAATTTGGCCTCTGCCACCCCAGTGAAACAGGTAGTCATGAATGACCATTTAAGAGTTCCTAAATCATGGATGAATTTAAAGAAAATTTTACTTTAGATACTATTTTGATCCAGAAGTTCTATCAGTGCCAATAATTGTGACATAGTTTTATTATTTTTTTTGAAAACTTTAATTAAAAGTTAGATTTCTCTCATATTTTCACTTTAAGAAGCTAATTAACCATAAAAACTTTTTACAAAACCTTCTTTATATGTCTTTACCAGTCATTCTGGAGCTGACTATATGTACTACAACAAAAACTATAAAAAATTAACAATGTACTGTATTGTATTCATTGTTATCAGATCAATGATTGTGGCTGAGTTTGCAAGTCCACTCAAATGTTATTGATACATGACCAAACAGTTACAAAGCATTTAGATTACGAATCTATTTAAGAATTAAGATCATGTTTACTGAGTTCTTATATTTATATTGGAAACGTGACCGAAATATAATGATTCATCGCAAAATCTTCAGTCCTGATTAGCTCAAATAATTGTAGTTAGGCAATTATGTAGAAATTGTAGCAAGCCTAAATTGTACTAGGTAAAAAAATCATCCCGTACACGATTTCGCAGAGGTTTTTTTCGTGATTGTTGTGGCCAAAAATGCCAAAAAGAGTTTTTTGTGGAAAAAGACTTTAATTGGCAAAAATGCAATTGCTCAAAATTGTTTTGCACTGTGATATTTGTTGGAAAATGAGACCTTTAAGCTGTACTCATGCACGTGAATCAAAGAGGGCTTTGGCTGAATGTGCGTTGTGATGACGTCACATGGCACGTTATTATGACGTCACATGACACATCTTGGCTCAAATCTGCAAAAAATCTTTTGTAATTTTGAAAAATTGCAAGCTACTCCGAAATGTAGTGGAGTTCCTTGATTTTGCATTCTTTTCTGCAATCGCAAAATTGCTAAATCTAGGAGGGACTGAAGAATAGCCTACTGTTAGTTTAATGTCCTGTTGTGTTGCTGGTTTAAACTTACGTCATGACAGCATCTCACTGCAAGACCTATGAACTAAAGTGTTTTCAGTTCCATGAAGGACAGGTTTTTGCTCTGTTGTGTTACCTTGAATGAATTTCTGCCATTAGACTTAGATGCTTAGTCAGTAACCTCTGCAACAGATCTCTTTGTAATAGCTGGTGAAGCAGCAGCGCCACACAATTTTGTTCTCACAGTTTGAGACATTGTATTGATTTTTGTTGCAAGCCTGTGTTTTGCGTCAATCGACAATCATGCTGAAAGAGCACCTCTGAAAAACGTAAGGAAATTCTTTGCGAACGTACTTTAATGGATAATGAGATGTAAGTGAGGGCATGTTAGACTCTGATGAAGGAGATTAAACAGGCTTTGCTGTCAGTGTTCTTAGTGAAGGTTATCTTTGTTATTCTTGATTTCTCTCATAATGCAACCTTTAAGTATTTGCTGATTTGTGCAGTATGCTGTTTATCTTGGCATGTTCCCACTATCACACAGCTCATACTGCCTCTTTTGACTTGTCTGCTAAATTGCGTACTAATGCACATTTTCCTCGATTAGTAGCAGTGATACTTAGGAATATAAACAAGTCTTTCAGCTTTTTTGTTAGACCAGTCCCAAGGGATAAGGAAGAGAAATGAATCTATAGGTTAGCATGACTGGAGAGGGAGGCAGATAAGGGATTAGAGGATGAGAAAGAAGTGAGGAAAGTGACCGGTGGGAATCCATTGGGCGGAGAGGAAAAAGTCTCATAGTACATGTGGTTGGAGATTAGAAGACTCTTCAGAAGGAGCTGCCCAAGCAGTTCAACCCTGCCTATTTGTAATTCTGAAAACGAGATTGTGTGCCGCATTAAGCATTTCAACAGAGGGCTTGATGAGACTGAGACAGTCTCCTGATCGCCCGTTAGTCTGGGTGAGATAACGGTACTGTGGTCCGTTATCATGCTTTGGCACACCAGGCTGCCTCAGGGACTTTCTCTTTCCTCCTTCTGTGTTTAGCTGATGCTGGGTAGACTAGCCAGTAACAAACTTTGATTTGTTGGCATGCTGGTGGCCAGACAGCCGTGAATCCCACCTGGTCATATGCCATCATTTATTATCACTAGTGATGGTGGTGATGCATGAAAAGCACAGCAAGCACACAACATGTTCCAGTCCACAGAGTTCTGACATTGTTCTAGTATCCTGGACTTCTGATCACAACCACCTGGTCCCAATCAGTGCAATCCCTATAAATGGCTCAGACTTTCGGTGTATCTTTGCGAAGTCTTGCCCCTAACATCGAGTCTTTTGTTTGTGTGCACACTTTTCCACTGTTGATCATTTCTGTTTTGTTTATTTATTTAGATCTTTCTGTTGATCACCTGATACTTTGCCCAGCTATTCAATACGTTTACATGGACAACAATAATCCGATATTAACCCAGTTAAGACAATACTCTGATTAAGAAACTACCATGTAAACAGTGATTATTGATAACCTTAATCCAACTAAAGTCCTACTCGAAGTAAACACAAATCAAGACATGTGGAGTATTCCTGTTTTAGTCGCATTATGGAAGTGCATTACAGACATGTACACACCGTAATCACACTATTAACTTCGTGTGAGAGTTTTCACTGCATTTTGTGACAGGACACGTACACACACGGCAGTGCTCAACCGTTTGACGGCAAACAAGAGAGCACGTCTGCGTCCAAAACTGCGTCCTTAACTACTATATAGTAGGTTAAATACATGTATTTCTATATAATATATAGTAGGTAAGTATGCGGTTTCGGACGCAGCCCACGGCTTCAAGCAGTCGTCTATTTGCACGTATAACATGATAAATAATTACCTGCACTTGAAGCTTTCGTAAAATTTTAAATAAAAACACCTGAAACTGTATACGGTACCATAACGAAGATGAACTGCATGTCGATACGTGAAATTCCAGAGGAACGTCGGACGGCATGGCGTGGGGATGTAATGATGTGTGCCGTTAATTGATCTATGTTCTATAACATGTAAAACGTGAACATGAAAGGAATCTTCTAAAAGCGACTCGTGTAAACACCTTAATCAGAATATCATCTTATTCAGAATAAGGTCAATAATTAGATTATTGCTGTCCATGTAAACGTAGTCACTGACTTTGATTTTAGTTTATTTTTCGTTTTGGATTTGTCTGCTTCATTCAATAAAACCATGCACTTGCATTCGAGCCCTGTCTGTGCATGATGGGTAAATATTAACTGACTACTTATGTGAAATATTTCTGTCTGTTTGTGTAGTCGAGAATCTCAGTGGAAGATTTCTTTCTCACAGCAGGACTATCCAAACGATTGTCAGCTGCAATTTGGCACCCCCTGTAGCTTAGCCATTCAGATACCAAGCTTCATTAATAAGACACTGTTCATTTGATATTTAAAAATGAAACGTCTTGTACTGTAAGAGGTGAACTCAAGAATGATGTTGCAGAATGAGGAGACTGAGGACAGGAGCTTTGGAACGTTCAACGGGAGACGTGATCAATGACTTGTCTAGAACTTAGGGTCTTTTATTTCTCTGGCTGTCATCCACGTTGAAATAGCTTCTGTAGTTAAATCCATGGAATTTCAAGCCAGTTGGCAAGTCATTTAGGGATTAATTTTTTGCTCAGCAGTCTGTGAAGCCTAGTCTCATTTACAAAGCAATCTCTTGCCAACTTTCTGACTCGGTGTAATGAACAAGGCTATTGGGTAAAATGGTTCACACCAATTGCTTACTTTACCTTGACACCCAGTCAGCAGATGGTCCTGCTCTCCAATCGAGTCAGTTTTAGGTCATCCGTTGTCATTCAGGTAGCCTGAGTAAAATGAGAATATTATAATTCTCCGGATTAGTTTTGCAGTAACAGAGTTGCTAGTGGCAGTATGTGTTTTACTGACTCACTGGGTTGCTCACGTAGGCTCTGATCAGGAGGCAAATCTGTTAATCAACACGTCTCCAGGCAACAGTATTCTGCAAATCAAATGGCAAATGAAAGCTGGAATGTTCTGTACACTTGGCGCATGTGACTCCACCATTCTGCCGATTGATTTGCTTTAATGTTTACTCAGGATCTTAATGATAATGGCTGAGATAAATGCTTCCCTCATTTTTAATGCTGTCTGTGTTTGACTTGTGAAGAGCTCTCAGACAGAGGAGAGATGAAACAGTGCTGATTTGCTTGAACCTTTTGGTGCCAATTATTGTTTGCTTTATTGAATGAACTGAACAGCCCCGTTGGTGCTTTTTTTTGTTGGTAAAACTAATACAGCAGGGTTCAGTAGTCTAGTTTAACTTTTATTAGTCGTGATTAAGCTAATAATTCAGTGACGCTGTTAATTATGTGTTGAATAGGTCCAAAAGCATGCCTAGGTGTTTAAGAGCCCTAGTCTCAGGTGTTACATTAAAGCTCTTTCATATCAGATGGGTAAAATAACCTGGCTTTGACCAGATATTACCTTTACTCCTATTTTATTTTCCCAAACTAGTGCTCCTGTGAGTGCACGTAGGGGTTAATTAATTAATTTTTAAAAACCTTGATCTAGACACAATAACATTGGCTCCTGGGACTGTAGTTCATTTTATGTAGTGGCCATTCTTTCTTTACCTGCAGATAAAACTCAATTATCTATTAAATTACCCCACAGTCAAAAAAGCTTGAGCCCACTAATGCAAGAGGCAATTTTACAGGTTTATTCAGAGGGGGAAGGCTTCATAACTGAGAAGAATGATATATAGCACATAAGCCTAACCAAACCAAGAAATGCAGTAAATGCATGCAAAAAATTGTTTTAAAAATTGTTTTATCTCTGTTTTAAACTTCTGTTGTTAAGAGATGTTGTAGAAATTGTTTCAGCACTTCTAGTCATGACCACTCACAGCAAGTTTTCCATACTGCTGATACATCTGACCAAACTGATTAGCTAATTATCAAGCCCTTCAGGAGCTGGGTCAAGTGTACTAGGAGCAGAGAAAACATCACACTGAGCAGTGAGCACAGCAGTGGCTCTCCAGGACTGGAACTGAGAACCTTTGCTATATAACACATTAACTCTTCCCTCCCCAGAGCCTTTTTTTTCTGCAGACTTGCAAAGCTCTTTTTAATTATACATCACTCTTACTTGATTGGTCAGGCTTGCAAAGTCTGGTTTTGCTCCTCCGGGTGCCTTTATATTTATATACTTGTGTGTGTGTGTGTGTGTGTGTGTGTGTGTGTGTGTGTGTGTGTGTGTGTGCACGCACCTACAAAATGCACAGTCTGTTGCTTCACAGCTTGCTTTTCTCTTTAGTGCTCCGTGGTTCCCTCTTGCATTTTAATGAGATTCACTGGTGAGTTTTCTTTGTCTTCTCACTCCCTCTTCAGTATTTATTTTAAACAAATGGTCCCCAAAATGAATCCCCCCCAAAAAGGCCATTTTCAAACCTTTAACCTTTATTTCTGTTCTAAAATGTGATCTCCTTTATGTACTGATGAAATATTGTATTCTTAATTCTGTATTTTTTGCTCTTTTAAAGACTATGCATCAACTCCATTATGTGCTGTATGCAATACTGCAGTGAGAGGCACTAGAACACATCAGTGCGCTTGTGTCAGTTCTTTTGGGTGGGGCAAGCACTGCTCATGTCACCTTAAACAACATTATTATTATTATTATTATTATTATTATTATTATTATTATATTTGTTATAGTTAGAGGCTCATTTGCATATTGGCATATCAGTATTGCAAAGGCCAGTGTTGCAGTAATAGTTAAAACTAAATTGTGCAGCCCTACTGCTATAAAGCATTGGGGAAACAAAATGTTGTCATTCTGTAGTCTTAGAGGGTTTTAATTTTTTTTGTTGATGAAATATGTCTCTGAGCTAGTCACTATGGTTACAGGTGATATTCAAGGCTATCACAAGATGAGAGTTGATTCTGGCCTTGTCCCAAAACACAGTACGCCCTGCAGTCCTGCTCTCATCTTGCAAAACCAGTCACGGTTCTTCTGGAGACTTTGACTGTCGCACTTGCTTCTTATTTTTGCAGCAAAACCCAGCAGCCTTCATTGTGGTTTTTTTTTTTTTTTTTTTTTTTTTTTTAAATCTGAAAAGGTGTCTCTTGCATAATATGCTACTGTACTTAGTGACATACAAACATTTTTACGTAACATTTAATTTTGTGATGGAAAACGAATGTTTGGGAATCTAAAATGTTTTTTTGTACTGACTCGATTACGTAGAAGTCATACAATAAAAATCTATGACAAAGTTTGTACTAAAAAAAAATAAGGTGCCTAAAACTTTTGTGCAGGATTGTATGTCAGTGGAAGTGACATAGTGAAGTGGCATGTGTGTGTCTGTGTGTGTGCTGGTAGATGTAGAAATATGACACACATGGCAACATTACCTTTACAAACAGTTTTATTTCACCTTACTACAAAGGGAAAATAACCCAAACACAGCATACGGGATCATACTGGAGTACATACAATACAATACGGGATCATACTGGAGTACATACAATACAATACGGGAGCATACTGGAGTACATTCAATACAATACGGGGACATACTGGAGTACATTCAATACAATACGGGGACATACTTGAGTATATACACAATACAATACAAGATCATACTTGAGTATATACACAATACAATACGGGGACATACTTGAGTATATACACAATACAATACGGGGACATACTTGAGGGACAACAGTATGTGATATTCAAAACATGTGAATACTATAAAGTTAAAACGTATTAAAAGTAATTTCCCCCAGTCAAATATCACACTGGTATGAAAGTGTGTACACTGTTTTAAACAGCAGTAATAACATCAAACCCTTTATATCCACCGTGATTTCTTATACTGATGGGCACATCACAATGGAAAATGTCACCGGCAATCAGAAAAATATGAGTGTACAGAAATGTCAAATCTCAATTTATTTATTATAGTTTATTCATTTTGCCCATGCCAGGAATATCCTGATTTCTGATTTGATATCATATAATCTCCTCTGGATAAACATGCTGACAAAAGAATGCATATTTTTGCAAGGATTGATGCATTTCTATAATCATTACAGCCAGGTTCATTTATAGGAAGTGGCTGATAAATGATGTCACCTTCTGGGAATGCAGCAGGGCTCACCCGTACTCCATGTGGTCAGTTTCTCTGCACAGGATTGGTTAATAGTGGGTGAGAAAGTCTCAGTTCTCCAGAAGCCATTACTGAAGTTGTCTTCATGTAAGACTTCACAGGCAGCCCTTACAACTGTTTATGAGCGCCAGTCAGAATATATAAAATGAAAGAGTGTGAGGTGTACTGTTTCCCTCACTGACTGATCTGATCTCATGCTGGTGAACACCTGAAAGCCTGCAGGGGACAGGAAAAATGCTTGATATTTCTTTTCTTTTAATTTATTGACAAATGTTTCTCATTTCTCGTTGGCAACCAAACCAAACCTGGTACACATTTCCAGTGCAAACGGCAGATGTATTCTTTCCGGGATGTATTATTTCAGCACTTTAGATAATGAATTGTGAAGATGAGCTCTGTGCATTGTACAGGAACCGTGTATGTATTTAATGCAGTAATGCTTTGACCTTTGCTAGCTGCTTGCTGATGGAGCCACCAGTGAAGCAGAGCGTATCGATTCAGAGGTCGAGGTCAGCAGCACCGTAACCAAACTGGAGCACTCTGAGAAGGCCAGAGCTGTAATCCGCAAAGTAAATGCTGTAGTGACAGGAGAGATGGAGTAATGTGTCCTAGATTTCCCATAATGCTTTGCTCAGGATAACCATTTAATGAGTGTTTTAGACAGACATAGATTTTTTTTTTTTTTTTATGGCTATTGTACAATATATTAAAATAAACTGGTAAATATGTAATATGTCACACTAATTGTTTGGTCTGCAGTAGTATGAAACTAAATTAATAAAATGTTAAGTTTATTAATGTAATGTTAATTTATTGATATTTAGATGGTCACAATTCTCACAGACCACAATAAATTTTATATAATATAATGAACAAACTGCTTATTTCTGTGATATCAGTATTGCAGGACTTAATATTGCGATAATGATTAACAATATTTTGACTCAAAAAATATATATGACCAAAAAACCCAAAGTTGATGCACAGATGTGTCTAGCTCTGATCATGAAAGATTGCAATTTATTGAATGTATATACAGTAATTATGAATTACAATGCACTATTTTGGCTGTTTTTTCAGTTATTTTTTAATATACTGTTTGAAAATTGTTTTGAAATAATATTATTACTTGTCACATTACATGAGATGATCCCAATAAAATCTTGACTGAATAACAGATTTTGCGATAACGTGTTTTCATGACCGATTAAACGATGAAGAATCCTCTAACGATAGACCTACCATTAAAGAAAATGTACTATGTTGTGCTCACGTCAACAATTGGCACTATCCATGTTTGTGCAGGAATGGAAACAAACCCTTGGTGTAATAGTAGCAATGTTACACCTTGAGAAAGCATGTTTTAAATTAGGAGGAGTTTGGAGCCTCTCGTGGCTGGGTCAAAGAAGACAACGTGACATGGAATGCCCTTTCTTCAAAGTGAGCTTGAGGTAATTAGGATATATTTTTCAGTTCAGGAGCATTTGTGGTAGCTTTACAACTCACTGTATGAGGGGCAAGGCATGTAGGCTGGTAATGTATTAATCAGTCCCTCCAGGATTTCACGATCGCAAAATTAAGCAAACTCTGCAATATTCGGAGGAGCTGGCAATTTTTCTAAATTACTGCAGATTTTCTGCAGATTTGGGCCAAGACTCGTCATGTGACATCATCACATTCACATTCAGCCAATGCCGTCTTCGATTTACGTGTGTCGAACATGAATACAGCTAAAAGGTCTTATTTACAAACAAACATCACCGCTAAAGAACGTGCAAAACAATATCGTACAATTGCAGTTTTGCTAATTCAAGACGTTTTTCCTCAGAAATGCACAAAAAACTTTGCAAGTTGCATTGCAAATTTAGAAAAAGGCCGCCGCAAAATCAAGGATTTTTTTTCTGCAACAATCACAAAAAACTACGCAAAATCCTGTGCAGACTGATTAATTCATTTGCGTCGTTAATTTATACCACCCTACTATTGGTGGCTTTTAGATGAGCGTCATAGGAGAGGTCACACTCCGATATTTTAATTCTGTTGTCGGCTGTCTTTGTTGTCATTGGCACTAAATCGGTGAGCGTGTCACATTATGTGTTCTGAGACCACTAATCTAAACACATGACCAAAGAATTCTTTTATGCTGAGCGAATTTTGTACAGCAAAATAGCCTCAAATCATACATTGTAAAGGCAACTTAATGCAAATGGACATTGTTTGTTACTCTGGAGCTGCCTTTTCTTCTAATTTATCTGTGCCCTTTTGACCCCAGAGCACCTTAAACATTTCCTATTAGATTCTATTTGGATTTAATTTGCCTAGCTATTGGCAGTTAAAGTATTGATTATATGGCCGAACTTAATGAAACCTCAACAGTAAAAGTGAGGGATGATAAGAATACGTGTGGGTTGTAATTTCCTTACGGTGATTCACTGTTTGCTGGGGGCACATTAGCACTCGGTGGAAGTGAGGCTTGCACAATTCCGCTAATCTTAGACATCCATTTGTAGTGCCAGTTTAGTTGCTAGCTTGGGGTTTAATGCGTTCGTATAGAGGAGTTTGCTTTTGCTTATAGAAATATAGGTTATTGGTGTAAATCAGTGTAATTAGTAACTTATTATGCAGTTACGTATCTGCATGTTTAATTTGATATTCACTCCTGTATAACCACTATGGGTTGCATAGACTAGTAGACTAGAAATTGTTGGTAAATGAGATCTTTTAGCTGTATTTATGTTCAACGCACATGAATCGAAGAGGGGTTTGACTGAACATGAGTTGTAATGACTTCACATGACACGACTTGGCCCAGATCTGCAGTAATTAAAAAAAAAAAAAAGCAAGATCCTTAGTATATTGCAGAGTTTGCTTGATTTTGCGTTAATTTCTGCAATCGCAAAATCACAAAATCCTGGAGGCACTGTTCACTAGTTGCTATTATGAGGATATGTCAGCTATTTGGGACAGATGGTAAAGAAGGCTGGCTAAGTGCAATTTTTTTATTCCAAAAATATTTCAGATGCGATAAAGTCAATTCCACAGTCAACTGCACAACACTACAGTGTGAAAAGTTATTTATTTATTTATAATTTATTTTGGTTTAATGGACAGACTTTGATATCATTCTGCATGTAGTGGAGAGATGTGTCTGAGGATCTTTTTTTTTTTTTTTTTTAAATCCTGCTCCAGCAGTTATTTTGTTGTCCTTTAAAACTAAACAAGATTTAATTACATTGTGTCCAGCGCTGTGTGAGCTGCGTGTTGCGCATCACTATCCAATCCCACTCAGCTAGTTTCAAATTAGAGGCTGACCCAGATTGGTTTTCAGGTTCTTCTGAGGTTGGAGTTGTACATGGTGAAAATCCTTTCAGACCCTACTGCATCATCCACCCATTGTTAAGATGTTAAGGATGTAAAATGTATTTTAAAGACTGGTATGTCCTATTTTATAAAATATACTATTTTGCACATGTATTGCACAGATGTAGAAAGTGTCATCTAAAAAGCATTGGGAATTTAACTTGTATCCTGTATATGACCGTTACCTGATGTATGGTTTGGTGCTTTCATTGCTATTCTTATGTCATGACCTGTAACAGTTTTTGAATTACTTGTTGACTAGTAAATATTAGTAGTCATACAGCCCCTAGTTTCCACTCCTGAGTTTGATCCTGAGTGGCCAGGATCAATGCTACAAGCATACTAAACACTATCACTGCCCCCACAACATGCTATCTCCGGCTGAGATGGACATATAAATCCTAGCGCAAATGCAGAGTGCTTAGGCTTATCTCCTCTCCGCCCTGGTGCCTGTGCGGTGCAGAGCAGTTCTGCTGGCTCTCAGCCATGATGGAGAAGGACATGGAGCAGGCCTCCAGCTCTCTGCCTGCAATAATTCATGAACCTGCTTCACCAAATTAAGGCGAGGGCTGGGATATGACAGGCTTAGCGATGAGTTGGCAGTGAAGAGGACCACAGGGGCAGGCTCAGGAATTCGTCATGCCAGTGGATTTGTGATCTCTTGATCTGTCCAGCCATTTATTACTTTTAAAAACCTATTTTCTTTCAGTTTGTAGAAGACCAGGAGTGCATTAGATTTTTTTTTTTTTAATTAGGAGTCCTTTCTTATTTTGGAACAGTTTGTTTCCAGTGCAGATATGGGATATCGGAGTCTGGGCCAAGCTTCCGCTGAGGAAATAGAGCTGTCCCATCTGCTGCAGCATTAAAAAAGACCCAGTCCAACATGACTGTAGTAGACATGACTATGGCGTGTGTGTGTGTGTGTGTGTGCGTGTAATAGAGGAAAAAGTATTTTTCTCCCTTCGTGCTGGAAGTAAAAGCGGCTGAATGGCTGAGATTCAGTTTTTGATGCATCTAAAGATAACACAGATCTTTACATCTCGGTGTCCCTTTCTCTCAGCAGTGCCCCACCCTCTCAGATGGATTGTGGGCCGCAGCTCCCTGGCAGCTTTGATCTAATATCGATTGACTCGGCTGCCCAGTAATAGGTGGTAATTGATCATGAGCTATAAAACGCACCCATGTTTTTGTCTTCTGCTCTGTTTTCATTCTTTCTAGAACCTTCTGTGTTGCTTTGCGTCTCAAAGACAGGCTTCTCTTATTATTTAAGAGCCTCATAGTAGGGACTTTCATTGAAATATTTACTGAGTGGCTATGAACTATGCTGGAATATTTTATACTAATTCCCATAAATCTCTCGCTGCATTACGCGGTTGCAGAAATACGAGATATGTGAGGAAGCAAATGAATTTATTGAGCAATGATCCGCTGGCATATGCCAGGACACACTTAATAATTATAACTATGAAATCTACAGCATGTATTAGTATGATTTACCTCCCTCTAAGATGTGTGTGTGTGTGTTTTCCTCTCTGAACTGGTGGGTTGCCCTTGATTTTTGGAGTGAGCAATCTTCCCGCTGTTGAATAGCAAGCAGTGCAGTACATATGCTACACGCTTCAGTGAGCCTTGATCCCGGCCTCCAGTGGGATTCCAGCCTCTACCTCCATTATCATAGCAGAAAAAAAACTGAAGGAGAAAAGAAACATTGTGGAAGTGCAGAGTCAAAGATGTGTCAAATGTTGTGTCTTGAACCTCAATCTCTAGCCAACCAATGTTTAAATACATGAATTCTCCATTCAGATCTCAATTCTCCAAAAACGTCCTTTGTAGTGGAACCGATCAATGTAAACATCTGTGATGTGTGAATCCTCCAGTATATGTCTTCTTGGTCCCATGGAACAGCAAAAAAAAGTCAGGTAGTGGTTGAACAGCAGCCAGAGAATTGTAGATGATCATCTAAAAATATTGTTTCTTCTTAAGTTTTGCACTGGAGCTCCAAGGCTAATGTAGCTAGCAAGTAATGAAAGTCTCACAATCATTCATTTATTCATCTTCAGTAACTGCTTTATTCTGGTCAGGGTGCTGGTGGATCTGGAGCCTGTACAGGGAATGCTGGGTGTGAGGCTGGAATATACCCTGGATGGGATATCAGAAGATCGCAAGTTACCACGCACACACATTCACGCACTCATTCACACTCATTCACACCTAAAGAACCTGGAGAACCCAGAGGAAAATCACACTGTTATGGGAAAACATGTGAAACTTCACAAGGACAGTAACTCAAGTTCAGGATACCTGCTTGTGGTTTAGGACATAGTATGGCTTTCTGTAAGCTGTAAACACACAGACACACACACACACACACACAAATATATGTATGTATATGTATATCTCCACCCATTAGTTTTCTGTACCGTTTATTCTAAACAGGGTTGCGGGGAGCCTGGAGCCTATCCCAGGGAACTCGGGGTGCCAACCCATCACAGGGCACAATCACAGACACAATCACACACTACAGACAATTTGGAAATGCCAATCAGCCTACAACACATGTATTTGGATTGGGGAGGAAACCGGAGTACCCGGAGGAAACCCCCGAAGCACAGGGAGAACATGCAAACTCTGCACACACACAGGACGGAGTCTGGATTTGAACCCCCAATCCCAGAGGTGTGAGGCAAACATACATATTAGGGGCCCCCTCTGCCACAAGCTTCCATAATTTGTAGGTGGAATTGTGCTGGAAAGCTGGAATTGATTTAAGTGATATTATTAGGTGATAGGGTTGTCAAAAGTACCAGTACTTCGGTACCAAGTCAGTACTAAAAAGAAAAAAAGTTGATGGTACCAAATTTTCATTTGGTTTCAAAATTTGATTTCAATTTTCATCAGGCGCTGCCTGACAGGTAGTCAGTCGTTAACTTTTCATGGGTGTACCATGCACCAAGAAGAGCCAAAGCAGCAGCAGCTCCCCCGGTTACTATGGCTTACCGCATACTTACCTACTATATAGTAGGCGGAATACATGTATTTCTCTCGGATGCTCGTTTTCCGCTTTTGGTGATGTTACCGTGAAGAGTGTAAAAGCCGCGCCCCTAAAATTTATGTGCAGATAGATTAACCGTGCTGTCAGGAGGAGCGGCTGCTTACCTGCTGTATTTATTCAAGCAGGTGAGTTTAAAATGATGGTAGCGGTTGCATTATGAATGTTGTAGCATAGTTTAATTGGAGTGTATAATTGCAAGAAAACATCCTCGTTTTTGCTTACTTAATGGTTAGCATACGCACGTTTAACGCTAATATGGTCAGGAGTCCTTATTAACCATTTAATGCTTTAACTTTTATTGGGGTAAAATAAATGGGAGGGGTTTGACATGATCGGGTTTAATAATTTTACACACCAGAGGCTTTTTGATGACTGATATATCCAAAATTTATGTGTTAGAAAATAATAGCTGTGTCACTCGTCCAGCTGAGCCCCCTGCTGTGCTGCTGTGCAATCTGTGCTATGCTGACTGCGTTCTGCTCCAGCAACGTCTGCAGTGTGTGAGTGTTTACTGTCTTTCTCAGCTCACCCCCTGAGAATAGCCCCTCTGTCAGTGAGCCAGTGTTGATCACATCCTTCATCCAGCTCTGACACAGCCCTGAGCAGCCTAATGAACTCCCGCTATCTAACACCGGGCCTCGGCCTCGTGACCCTGCACACCGCAGCCCTCCTTTCAGCTTCGGGTCCTACAGAGAATGGTGTTCAATTTTGAGATGATCTATAAGCCAATTTTTGTGCTTCTGTCTGTGATGAAAGTCCTGTTTAGAGACAACGCCGTTTCCACAGTACTGTTTCTCTGCTGCTTTGTACAGTTTACACTCCCAGGTGTTGAACAAGCAGGTCTGACCTCCAGGCTCAGAATACACCTGCCAGATGGTCAATTTAAGGAAACAAACTTATTTTCAATTCATCACCTCATTTAGTGTGTGTACACACTCTGCTTTTCTCTTGGGAAGGGCAGAAGCAGGAGAAGGGAGGGAGAAACACACTCACTCTCAAACGATGAGCTGCTGGGACTGGCTAAAACTAGCTCGATGCTTAATTAACACACTCATGGTCCAACTAGAGATGCTAACAGTGAGATGGGAGTGGAGTTGAAATGACTAGAAAGAAGAGAAATGTTTATCGTTTCTTCCTGTGACGTGAGACACTGAATATTAATGCAACCCTTCAAAGTGTCTCTTTAGCTCTCTGTGTTTTCTCTCATTCAGACTTAACATTGGAGAGAGGTGCTGGTTGTTGTGCTGAGCATTTAACGTGTGTTCTTGAAGCTCGTGAGGCCGTTGGCCAAAACGGGGTGGGGTTACACACTGACTCCTGAAAATACGAAGGTTCCAGATCCAGATTTATCTCAAACAAATATAAATAAATTAGCATAAATAGTATGTTGTTTTCTGATTAGCATCTTCATTTTCACTCGATGGAATGTTTAAAGGCAAGGTGACTGTGTGTTGTGATAGGATTATATTAGCAGTTTGTAAGCAGTGTTTTTACTAGCACTGGGCAATATGACCATAATATCGATATTGTGATAAATTGTGTCACAGTATGCTTTTCTGAGATAATGTGGATTTTGTGATATCGTGTTACTAAATAAAACAAATAAATAAACAAAGTCAAAATTACAAACGGGAAGCAGCTGATGTGATGTAAAAAATTTTGTACCTGATCTTTAAAATTGTAAAATACAATACAAATTGTTTTTGTAAATAAAAAATAGAAATATAATAAAAATTCTAAAATGATCAATCAAAATAAATCTAATAATAAAACTATGAAATCATTAAAAAAAAAAAAAAGTAACTTTATAACTGTTTATTAATAATAAAGGTTATTATTATTATTATTATTATTATTATTATTATTATTATTATTATTATACACTACTTAAAAATATATGAACCAAATATAGTGTTATGGAGAAATGAAGGAGAAAAAAACAATAACTAGGCAAACAAACAAAAAATGCTGAGAGCACGTCTGTGTCCAAAACCGTGTACTTACCTGCAATATAGTAGGTGAAATACATGTATCTCCGCTACTATACAGTAGGTAAGTATGTGGTTTGGGACGCAGCCCGTGGCTTCAAGCAGTCATCTATTTGCACGTATAGCATGACAAATAATTAACTGCACTTGAAGCTTTCGTAAAATTAAAAATGGAACACCCAAAACTGTATATGGTACCATAACGAAGACGAACTTGCCGATACGTGAAATTCTGGAGGGAACGTCGAACGTCGGACGGCGTGGCGTGGGGACGTAATGACGTGTGTCGTTAATCGATCTATGTTCTATAATATGTAACACGGGTACATGAAAGGAATCTTCTAAAAGCGACTCGTGTAAACACCTTCCTCACAATATTGTCTTATTCAGAACAAGGTCAATAATTAGTTTATTGCTGTCCATGTAAACATAGTCAATGTATATTATAATAAACATGGCTTAGATCAGACAGTTTACAATATGTGACATGGAGTCTGTTCAGTATTTGTTTTATTTCCCAAAAATGGATTTCTGACACGATGAAGGATGGCTGTGTTCACAATCTGCAGTCATATGTGAGATGCCCGGGGAAACGAGCACAAGGATGATTTTTCTTAATGATGCCGAATGCGGTGTATTTGTTTCACTGTTTCTCCCCAGTCAGTCCCTGTTGCAGCTTCTCTCTTAATCTCCCTTAATGCACCTTCCTCCTTAATTTCTCTCCAGGCTGCAGGCAGACAACCAAAATGAAAAGGAAATTCACCTGCAATTGTGATGATATCACATTTTAGCCTCATTACATCCCAGCAAAGGTTCCCTGTGTGTCTCTTACATTGTGTTGAATACACTTGTCATTAGACTCATATAAATGACTTCAGCTATGGCTTGCTTGCCTGCTACCTGCTGATATTGATGTGCCACTGACCCCAATTACAGCTGAATAATTATAATGCAAAATCCATATTTGGTAACTCTGTCGCACATAGCTTTATCTCAATACATGAGGCTAGCACTGAAAGTCACACTCATTTACTATTCACCTTAAAAATCAGTTAATACAAGATTCAATATTACTATAATAATATACAATAATAAGATACTATTATTAATTTGTGTGATTTTTTTTAAATTTGTTTTTACAGCAGTTATGTCAGTGTTTTTTGTTTTTTTTTTGCCCCCCCTTCATCTGGCACATTCTGCCCCAAATGTCTGAGCTCAGATCATTACGTTTGACCCATAGCTGTCTTTCCCTCGTGTCCTCAAGCCCAGCAATGTGGTTTATCGGGAGAGCAGTTGGGCTACAGACGGGGACCAGTTCCACACAGATGGGACCGATGATCCAGGGGGTGAAGACACAGGCACATGAGGAGATGATTTCTTAGGCCTTGGCTGTAGGCGTGAATCTGACAGAAGGAGCTTAGCTCTAATGCTTCACTTCATAAACTAGTTAGAGCCGTGATAGATTTTTATACCACGTAAATGTGTGATGTTTGTGATATTTCACACATTTTTAAGCGAAAGGAAATGCCTGTTCTTTACGTCTACTCTTATGCTGAAGATTGTGAAGAAGCATCAGCCAAATGCAGTCATGCAACTTTGAATATGTGAATATTGCGAGTACTGTCAGTGCTTTTATAGCTCTTACAACTCTGATGTTTCTATCTAGTGTCACCTAGAAGAGGATGGGTTCTCTTTTTGAGTCTGGTTCCTCTCAAAGCTTCTTCCTCATGTCGTCAGGGAGTTTTTCCTTGCCACTGTTGTCATTAGAGACCTAAATCTATATCTGGATTTGTGTAAAGCTGCTTTGTGACATTGTCCATTGATAAAAGTGCTATATAACTAAAATTAAATTGAATTGAACTGATGTTACAGTATTTAAAAAGCTAAAATGAGTTGTTGTTTTTTGTACTACATGGTTTCTTCTTTGTTAAATTTCTGCTTGCAGAAGTGCAATATGCAGTGTTCTCCAGAATTACTGACAACCTTCTTGAAAAACAAAAAAAACAAAAACAAAACATGACAAACTGCATAGCATTATTTATTGAAGATGAATGAATGAATGTTAAAAGCATCACACAGCACTGTATGAGCAACCCACCATGTCCAGTACGCTTATATTAATACATGTTGGCTTTCCACCCGCCATTATGAAAGTAAAAACTTCCACTCCTGTGACTTTTTTTTTTTTTTTTTGGTCCAGTCCTATTGCACACCTCTATTGTATGATAATTCAACCTGGTAAACTAGCAGGTTGTATAAAATGTATGAAGGGTTCTTTTAAGGATTCTTTGTAAAATCTATTTAAATGAGCTCCTTGGAAACTTCTCTTAAAGATAAATCCTCTTTTGTGTGAAGGGGGATAAACAAGAACCCATTACAGTCCATAAAGGATTTCGCAGAGTTTTTTTTGTGATTGTTGCGGCCAAAAATGCTTGAATTGGCGAAATTGCAATTGCACGAAATTGTATTACACGGTCTTTCTCAGTGAAATTTGTTGGTAAACGAGTCCTTTTAGCTGCACTCATGTTCGACACACATTCGACACCCAAATCTGTGGAAAATCTGAAAAATTGCAAGCTCCTCTGAATATTAAAGAGTTTGCTTGATGTTGTGCTAATTTCTGTGATTGAAAAGCCTGGAGGGACTGCTTTTAGGTTGCCACATAGAACTTTATTTCTAAAGTGTCTCCTTCCATCACTGTTGCATCTTTATCAATTTCTGTCATATCTTCTCCTATGCCTCTTCTCTTTACACCAAATGTTAACAGCATTTAGGTATTTAGTTTCCATTTCAGGTTAAATTATGCACAACATCAATTATTGCTTGTGCATAAAAACCCTACTGCAAAGAGGGACAAGGCAGTGAGGGGGAGGTGAACTGATGCCAATGCTTATTTAACATAACAGATAGACTCAAGTAAGACATGAGAATTGATGGGGTTCATCTACAGACAGAGGGGTAGACTGAATCTCATCTCATAACACGTGGATGGCCTTCACTAGTATGACAGGGCCTTGTACACTTCAGAGACTTTAGGGGGATGATGAGTCTCTACAGAACTCTCTGGTAACCTTCCTGTATAATTAACACTCCAGAACGTGTCCTGTAATTTGACTCGTGTCAGGACCATGACAGGCCTCTGTGCTGCCATCAGTCTGAAAAGAATGAATAAAGGCACAGCAGTCTGAGTCCATAGGAAGAAACAATGGAAAAAATAATGCAGTGGAAGGAGTCAGCTTGTCATTGCTCTTGAGATGCCTCATGCCCTTGGAGTGTGTCCTTGATGCACGCGACTGTGCATGTCGACAGATGCGGGTGTTGCATTTTTGGCCACGGCCTATTTAGGGACCATTTGCTCATGTTAATAATGTGTCGGGAAGTTTTGTGAATTCCACTGCTATTTTAAAATGACAGACAGATCGATAATTATGCCTGAGCCCAGGTGGTCACTCCTTTCAGGTGTGGCTCAGTCTTTTTCCTTTTTCCTTCTGTGTTCACTGAGCCGGAGACAGCGGACATTCGAACAACAGCTGTTTAACGAGACATAAAGAGAGACAGTCTGTTTGTTTTAACTGCTCATTCATATTATTTGCTAGCCATTGAAAATATCATGATTTAGCTTGATCTGATAGATCAGTTGGTTCCTAATGGATTTGATTTCAGTGTCTTCATTTTCACACTGACACTGAACGCTGTCTCCATAGACACTGGTTTAAGCCTGTTTGCTATCCTTACGCAGACACTTTTTACTTATACTCACACACAGTGTTACACATTCTGATGCATGTAAAGAGGCATGATAGACCTGATTTCCTCCTGAGAGTCATGCCCTGAGCTCCATCATGGCGCTTCCAGTCTCAGTAGGAACACTCATCTGATTTTACTGGACGCACTTGGAGAGAGAGGCTTTCTTCATTCCCAAAGTACTGTCAGGCGGCAGGCGCGTATGACAGGAATCTAATTTAAACATTGAAACGTGGTGCCAGCCTCTTGCTGGCTGAATTACAGGACACATAAAGACTTCCAAACCTACCAGTCATATATTTTTACTCTGTAGTTACTCCTTTAGAGAATGAGAGAGAGAACAAGAGAGAGAGAGAGATCAAGCGAGAGAGAGAGAATGAGAGAGAGAGTGAAGGAGAGAGAGAACGGGGGGGGGAGTGTGTAAGTAAAATGCTTCATTAGTTTTCACAAGAAGAGATGATGGCACTACTGAGGACTGCTTCTATTCAGAGCTAAAGAAGTGTGTGTGTTCAGGCCTGGGCGATATATATCGATTTAATATCGATATCATGATAAATGACTATGCGATACATTTTTCTGAGATATCATTGGTATGGTGATGCATTTTTTTTAAACGTTTTTAATAATTACAATTTAAATGATACTGAATGGATGCTGCAGATTTGATGTCATTTCTTTTCACTTAGTTTATTTTACTACTGTTTCACAGTCAGTTTGTTAGCTAAATTATATATCGTGATACACATCGTGTATTCTACATATGTCCTCAAGTATCATGATGGGATATTTTTGTCTCATATATGTGTGTGTGTGAGTGTGAATGTGAGTGTGTGTGTGTGTGTGTTGGTTTTAATTAATTCTTCTAAACAGTAAATACATTCCGTATATTTTACACTTCCGACTAGTAGGGCCAAGATTTTGCATCAGTGAGACGATAGCTGTGATATATATTTTTACATTTTCTTTGGTTACTGATTCATCACAGTCTCATAGAAAATGCAGCCACCATCCTGGTACAAATAATCTCTCTCTCTCACACAGACACACACACACACAGACACACACACACACACACAGGCCACATCTTCTGCAACCCTACTAATTTAACCCCAGCTCTTGTGTTGGAGTCTCTTGACTGTTGAAATGGCAACTTTTGTTATGTTCGTTCATTCATTCATACATTCATTCATCTTCAGTAACGGCTTCACTCTGATCAGGGTCCTTGTATATAAGGAATCTACCCCAGGGTGTAAGGCATAAGTACACACTGGGACACCAGTGCATCACAGCTGTCATATCCAATCTACTGTAATTGATTCAGTCTTGTAGAAACACAGAGAAAGTATGAAAGTATGAAAGCAAAGCAACAGTCGACATTTCATAAAGGACACAATGTGAGCTGCTCTTGCTTTACCCCTTAATATCCCAGCATATTATTCAGTTTTTCATTTTAAGTCATATTATTCAGAAACTACTATTAATATTCATTAACTATATTGAAATGAATTGCAGAATGTATATGGTTATAAATCGACATGCATTTATACTGTTACAGGTATTAAGTATCAGCCACGATCTGGAGCTCATTTACCCTGACACCAGCATATGATACCATGTGATACTGTGTGACGTAAGGCTAGTGTAAACAGACGACATGACATCACAGCGATCTGTTTCACAGTTACGTCACATAACAAAGCAGACTACAAACCGTGCTCTGTGAAATGATCAGGAGGAAGAACTACAGTATCTTCCTACAATACAAATAACCTGATAAAACATCTTAAACATAAAACTCAGCATGAAAAATAGTCTAAAGACAATGCTAGGTGAGTGAAAAATAACAGTGCTTACCGAGTGTGTTGTTCTTGATGATCATCGTTCATTGACAGTGAGGGACTAAATGCAGGTTATTGGATACTCTTTGGGGAATTCAACAAATAACAACCCTGTAACCTGTGAGGTTCCTGTAAGCAAAGGGAGGAATGAGCATATGTAGCTGGAATATAAAACAGCAATAGCTGCTCTCTTTTACATTTTTTTAACAGAAAAAGTGACGATTACACACATTGAGTTGTACAGGAATATGACACATTTTGCTAAAACAAAGGGCATTTAGAGAGAGTGCGATGCTGCACACCTGTGCTCTTCATTCTGAATGTGTGGTTAGGAGAAAGCAGGTTATGTCAGACCCACTGCATGCCTCCTGAGTTAATTAAGCATGCATTACCTCCTGAAAAAAACACATTACACAGTGAATCCACTCTGGAGCCGTGCGCTACAATTTCCTTCCTCTACATTTCCATAGTGTGTGAGTGTATCTCATGCACAAGTCTGCTGTGTTTGCTGCAGCATTGACTCTCTGTGTTGAATATCGAATTGTTTTGTGCAAGCCTGCAAAGTGGAATAAGCTTGTTGACTCTGGCTGTTTTTGGATCGCTTTAAATACATTTTTCAAAACTCTGTAGTATTATAAATTGTCATGTCACGGCAAACTAGCGACTCTGTTTCCCAGAATGCACCACGAGCTACAAACATGGCCGACGACTACAACTCCCGATGGAACACACAGACACGTCACCTTGTCCTAAGGACTAATCACACAGCTGTTCCCAATCACACTGACCATCACAACACAGTACCTTATGAAAGAGACTGCTCATTCAGTTGATCAGTTGATCATATCGCTGGCGTTTGTCAAGCCTTGATATCGTGTTGCTGCTCTGTTTTTTGACTGTGTTTATCCCCTCGACCTTGATTCACTGCCTTGCCTGTTTTGGACTGTTCGCCTGATCGCATGACCCTTGCCTGTTTATATACTTCGACTCTTGCCTGTACCTTTGGATTTGTCATCATTAAACTGACTCAACTGCACTTGCATCCGTCTCCACCTCTCCATCGTGACGTAAATAAAGCAAGAATGGAGGTACACCATGAATTCTGTTTGAAAGAATATCATTTGGGATCTTTTGGATATTTAAATAATGCAACAATAAGAATGTTTTAATTTGCACTGAGAGGAATGTTATGTGTTCTACTGTACAACTCTTAGTGTTCGAGTCATTACAGTTTATGTTTATTCACTTTCCTGTTTTTCTTAGCTGCATGTCTTGATTTGTCCTCAAATATACAGAGAAATATAAAACAGTGATGACACCTCTCTCAGATATTATACCTCCATCCGTCCCTGAATTTTTGATTTTTCCTCCTCATGTCGCCAGGTTTGCATGGGAGCCAAGGCCAAGATGCCTGTCTTACCCTCGTTTATTTTTATCCCTTTCTTTGCGAGTGGGAAGCAGTGCCAGGGAGTGGCCGAGGCTTCGGATTGGTTTGTTGTCTCAGGGTTTTGCTTGATGACGAAGCCCACAGGGATGAGCCGGTGCCACTCTGTTCCACAGGGAGAGGTGTTGATTTTGCCGTGTTAAAAGGGTGGGGAAAAAACATACAATTAAAGGTAGCTTGAATTCAGAGCAAAAAAGTGGCCCTTTTAATGCTTACAGTCATTTAGTCAAATGAAGTAAGTATTATTATTCCTATTATTATAACATGGCTGCAGATAAACTAGCTTATAAAGAAAACCAGAATGTATTGCTGCTCTGTTCACTCCCATCGTAGCGCACCACGTCCTCCACGTTCATTCTGAGGCTGTACGTCAGCGTTAGCGCACTAAAAGGCTCCTTCCTCTTAAATCACCAGTCATGGGGGATGAGCTCAGGCTCTGATGAGGAAATGCATCTGTTTGAGTAGAGAAAGACAGCCGTGAGATGTACAGCAGAGCCTCTCACAGCTCTATCAATCAATATGTTTGACACTGTGAGTTCACATGGTTAAGTAAAGGAAGCTGTTTGGGGATATGTGTATTTTAACATCAATGTGCTGAAATATCTTTATCTACTGACTGTCAAGTTATTCCTTCAGCTGGACTACACTCAACCAAACCTGATTACTGCAAACCCTGTTCAATCAAATCAACACTTAAATAGAACTTTTTCAACAGCATGAAGTTGGTTAAAAGGTGTTACTCAGTAACACACTATGCTAAAGTTGAAAGAAATTCCAGAAATGATGAGAAAGAAGGTGATTGAAATACATAAATCTGGGAAGGGTTACAAAGCTATTTCAAAGGCTCTGGGACTCCAAAGAAACACAGTGAGAGCTATTATCTTCAAATGGAAAAACTCAGCACAGCAGTGAGCCTTCCCAGAAGTGGCCGACCTTCCAAAAATCCTCCAAGAGCACAGCCACTACTTGTCCAGCAAATCACAAAAGAGCCAAGGACAACATCCAAGGACCTACAGGCCTCTCTTGCATCAATAAAGGTCACTGTTCATGACTCAACTATCAGAAAGACACTGGGAAAAAAATGACATCCGTGACAGAGTGGCGAGGTAAAAACCACTGTTAACCCAGAAGAACATTAAGGCTTGTCTGAATTTTGCCAAAACACACCTTGATGATCCTCAAACCTTTTGGGAGAAAGTTCTGTGGATTGATGAGTCGAAAGTGGAACTGTTTGGAAGACAGGGGTCCTGTTACATCTGGCATGAAACAAACACAGAATTCCACAAAAAGAACATCATACCTATGGTCAAGCATGGTGGTGGAAGTGTGATGGTGTGGGGAAGCTTTGCTGCTTCAGGGTCTGGGCAACTTGCAATATTTGAGGGAAACATGAATTCTGCTCTCTACCAGAAAATCCTAAAGGAGAATATCTGGTCTTCAGTCCGTAACTTGAAACTCAAGCGCAACTTGATTATGCAGCAAGACAATGATCCAAAGCGTAGGAGTAAGTCCTAGTCCTAGAAATAAGTGAAAGATTGATCTCCAGTTATCGGAAGCATTTGGTTGCAGTTATTGCTGGTTTAGACAAGTTAAAGAAGTTGGGGTTATTCTTTCTTTCTTCTTTCTTTTTTTAAAATAAAGTCTTTTGGGGCAATAGAAGCTACTATGAACAGATAATGATTTTATTTTTATTTTTTATAAAGCATGCTGGGGAGTAAAAAATAGAATCGCTTAGACAATTAAAAGAAGGGTTTTTTTTTATAATAAGGCCTGTTGGTGGAGTAAAAGCTACATTGAGACAGTGAGTACCTTTTTTTAGTAAGCTACATATTGCTGAGACAATTCAAAGAGAGTTATTTCTATATAAATCAATAAACAAAGCTTTGCACAGTGAGAATGTCTCTCTCGAAAGTGTCTCTCCCGAATTTGCTCAGTGTGTGAATCATTCTCTATAATCCTTTTACTGGCTCATGAATAGTTACAAACATGTGGTTTATAGCCCAGTGGCTTTATTTATACACATTTTTTTTTTCTACTTTACTGCCTCAATTTCCTTCAAGCCACATTTTATTCAATGTGTGGGTTGCTAATATTCAGAGTCATCTAGCCTGAGAAGAACCAAGCCTAGACAATAGAAAAGAAAACGCATAGACAAGTGACCTTTTCCTTTTATTCAACCAACAGACTTTAATTAGAGCGAGTCCGTTTGTGCTGTAAACTGTTATTTGAATACCATTAGATCCAGAGCAGCTTCCACCCCAAAATTATAGCATAACAACATTTGTTGTTGTTTTTTTATTAGAGCACTCTGATATATTCTCTGTGTCTGTAGCTTCATGTCTGGCACAGTGTCGTTTGTGCACCATTTTTGCATTTGGGTTCAGTCTCTCAATCACGTCTCGTCCGTCTGAGCCTATGTTTTGGAGCACAGCAGGTTAACATGCTCATGGGTGGCTTTTCAGGGGCAGCAGATGTTCCCGTTTCAGCCGTAATTGGCCCTCATGACAATTAGGCTCCCTCTGTAGTTCCTTTGAACAGCCTGATAGGGGGCAGCCATAATTAAAGGAGAGGCCTATTAATTGGTGGACTGCAGACTCTCAGCCCATCGCCCTTGTGTATTACGCTGTCTATGATTTCTCCGCAAAATTGATTGTTTGCCAGTGACCTCCCATGGGCCAACTGGTTCATACACAGACCAAGGGCTTTTTGGGTAATAGTTGGCAGTTCTCAAATTGTTTTCTTTGTGCCTTCTTGAGGCCTGTATTTGATGACACAGTCCTGCCAGAGTGATTGGGCAATTGCACAAGATTTGTTTGTTTTTTTTTTTCCTCTAGGTACATTCTTAATATTCCTGACAATGAGAAAATGAGCAGGTCCCTGTAGACTATGGATAACTGCAATTAGTTCATGCTACTTTGTTGCTAAAGCAAATTACCAGTTGTTTTTGTTGGCCTTTATTCCCAAGTGGTGCAGCAGGGGATTAAATCACACTGCAAATGCCAACAAATCACAGAAAATAACACGCCAACTCACTGTGGCAATGTCCAACTCTAATTAAAGCAGCACTATGGGAGATTTATTTGCATATGCAAATGACGTGACTATATAAGGGAGATTGGGGTGCATAATAATGCTGAGAATCAATTTGATTCCATTTTTATGGTATAAGGCTGTATAGTGATATATATATTTGTATATATAACAATAGTCATTGTGGCAAAGCAGCTTTACAGAATTCTGGACATAGATCTAGATCCCTAATGAGCAACCCAGAGGCGCCAGGCATGAGGAAAAAGATGACATGAGGAAGACTCATTGAAAGGAACCAGACTTGAAAGGGAAAATTGTTCTGCCTGTCACCAGATTTTAGAGATGATATGAATGATGCAATGTTTCTATACACTAAGAATTCCTAGCCATCATTGATTTAGGTTCTACATGGACTGGTCATGTTTCTCCTAGTGATTGTGACATACTGTGTACTTTCACAGGAAGAGGCCATTTTACTGATTTTTCCAGCGCATGTCTGCAAACACGCAAGGACATCATGTTTACTCTCCAGTAATTGCTTGTTTTGAATCTAGTTATTATATTTTGCTCTGAAAATGTTTTTGTCTTCAGCAAACCACTGTATGGAAGTTTATATACACAGAAATGCTGAGAGCCAAGCCGATTGCAACCTTCAAGATCCTGAAGCTTGTGAGCAGAAAAGTGCACAAACGATATCAGATGCTGTGTGGATCATGGTTACATCATCTGAGACTAGGCTGGAAGAATGTGACATGAACAAAAATACAGGTGCACCTATACTCCTTGATGGTGCTTGTATTGGGTCGACACAGCATGGTTTTTAATCATACTTAAAAGTAATTAATGATACCAAGTTTGTTGTCTTAATGACACAGCTTGTAATGCTTACTACAAAAAACTACAGCAGGTACAAGTACCAGTACTATAAATTAGGGATGTAACTGAGTACAAATACATTACTCTAGTTAGAGTGATAGAATCATTATAGAATGAACAGATAATGTCTTCTAAGAAGTTACAAATACAGATATGAATAGGAGATGCATTCCAGTAGTCCAGCCTAAACAGTGTCTTATTGAGTTCCCAAATAAAACCACATCACTACCATATTTCTATACAAACTTGCCCAAAATTCACAAAAGAAATATGCTTTTATTTATAGAGCCTCCACTTCATAAAGCCCACGCAGGCCACAGGCTGTGCACAGGGCAGCATACAGTATCTCTGCTGGACTCTCACAAAAAATTTAAATAATTTATAAATTCTTAACATGTTTGTTCATTCCTCATCATTATTAAATTAAAACCTACCAGAAAATTATATGTGCATTATAGTGAAATGGCACATAGCGGACCCCATGTTGACTAGTGGCAGCACTGTGTCTCAACTTCGTAATAGGTAATGGGTTCAGTGAAATTTTCTTATCTTTCTTAAATGCAGCAAAACCAAAAACTAAAGTAAATCTACTAAAATAGTATTAAGCAAGCATTATTGTTAACTAAAAACAATAGTTCATTGATTTGGGAAAGACATTGTTGTTTTGAAAGATAGCTCCTTAACTTGCTCAGTCACATTAGATAGAAAGGTTGATTATGAACCTGAGTGATGTAGCTGAGGTTGAGGAACTGTACAACTTCATGAGTGAATGAATGAATTCATGATTGAATTAATTATGTCATGTCAATTGTTATTTGTTATTATACTTGAATTACTTATTTTTACAGTATTTCATCTTTTTTTCCTGTGTTTCTGAGTAGGGTTCACATTTAATAAAAATAAATAAATACATAAATACATACATACATTTCCTGTTTAGGCAACACCCAGTTTAAATCCGAATATAGATACAAGTATTTGGAGCACTAAATACCGTAGATACAGATACAAATAGTGACATCACACACCTACTATGCAGCATGTTGCCTCTTTGAAATTTCTACATAACTGAACATAGAAAGCAAAAGTACTAAATGAAATATATACAACCGTGTCATTTCAACATAAAAAGATTATTATTTAATGAATAATTTTATTGAATAAATAATTTATTATTTATGTGATGGTAAGCCTGACTCTCTAATCATTACAGTTCTCAAACTGGGGTTTTAAAAAATGCTGCTTGTAGGGGCTGAACTCCTCAAAAACATTGTTTCTGGTGGCTAAGAGAGATCAGTGCCCCTCTCTGCCTTAATTAGAGGTTAATGCTGATTGCTAAGTGCCAGACTCTGGGGAAAAAAAGGAGATATTGATTTACCCAAATGTCCAGATGAAACAGTCTTTCACTGCTTTTGCTTCTTAGTGGAAGAATTAGCAAGGGAGGAAGATATATTTTTTTTGATAAACCTGTGTTTTGTTTGCAATTGTTTGATATCCGTGAGAGCAGAGTATTTTTCAGAATTTTTTCAACAAAAGATCAATAGGTTGAACAATAAAGACAATTTTTCACAGCTTTCTTTGCTTATATTTACCAAGGGTGCCTAGTGAAAGGCACTGTATGCACATGTATTATTACATATTATGCATATATTACATGTTAGACCACATACTAATCACAGCTCATTTGAAACACAATGGCATTAGACAATTCAATATTATATATATAATTTTTATAATAATTTTTAGTTTTCTTGATTATTATGCAAATGTTCACTCCTTCTTAGGCTTCATTCTTTAGTTCCCCTATAGGACCATATGTACGTACGTCAGGAAGCGCAGCACAAAATGAAGATTGATGCGGCTGCAAAATGCACTTACAATGCGTCTGAAATTAAGTTTGCTCTTCATGCATACTGTGTCTGGATCAGCCTACTGAATGTACTCCGAATGAAGCGCAAAATCGCAATTTAAATGTCAATGTCATGGAAATGGTCAACCACAGAGCTCTTAGAAAGCTTGGGAATAAAGAAATGCAAGTTCCATAATGAAGATAATGTCTTAATTATCTTAATTAATGGAATTCTTATTGAATAATGAACAGGTAAACAGAGTGGAGGGCATTAATAATGATACTACTCATTGTTTTTTTATGAATAGATGCTGTGTACAGAATGCCGTGTAAAACTGCAGTTAAACTAGTGACTGCAGGTTATATAACATTAGGAAAATTCACAATGTCAGTGTCAATGTCATAAAAACTGGCTGCCAGTAACTGCCCGAAGTTTAGTACATTGGATGGAATATGTAGCTGAACTTCCCAACCTTTTCTCCAGCTTCTTTTTGTGCTGACTTCCCACTTTTTTGCCAGATTCTCCATCAAATGCAAATGTATAAAGGAGAGAAGTCACATAGAGAGTTGTACATAGTGCTTAAACTGCGTTTAGGCTCGTACATCATTTTAATGCATAACACGCAAAGTTTTTGCTCAGAATGTAACTTAATTACTTGAAAAGAGTGAAAATGTGTTGTACATCAGGCAGTCATTGTTTGTTTCTGGTATGTGAAATATGCAGTCAGTGGGGTCACAATCAGGTGACTCTCTTGGACACTGAAAAACATTCCACATTTTGACCCTGAACAGTGGTCAATGCCCTGCTGTTTCATGTGAGCACTTTGGAACAGGTTCATTTTTATGTTCGCTATCCCAGAACTTAACAGGTATATATGCATTTTGGCCTTTTGTTTTTAGCTTACTAGTTAACTTCACATCTAAAACTTCTCCTTTGGTGTTTATTTTCTTTATTGGTATAGCACTTTTAACAGGAGACATTGTAGACACCAGCGCGATTATAAATCGTTGCTATGACCTATGACTTGTTTTATGAACTATGACCTGTTTTATTGCATACACAATTATTTGTACCTCTATTGAGGAGGCTTTTGTTAGCTTTCTTTTGTATGAACATACAAGTGGCCAAGAAACATCACATCAGCCAGCTGTCCAGATGTTTACAGTGCCTAAATAAATGCATTTATATGTATTAACACTTTTAACCTAAGGCCAAAAAATGGAATTTCCACCTGTTTTGGGGGTTGCCATCTTCAGCATTGGATTTATTTATGATGTCACCCTCCACAGTAGTGGTTAATGGATCAAATGAAAGTAGACACTTAGGACTTTAAGAATTTCTAGAAGTTGTATATGGTGTTTTACTATATATATACAGTATCTCACAAAAGTGAGTACACCCCTCACATTTTTGTAAATATTTGATTATATCTTTTCATGTG
>JANDJT010000012.1:13864510-13889510 GCA_024331685.1 Stegophilus panzeri
TGTGTGTGTGTGTGTGTGTGTGTACACATGTATGTGTGAGTGTGTGTGTGTGTGTACATGTATATGTGTGTGTGTGTGTGTGTGTACATGTGTATGTGTGTGTGTGTGTGTACATGTGTATGTGTGTGTGTGTGTGTGTGTATATGTATATGTATGTGTGTGTAAGTGTTAAGTGTGTGTGCACTCGTTTGGAGTTGAGTTATCTCAGACTGTGTTCTCCCCTACAGGTGCGGTTGCAGTTGTGGGACACAGCAGGACAGGAGCGCTTCAGGAGCCTCATTCCCAGCTACATACGAGACTCCACTGTGGCTGTGGTGGTGTATGATATCACAAGTGAGTGTTTTATATGCACATACACTACATACATTCACACAGTATTGTGCTGTTTTCTAGTCTTAATGATTAATTTGTAGTGCGTATAAGCTACAAAGAACACTTAATTAAAGACTACATAAAAATGAATAGTAAAGTAATCATACAGGCAAAAAAATCACATCAATGCGATATTCAAAAGACTCACTGAAATCTTACAGAGCAATAAAAAGTGTGTTAGGGTACTTATTTGCCTATTTCATTGTTCTTTAATGTAAGTATTGCTGTAAAGATTATCAAGCAACAGATATTGTTCATTAATAGTTCTCATTATGACATGCTCCATACTCTTAAACGTATTCATAACACATGTGAGTCATCTAGGTTTGTGCACTTGCAGTTTACCATGGAAACAAAAAATGAGAATAAACCATTTAATCGCTCAGAGCCTAATAAAGCACGGGGAGATGAGCATTGTTTCCACTGTTTCAGGTCCTCAAAGTGTTTGAATGTGTATTTAATCACTTTCTAATTAACATCACCATTAACATTATTTGTGAAGTGTTAGATCTGACATTTTGTTGTAGGCTTATTCAATATTTTAATCAAGATTCAAGAGATTCAACAGTTTATTGACATATGTACAGGAAACATAAAGTACAATGAAATTCTTACTCTGTGAATCCTCCCAGCAATCTCAAACAATATATGCAATATACAGTGCCCTCCACTAATATTGGCACCCTTGGTAAATATGATTAAAGAAGGCTGTGAAAATTGTCTTTATTGTTTTACCTTTTGATCTTTTGTTCAAAACATTACAAAAATACTCTGCTCTTAGGGATATCAAACAATTGCAAACACAACACAGGTTTATCTAAAAATATCTTTTTTATATATAGGTGTGCAACAATTATTGGCACCCCTATGTATTCATATGAGAAAAGTATATTTGAAGTATATTCCCATTGATATTTTACCTTTTTTTTAGTACACCTGGGTGACTAAGAAAAGGAAATTGTTCAACCATGACTTCCTGTTTCACACAGGTATAAATATGCCAAATTCCCTTAGGCACTGTATATTTTTGTGATTTTATTGAACAAAAGGTTAAACAATAAAGACAAATTTTCACAGCCTTCTTTGCTCATATTTACCAATGGTGAAAATATTAGTGGAGGGAACTGTATATACATAGATGTGCAAGAAAAAGTGTATATGTGCAGTGTAAACGTGCAAGGCGTTCATGTGCAAACTCCTGCAGAGGTAGGCTCATTAGTGGTCCATGGTGGTGTTCTCATTTGTAAAGGTGTGTGTCTGTGTGTCATCAGGGTGAGATAAAGTTTGGATAATCCCTTTTCCTCTTTCACTCAAAAACCAGAAGTGCCATTTTTGACCATTTTTAGCCAAACCTTTTCAAACAAAAGGATGAAAATGTCTACCTAAAAAAGATTAAACAGGCCTACAACAATGTGTCAAATCTAACACTGTTACTGAAGATGTTAACTATATACTTGTCTAATGCTAGCCAAGTCGAACATACTGTACATTCATAGATTTTATTTCATATTAATGAACTCAAAACATTCAGCGTTTACCTTGACGGAAAGCGAGGTGTGCCCACACTTCCAGGCAGCGTCAGTTAGTATGAAAGAGTTCAAAACACCTGCGTAAATCAGTCCAGATTAATATGTCGACTGACTCATCTCCTGTTTTACGGAGGAGAAATAGACCGCTCTTTTGGCATGATAATGCATGCTAGCGTGCTCAGATGATAAATTGCCGAGTTCCTACACAAAATGTGTAATATAAACAGAGTAGACTTCACTGGATATCATAGAAGTGAAATATAGACGAGACGATGAAATCACACAAACCTAGTGATGGTTCAGTTCAACTCAATTCAGATGTATTTGCATCTAGAATTAGACCTATTTCCATGTTTAAACCTAACCTGCGTAATTGTTGACTTTCAGCCCCAGAGACCCACTGTTTCATTTTATTCTTTCTCATAAAAAGATGACAGGTTTATTGACGGTAAATCCCACGACACAGTGTATGCACAGAAGAACATGGGGTATGTGATATAGCCACCCTGGGGAGATGAATAGCAAATTGTGATTTTATAAGCAACACACTCCGAGACACAGAGTCGGTTCGACCTTGGCGTGGCAGCAAGGCCATTAATATCAGTCTTAGACGAGATCCAGGCGTTGATCTTGATATTACAGAGACACAAGCTAATCTAATCTTTCTGTAGGAGCCTTACTTATTGCACTGAAGATGATTTAGAAATGTCTCTCTGTTTCTTTTTGGACAGCAACTGATGTTAAAAGTATGTTAGCATTCAGGAGAAGTGATACTTCTATCATTTTCGTGTAGCCTGCTGTTGCCTGTTTTTGTGTGTAAAGTAATGATATGTCGTTTCCAAATGAGTCGACTCTTTCAGGTGACCACTGGTAGCAGAAAAATTCCTCTGCTGAAAATTCTTTAGTATTTTGTGTTTATAATGTATATATATATATATATGTGTGTGTGTGTGTGTGTGTGTGAGGAATGTAGTGTATTTGGGAGGAGAAAAGGGGATGACTTTGAATTCTGGAAGTTAAGCGCAGGTAAAGCAGCGTAATACATAATAATGCAGGATTACTTACTGTGTTTGAGAAAGCCGATTTGTTTTATATACCATGCAAATTATAGTGTTATTATGTTACTCAGAACGAAGAGTAATGTTTTATTGAACAATTTGAGCAGTTTTGTGGGAAAAAGTGCCAGAAAGCCACTGAGAACCAGCTCTTATTGCTGAGCTGCGCAGAAAGCTATAGTGTGCTGGTAGCCATATAGCTATTGATGAGCTTAAGGTTTCACTAAAATTGACTGTCCCATATCTCTCTCTCTCTCTCTCTCTCTCTCTCTCTCTCTCTCTCTCTCTCTCTCTCTCCCTCTCTTTCTCAGATGTGAATTCATTCCAGCAAACCTCCAAATGGATCGATGATGTCAGAACGGAGCGAGGAAGTGATGTCATCATCATGCTTGTTGGCAATAAAACAGACCTGGCTGATAAGAGGTTAGTCCTACTGCACACCATTCTGCAAGTTTCTGTTTAATGAAGGAGCCTGAGATACTCATACTCAGGAAGTGGATCACAGGCACGCTTGGATGCGGCTCCCCGCTGTGTAGTTTGTTTAGCTTTAAAAATACCAAGCACGCCTTCAGAGAGTGAAGCTAGAGAGAATAGATATTTTTTGCATATCACATCCAGTTGAATAAGTGTTGATGAGTTGAAGACATGTTATAATCGGAAGTCAGTGGAAGCTCAATTAAGCAAATTGATTCAGAGAGCTTCTAGATTCCAAGTTTTGGCTCATCCTGATTGGTTCAAAGGAATCTGTGCAATTTCTCCTTTATCCCGGTGATGCCACAGCCATCCAGATTGCCCATGCTCACTGGATGGGATGGGTTGAGTACTCTCTCTTCCCTGTCGATCACAGTGGGCATCTATGAGCTCATGCACGTGGAAGAGGGCAGATAGCGTTTTCTTCTGAGTGTATTGCACTGCCCTGCGACGCATGTGCATCAGTATGAAAAGATGCAGCTTTACTGGCTTCATGCATCTTGGAGGAAGCACTGTTAACCTTCATCTTAAATGAAATAAAATTTAATAACACTGCATAGATTTTTTCTTTTAAAAAGCAAGAAAAGTAATTACAACAAATAGGAAAGGAGAATTAAAAGATTTAAGCAATTAGCAAATGATTACTGTTTAACAAACAAGTAGGATTACATTGTATAAACTCTAAAGATGGGCTGTGAGATATACTTGAAGTAATCTTAAAACTCGATTTAGAGCAGCATAATATGCTTGGCATCCTTGGATGTATGAAGGCATTAAGATAGTAAGAGCTTTGAAAACCAATGAAAGTATTTAGAAATCAATTATAAATGAAACAAGCAGCCTGTATAGTTAAAGTAGGTGTAGTATTCTCCCTTTATCTGGTGTGTGCAAGTGCTATGTGCAGCATTTTGACCATCTACAGCCTGTCTCTCATATGTTACTTGCTCCAAAACATTGTAAAAGCAAAACATTGTAAAAAAAAAAATATATATATATATATAATGTATATATATAAGGAGAAATATGATGTTGTTCTAATTGACAGCTTTTGGGAAGGGTTTTTAAATCTAACTCCAGCTCCAGTGGGAACAGGGGAACAAAGAGAAAAAGCTGTGTGAAGAGAGTTAATAAGACTGTCTCAGGAGATGACTAATCAACTGTCTTCATATTTTTGTTATAAAGCATCTGAACCCTGCGCTTAAGCACACTCACTCTCATGCTAAGCACTCCCACCGCCTAATGAGCAGTGGTCCTGAATTCATTACCATCATCCACAACATTAGGAAAGATCAGGGGCAAATGAGCCCAACATGTTTCTTCTCACATATGCCTCGGAAATTTACAGTAACAATCGTGAGGCTTTGGGTTTTTTTTTTGGTTTTTTTTAAATGCTATTATTTTTTTTCTACATAAAACCTACAGTGCATAAGCTTTTATTAATAAGGGAAAATTAACCATTTGTTTTAAAATAGTGTATAGTGAAAACATGATAAGACCATGATGTTGCTTATTATTTCTATGTGCAGTGTTTGTCCTTAAAGTATGCTAAACACGCACGTAACAATTATGGTACAGCTGTCATTTGTAATGTTGAGTAAGTTTTCTGCCATGGGACATGTGTTCAAGACAGAGGACTTTGTGCTTTTCCATGGGAAAAATGGCGATCACAGTGACTTTGACCGTGGCGTGGTTGTTGGTGCTGGACGGGCTGCTTTTTTATAGTATTTCAGAAACTGCTCATCTCCTGCGATTTTCACATAAAACAATATCTAGTGTTTATGTAGAATTGTGCGAATAAAAAAAAAAAAACATCCAGTGAGGGCCAGTTTTGTGGGCAGAAACACCTTGTTGATGAGATAGATATTAGAGGAGAATAGCCAGACTGGTTGAAGCTGACAGGAAGGCTACAGTAACTCATATAGCCACACGTTACAACGAAGTAACAAGTGTAGCTCATTAATTATAAGATTTTTATAAAATAAAAATGTTATAATTTAGCATTGCCAAGAGTACCACTCAGTCCCTGATCCCTATTTTATTTATCTATAGATTTTAGTCTTATATGCTTGTATCATCCCAAACATATGGTTGATTTAAAAAGACTTTATAGATTATCGGATTGGCCTGGCTTGACTTTAGTCTTTGAGCTATGTGGTCACCTCAGAAGTGTATTTGTGCAGTGTGGTATGTTTCAGCTGATGAAAATGCAGCTGTCTCCTAATATTCCATCAGAAGGGAAAAAACCTGCTCTGTCCCATACTGTGAAACCGATTCAGCCCATAGCATAGCATAAGCAGCTTTTCAATCTCCGATTGTATAAACTATAGCATGCTGGTGCGATTTATCACTCTGGAAGCTTTCATTTAGTATTTAGATGAGTATCACACTGTCAGTAGTGTGTTTAGTCTTTTTTTGCACCATCTTCTGAGATGGCTTCTGAGAGCATTATGCATTCATTACCATTCATTACAAAAGCACTGAAGGTCCATGCAATAAGTAAGCCTCACAGTGGATAAGCGTGACTTCAGGTCATTGTATCTGGTTTTAGATCTTAAACTTATTGAGGTAGAGTTTTGTAAAGAATTATGATGAACGAGCTGTAGACTTGTAGAGTGCTTATACAGAGCTCATCAGAAGTTAAAGAGAAACTGTTTTTCTTTCAGACTTTCTGCTGTCATCATGACTGTTGTCATGAGCTGCATTTCAAATTCAAAACTCTTTAAAACCTTACATTTAGAAGTATTTACTAAACTAGAAAATTCAGAAGACTGGTACACAAAACAGACATGTTGGTAGGTTTGAATTCTACATGGGAGGGTTTTATTTTATTTTATTCATACACTGTAGGAAAACCAGTCAGTGTTAGTATTCAATAATGGCCTAGAGTACATAAGTATGCACTTTGAGACACAAGACTAGTTTGTTTAGCAGAGGAAGATGGACAGGAAAATTTGTCCATTTTAGTGCAGCGTCAGAGGATAGTGAAAAGACTAAAATAACACACACAGTCCTCATTTAAATGTGACTTGATTGAATATGACTCCCACAGCAGATCATTGTTCTGCATATTTGATTTGGCACAGGTTTTTATGCCAGATGCCCTTCCTGACATAACCCTCACATTTTATCCGGGCTTGAGACCGGCACTGAGTGCAGCCTCCACTGGCTGGGGTTCCCTGTCTGGGAATCAAACCCACGCTGTGGTGCTGAGAGCACGGGATCCTTAGCCTTAGTAGCAGATAAAATCTGTTTTCATAGTTAGAGTTATATTTCTAATATTAGTTTATAAAATAAATTAATAAAGCAAAAGAAGAGATACTATTTGTCAATCAGGTGACCCCTGTGGGGCTGCTTGTGGGACCCCTAGTTTGGGGGGAAACTGCTGCATACTTTTGCAGAAGAGTTGTTGGTGTTGGAACCAACCCAGGTTCTAATGGACTTGAATCAAGAGGCGGTGACACGAGTTAAAACCATTTGGGTGCGGTCTGTATGGAGGGAAAAAAAAGAAACGGCTAAATTGATGTCACTATAATTAATCATTGCTCAAGGAAAAGAAACAATTAGTGTACTGTAAATTGCAACCAACTAAATGGGAGCCGCATTACTAATGGTTATGCTAACAAAACTTTGTGCAGAAAGGAATCCTTCATTGTATTCAGGGTTGGACTAATCACAAGCCTGGGCATGTGGTGCAAGCAGCTTTCATTTGCAGGATATTAGTTTTTTTTATTTGTAGTTTTCAACAGACAAGTAGGTTCAACAACCAGTGAAAGAAAATAAACTCCGCTTCCTATTGACGTTTGCAAAACAAAACTTTTTAATACATATGTTTAAATGTAATGCCCTTATGATACACCTCAATACGTGCTAACAGTTCTGAATCCCACCTCCTGCTGTGCTACATTGGGCAAGACATGATCTGGCTGATGGTAGATTGATTTTTACTAGGCAGACTATTTAGCATGCATGGAAATACGAGCAAAACAAGTTTAAAGCAAAGCTTTCATACAGCTCAGCACAATATGTCACCTCATAAATAAACATAAAGAAGCAAAATAAAATGCTGCCAGACTCAAACAATATTTTTTACTTATGATATGAGGAGAGAACACTCAGTTCATAGCCAAAATGTTCGCCAGCAACTTTTTGTGAATATAAGGACTATGGCTACACAATTCATATGCTTTGCTTCTCATTAGGGCTTTTCACACTGGAGTATGGTCAACCAATTCTAAAAACCTAGCGTAAACAGAATCCTGGGTTATTTTGTTTCACATTTCACACTGCTCATACTTTACCCAGAGTTAACAATTAATCCTTGATATTCATAATCTGACGGTTCACACTGTACATTCCCAAACCCTGGGTTAATGTTCTTTTTTGTGGTGTCAACAACCATGATTAGATAAAATACAACATGTGACCGGTTTAAATAATGGTTTGTCTCACTCTTTTACATCAGTGAGAAAAAATGTGGCCATGTAAATCCTCCTTGGCTTCTTTAAACCTTCTGAGACACACAAAGGCAAGAAAACAAAGACAAAATGACAAAAGAAAGAAAACGCAGAGAAGCAAATTGTGTGAATATTTTTTTCAATTCCTATTAAGCATGGAGAGACTTGTTTACTTGTACAGTAGCGTCATTGTTAATTTTATTATTTGTTTTTCTGTTTCCCTCAAACACTGCAACTACTGTTTACACAACACACGGTTTCTGTGACTGTACAAAACACGTGATATGAGGCACGACCTGTGCAGCTTCTGATTGGTTATCTGTTACTAAACATCTAGCCGTAGCATTCTAACACCGCATCGTTTCACACTGTACACGTTTGGCAGCGCAGTGTCTGCTTAATCCAGCTTTGGAGCAGTGCTTCTTAACCCCAGGTAAAAAGCGGTGCTTATTCCACTTCTAAATTACAAGTGTGAAATGTTTCTCTGCCCAGGTTTAAAAGCAGGGTTTAGAAGCACAGCGTGAAAAGTCCTTTAGACTGTAATGGAATTAACTAGCTAACAGTATATTTTTACACTATGTTAGCAACCACCTTTTAACTGAGGGTTTCTGGGTAACCCAAACATAGGACTGGGTATGCACAGTGAAACTTCCACTTGCCTGACGGTTAGCTAGTGATTTTATTATTTATCCATCTTTGATGTGCATTAGTAAACTCCTACATCTGTTTACATAAAGGCTTGGCTCCTAAACCAGTGGAAATGCAGGCTGGATTTTGAAATGGTTTGCTAGTTCCCAGCACCATGTATTGTAAAGGGATTTCCTGAAGCTGCTCCTGTCATGTCAACTTAGGAAAGTTCAATGAGACATTGTACATACTGTTCCCATCTTATACTTTTTACATTGTTTATGTAATCTTGTGACTAAAGCTGCTGTATTGTCTTACATGTTGCTCTATGGATCTGGAGGCACAATATTTATTGAGTACACACAGTATGAGATGACATAGTAGGCTTGATTTGACCTAAAGCAAGCCTGAAGTAGCTGAGCTTGGGACAAGCTGACATAAATGAATAAGCATGACGTCAATGCTGTTTATCTGCCTTTAGCACCTAACCTTAGCTGAATTATGTGTGGTCATTTTGTAATGAATCCCCGCTGGAAAACTGCGGACTCTTCTGCAGTGTGACTGAATACGAATGCAGCTCTAGGTTGGTTTCCACGACAACTCTGATGGAATGTGACAGGTGTAGGTGACTGCTGTGGAGTAATTGGAGGATAATGAACCTGGTTAGCACAATGCTAACATAGTACAGCACTATCGGCTGGAGAAGAGAGTCGGCCGTCACTTCTCGTTTGCCTGAGCATTAATATTTATCATATAAGGTGTGCGTTTGTGTATTTGTTAAAGTGCAGATTGATGTACACGGATACGAGGTATGAACGTGTTTCTGGAATGACTTATCACTAGAACAGTGAGGGAAATATCAGTGTACCAATTTTTTATCCTCACACTTGTGACAGGTGTTTGCTTATTTTCAGCCGGTGTGCCTAAAGCAATCACCGTCACCCATTCACCCGTTTCCATGCCTAGATGGATTTAGTGCTTCGCTACCTGAAATACTTAGCTAGCTATACTCTGCTAAAAACAAAACAAAACAGTGGTCCTAAGTAAATTCCAGTTCATTTAGAATTGATTATAGTAGTTGGTTGTATTGGTTTCCATTATTTGTCTCACACAGTATAAGTTATGTTTTTTTGAAGAGAAAATTTATTCTCACAGAAAAACAGATGGTTCCAGTCTGTTCCAGATTCCCAGCTTGATATCAGCTGAGATTACCTTCCTTGAGCCAAAATGAGAAAGAGAGAGAGAGAGAGAGAGAAACGCAGCAGTAACTTAACACCAACCCATCACTCTGAAAAGAATGCTTTTTGTCATTAATGTGTAATGTAATTTCTCTATGTAAGCACTGCACTGTTATAGCATGATGCGTTACACTTCATTGATGCTTTTAAAGCCTGAATAATGAAACACAGCCAAAAGACAAGGTCAGAAAAGGAAATGTGAACTCGATCACCCTGTGGGCCAGAGTGGCTCATGCGGCATGTCTGAGCTGCAGTTTGAGCCGATGCGCTATAAAATATTGATGAGCGCTACATGGCATGTGGAAGCTTTTCTTCTTCAAGCACACCAGAGGTTTAGGCAGACATTTTATCTCATCAGCAGTCTTTTTCACTCATGCGCTACTTCATCCTTGCTTCATATCATTGTTGGGTGGAAGTATATCTCTCTAACAGACATCCTGAGATTCCAAAAAGCTTCACATCCAACTTGAACTTTGGAGGCTGTAAACACTGAAGACTCATGGCCATGGGGCTTATTTATCAAAGCATGCATAGAACAAGTTCGAACTGCCAGGACGAGAAAGGAAACTGGCGTTTATCACACATACGCATACATACACACAGCCGAACACAATATACAGTAGATAAATAAATCCCAGACCTTCTAATTTGCTCTGCTTTTGCAGGGCCATACTCATTTGCATAAAGAAAATCCCCTAAATGTCCATATATGGTAAAACATACAAACAAACAAACAACAAAACCTCCCTTTAAAAAGCCTAGTAGCCTGCTTTTGATTATGCCTGTTGCAGATGACATGGAGCATGCCAAAAGGTCTAAGAATATAAACTTATAATAAACTTGGATTAAAATGGATTATTTCTTAAGAGGGGTTTGTCTATGAAATAATTTTTCTTTTGATTTTACGGTTACATATGTGTGATCTATTGCTCCAGTTAGATTTAGAAAACCTCTGATGGCATGATAATCTCTAATCATTGCTGTCTTTTATTGTCTTATTTTTGTTGTCCCTGTTTAAAAATGTGTAATGTACTACTGCATTAGCAATACAAATGCATGTAAAATGTGCCAATAATCGGCTCATCTTTGGTTGGAAATGCAGGACCTGTCTCCAATTTCTCACTGAATTGTGCATGTGGCTAAAAACTCTAGAACAAAGATCAACTAAAATATCAATGGGCAATGAACCACTCATCACTCTCAGCAGAGTTTCATGCACTTCTTTGCAAGTGGAAATACTTTGAATATAGGCAAATGTAGCTAGTATTTCCTATTATAAGATTACAATAAAACAAAATTTGTAAACCTATTTCAAGCCATTTGTACTCATTTCAAGCTTGAAAAAAAGTTTGCTAATTTTAAACATTTTTTTCTAGAAAGAAGCAAAATTATCTGCCATATAGAAAGAAAATGTGTAATAATGTCTAGAAATAGGTCAAATGATCTTATATTTGGTTTATTGTAATCCTATAATAAGAAATACTACATCAATTTGACTATATTCAAGATGTTTTCACTTTTTTTGCAGTGTGTGCCAAATCTTCAAATATCATCCTAAACAATCTTTAGATGTGCCTTTTATAGGATTTTAACTTAATTGTCACCTGTGTTGTCTGTCTTCACGTTATGCGCAATGAAATCTGTAATTACGCTGTCAATTATGCTGAGATTATTGACAATAAGTGGGATGGAGCTCTTTATCAATTTACATGCAATTACATTTTTCTTCCACTAGGAGTAGGAGCGTGCATAAGGATGGTCAGGAGCGTTCATAAGTATACACACATCCTGACACACAAGAAACACTTGATCAGTCACATTATATGTGTAGAAATGTGCATACTCAGTTGATAAATGAGACTCCAGATCAACACAGAGCAAGTTGGGCTTCCTATGTAGAGTCATGTTTTGATACTGGATTTAATGGTGCACAGCAGCATGTTCAAAATATGGGATCATTTTATTTTATTTTTTTTTTAATAACCAAACACTGATTGATAGTCGTCCAGAATTGTGTCCTAGATCTATTTTGATAGCTCCTTGGATTTCATGGTGCTGCTTGTTTAGGTCGGTTCTCTAACAAACTCCGAGGACTTCCAGGAACAGATATATTTACCGTGAGATCACATGACACTAATTGCACACACATGAAATCACATGAAATCATGTGACTTCTGAACTGGTTGCACCTGAACTAATTTAAAGGTTTCATAGCAATGGGTTAAATACTTATGCAGTGGGTTTGCCTCGCACCTCCGGAGTTGGGGGTTCAGAGTTTGCATGTTCTCCTTGTGCTTCGGTGGTTTCCTCTAGGTACTCTGGTTTCCTCTCCCAGTCCAAAGACATTGCGCTGTAGGCTGATCGGCATCTCTAGATTGTCCATAGTGTGTGAATGAGTGTGCGAGTGTGTGTGTGTGTGTGTGTGATTGTGCCCTGTGATAGGTTGGCACCCCGTCCAGGGTGTCCCCCGCCTTGTGCCCTTAGTCCCCTGGGATTGGCTCCAGGCTCCCTCGTGACCCTAGGTAGGATAAACGGTACGGAAAATGGATGTATTGATGGATTTGTGTGTGTATTAGTGTGTGTGTAGATTCATGACAGATAATCCCAAGATTATAACACTGCAAAGTGTGGAAAAGCTCAAGGGGGGTGGATACTTATGCAACGCATTGTAATAAAGGATCGCATCTCTTTGATAAAATGGTTTCATCTTTTCATTTGCATTCTGTCTGGTGCTTCACTTATGCTTTCCCTGGGGGGTCATGGGTTAGTGAACAGCTGATCTCAGTGCTGGATGAGAGAGTCTTATTAGCAGGCAACAGGGGAGGAACTTAAACTTTTACATTTAAGCTTACGTTAAACCTTATCATATCTCAAGTCAAGTATGAACTGACTGAATGTGTTAATGCCAGTGTGATGGACAGCTTTTTCCTGTCTCTGGTCTGACAGACAGATATCTGGTCGTAAATGTTAATGGCGCATACAGCTCCAAAATGCTCTAGTCTACAGTCGTTTCAGTTTCTCTTATACAGTAAATAGCAGCAGGCTTTACTACTTATCCTGTCTCAGGAAGATTTTTTTTCCTGCTCCTATCGCTTCTGGTTTTGTTAGTAGTAGGGCAGTGCAATATGATGTTATAAAACTGATATCGTGATAACTTATGTCATGATCCACTTTTCGCCGGTATCATGTTATCATTTGTAACCTTTTTATTATTATAATAACATAATAATGAATAAATAATAAAACATAATAATCAGTTACAAACTGATTAGAAGCAGCTGATTTGATGTTTGTACTGAACCTTTAAAATGGTAAAACTGATTAGAATTTATTAAAAGTCATTTATTGTTTAGACATTGTAAACATAACCAAATGGTCGTTTTTCAATGTTTTCTTTTTTTAATGCAACATTACTATTTTGCTGGCAGTTGTATATACCATGATATGTATCAGGTATCGTGATATGATATTTTTGCCATATGTCCCACCCCTGCACATTAGCCCTGTAGCCCCAGCTTTCTGTAAAGCTGCACTGTGGCAGTGTCTAGACAAATAATGTTGAATTAAAATGACTAAAGGACTAATGTAGACTATATGGAGTCCACTTTAACCCTCCTGCTCTGTTCAGCACCTCTGTGGGGACATATTCCGTTACCCCATGTCTCTCTTTTAAATTTATATCATTACAGTTTTAAAAATTATTACAACTCGTTATGTCTAATATCTATCCTTTTTATTATTATTATTATTTTTTTAAACCACCAAAAAAACACAGTTTTCTCAAAAGGCCTTTCCATGCTTGAGGATTATTTGGATGGTAGCTGTGTGTGCACAGGTGTGAGTGTAAATCAGATTCTGACTGGCATAAATCTTTTGTTCAGTGAACAAAAAGTTTCATGAATCCCAAACAACAGCTATTCTTATGCTGCCTTCTAAATGAGACTTTATCTCAGGAATGCAAACTGCATAAAAACAGGGTTAATGACTGTATGCAGCATCATTGAATATTGCATTTTATACCACAGTGCTGTGGATTTGTCAAATCTATCAAATGATTGGATTATAGAATCAAGAGAGAAATATATAATTTTTAACATATTGTTATATATAATATTATAATTTTTAACATATTGTTATTGTATATAATATTATATTATATAATATATATATTGTTGATATGGTACAGTTTTCTCTAATGAGACATTTTTTAAAAAACATTTATGAAAGGAGTCTTCAGTGTCAGCACATTGTTATAACCAGTAAGTTTTCCCCACATGGGACAGAGCACTTTTTGGTTTCTCGGTAACATGACAAGCTCAATTCTTTACTCTTAGTAATTTCATGAGAGAGAGAAAAAGGCTGGTGTGGGAAGCTGCTTTAAGCTGCTATAATATACACGATATGGCCAAAAGTATGTGGACCAAATATTTTTGGCCATATAATGCATGTTATATCAGTAACAGCAGACATTCCATAACATTTAAATATATACTATACATTGATTTTTAAAATGTGATGTTGTTAATTAAAAATGAAAAAATTTAATTGTTGGCAAATGGCTAGGTATAAGAGCATTCTGTCCTGGGAAAATAATCAACTCAGAGTGGTAGTAGTAAAAAAGGCCCTTCTTTGATTATTTTCTTTAAACAGAATGTCCCATTGTTTTTGTTTTTTTATTCCTTAACTATTGTGCATATTGTATAACTAATACTCATTCCAGAGATGATACTGTTAATGAAAAAGCTTGGCCAAAAATATAATTCACACCACATTACCCTATTCCATTACCCCAAATATGATCAATCAACCAAGAGACATGTTTAGTGTTTGTAGGTTGTTTTTGTAGGCTGATGTAGGTAATGAGTGAATAAGGGGATATTACAGCTACCAGTTTAGAATCATGCAAAATTACCTCAAAAGACGGAGTTTGACTCGATGATACAATTTGGACATAAACCATTTCGTAAAATAGCTAACTAAAGAAAAAGGTAACTTGAACTGTAACTAGATTATCATCCAAATCTAATCTGAATTTAAGCCACAGTTCCAGCTTCAGAAATAAGGCCAGAATGCCTGAATCTGATGATAGCAAATTTATTTGGGAGAAAGTAATTCCTGCTCTAAGATGGCTCCATTTACTAGCTATGCAACATTATTTAGTCAGTTTTTTATACATACAACAACAGTGTCATACAGTGTCAGAAAAATCATAAGCAAGCCTGCTTGAGATATGAAACAGCTCAATATGGTTTGAGGCAGCTGTGTAATGATTTAGACAGACAGCTTTCCTGTTGCTGAACTTGAAGCTATACAGTCAATTGTAGCCTTACATTATAGCAACATTAGCCTTGCAGATCTAGTGCAAAACAAAAGACTCCGCATCCTTTTGCCGATTTCTCACAAGACAAAGATGTTCCCTGAGCTCAGATCTGAGATATGTGTAGTTGCTATATTTAGCATGCTGCAGCTCCATGCAGTGTGTGTTTGCTTTGGGGAGGAAGTGGAGCTGACTGAACTCAGGTAAGTGTTTCTCAGTGTGGACGAGAACAAAGGAAATTGCTGGTTACGTCATGTCTGTACTCTGAGGGTTTCAGAGCTCACTTCTCTCTTTTCTGTTTCTGTTTCTCCCTCCATCTTTCTCAACCTCTGCCTGTTGGTCTCTCTAGTCTTTCTTCCCTCTCCATCTCTATTCTTTCTATTCTTTACAAATGCTCTCTGCTCTCAGACATGGCTTAATATGAGAGTGTCATATAAATGTGGTTTAATTAACGAGATAGCATTTTTAGCATCGGTTAATTAACGTCAGTCGACTATGAGTGTGGTTAGAGACAGTGATTGATAAGTCTAAGTCTGTACTATTCTGCCATATTTTATCAGAGTTCATATGGATTTAATGGGCGGTATTCCTAGGGATGTACTGATCTGATAATAAATGTCAGTGTGAGGGCTGGTACAGGTCTGCAATGCTTAATGCTTTGACATATATTCAAATCCATTCCGCTGACATACGTAGTTATGGCACTAAAATGTCCACTACGTTCCTACTCGCCCTTAAGCCACAATTTCTCATTAGTGTCTCCAGACGTATTTTCCTGTTCGAGATCACATCCAGCCCCACGAGATTAGATGTTGACACTGATCATGCCCTGGACGTAACTTATTCGAAAGCATGCCACCATTTTGCCTCTAACGTTTCCTGTAACTTGGCAACAGGAGCTCGCAGATATTCAGTCAGGTTGCTAAAAGGATGTCATTGAATCTGTATCATGTATCGAGGGATACTCAGAGATCTGATATTGTTATTGTATTGCAAATGGAAAAAAGGGGATTGGTTCATTCCTAAATCCTCGCATTGCATTTATTACTTCATGGTATTATGACACTGGCTAGCTGTGGGAGTTGACTGCTGTTCTGATTGCATTTGAGCATCTTTACTCAACATGAACTTGAAATGCATTTACACTTTAAGATTAAGGCTAGGGTTATGGGTGGGGTCAGTGTTTGATCTTAACATAATCCTAATGAAATCCAACACCATGTCTGATCATTCAAATTTGTCCTCAGATCAGACTGCCAATTCCATTATAATGAGCATTATGTACTATGATCTATTTTAGACTAAACCCACAGAAAACCAAAGCACTGAAATAAGCCTTCCTCTCCACAGGCAGATCACGATCGAGGAGGGCGAGCAGCGGGCAAAGGAGCTCAGCGTGATGTTTATCGAGACCAGTGCTAAGACAGGATACAACGTCAAGCAGGTGAGTTTCTCCTTAATGCCCACAATCAGCCAGCAGGATGAGAGCAGTGTGTGCGTATGTGTGTGGGCGTTAGAACAGTCTGCGTTTGTCCGGGTTTGTCGTCTGAGGTGTAGTCGAAGCAGTGAGTCATGATGACTAAGCGCAGAGGTGGAAGAGGCGCAGAACTGACGCCAATTCTGATTAGCTGTTTTCTTCTTTCTGTCTCACTGCCCCGTCCCTCTGTCTCTCATGTTTTCTGTCTCCCCACTGATGAGTGTGTGTGTGTGTGTGTGTGTTTGTGTGTTTGGCTCCCTCTGTACTGAGTGGGCTGAGAAGCAAGTTTAAGCCACAGTTTTATATGCATCATAGGCTGCATCTAAATGAGACACTTATTCTCAGAATGCTGATAGGCTCAACGCAGCCATCTATGTCTACATTCTCTAACCAGTCCGTCCAGGATTTTGCGATCTCAGAAATGAATGCAAAATCAAGAAAACTCCGCAGTATTCAGAGGAGCTTGCAATTTTTCTAAATTACCGCATATTTTCCGCAGATTTGGGCCAAGACGCGTAATGTGACGACATCACAACGCGCAGAGTCCTCTTCGATTCACATGCGTCAAAGATGAGTGCAGCTAAAAGGTCTCATTTACCAACAAACATCACTGCAAAAGAACGTGCAAAACAATTTCGTGCAATTTTCCACAAAAAAAAAGCACAAAAAACTCTGCAAGTTGCATTGCTAATTTTGAAAAAATTTGCAGAAAAATCAAGCATTTTTGGCCACAACAATCACAAAAAAAACTCCACGAAATCCTGTACGGACTCTATAGAGTCTTGTATTCTCATGTATTAAACTTCCTAAATCATAAATTTCCTTGCGCTTTTAAGCACTTATTCCTACTCTTCCGCTTTTGTAAGGTTTTGAAGTAATTAAGTTATGTAATTAATGAATATTCAGTCAGTCGACACCAGACTGTTGCTCTTATTCAAAGGAAAGCTCCGACAAAAAAATGTAATCAAATATATCATGGTGCTCAACCAAGATTTGTTTTAAAGTCTGAAGTTTACTTCAGTTTTGTACCAGAGCTACAGGGCTAATGTAGCTAACTCCTATTGGAAGCATTATATGCAGTTGTGGGAAATCCAATTGGAGGTCGCTGTGGCTGAATACTGGCAATCAGCCAAAAATGATGAAAAATCAGGTTTTTCCCAGTTTTACAATCTATAACATGTTTTAATTTAACCCTCCTATTATGTTATGGGTCAATTTGACCAATTTCCACATTTGAGATGTCTGAAATACTGGTTGATCTCTCTTTTTCTCTTTGAAATTCTTTGACTTTTCCTCATTTAGGGTCATGAACTTATATGCAAATATTTCTTCATAATATAAGTTTACTGTTTTAAGCTGTTCTTTACTGTTTTTGTGTGTATTTAAACTATGGCAGTCATTTTGACCCATAACATAATGGATGGAATTTTTTTTCCAACATAAATCGTAAATATATTTTACCAAAACAATGTAGAATTTTCATTCACTTTTAAGTCTTGCCTAGGCCATGTTCCTGCGAAGAGCATTTTGAGTTTAATAAACATGGTAGTAAAAACATTCAGTCGGCTTAAAGATGTCTAAAGCCATGCTAACTACGTGTATTTTTCTCATACAGAGAAAGTCAGGCTTTGATCAAGTTGTTGGATATCTACATGCCAATCAGACATCAGCTGCCAAAAGATCTTTGAATCTCCTGCACTGCTGGAATGAAATCTTTTAATGGAATTGTCTTTCTTTTCACTTTTTTAGGGATAACCAGATTTTAAATGATTAACTTTACTGGTGGTTGAGATCCATGCAAAAGAACATAGAAATATATTTCAGTTCAGGAAAGCCTGTACTTTTCTGAGCCATATAAAGTATAATCACAGATTTTACTATGCGAATGGTTATCCCAGGGAGACATGAATGGGGTGTTGTCCCACAGCTCTCAGATAACATTAGAATTGTGGCATCATGATGTTATGTCATTGGAAGTCATGAAAAGTGTGGCATGTATGTGCACACATATTGTTTGCACTCATATTCATCTTTATGTATTAATGAAGTAACTGCAAGTAAAATTCCTTGATAGTGAAATGTTATTTACCCAATAGGCTTTTTCCTGATTTTGATGCCATTGTACACAGAAACTTGTATTTTTTATAGTTATGCTTTCTGTGTAATTTTTTAACCCATAAAAGTATCTTATTCTAGCAACATATTTTAAAAGGTATCTAAAAAAAAAAAACAGACTTCAGAATATGTATTTATGTCATGCATGTCTTCTGATATTGATCCCTATGTTTATGTAATGGTTGTAGATGCATGGTAAAGTTACATGCAGTATAAAGCAGCATGTTGCTAAATAGATGAGGTAAGTCAGGGCAGTAAATGAATGCACAGTAATGAATGAAGTGTCTGTTGGTCTGATTAAGCATAGATACACTGCTCTCATTCTTTCAGCTCATTAGCACTTTATTGTTGCTTTAACTGTTTTTTTTATAGAGATGGTGCAGGGTGACGATGTAGACACACAGATTCCTGACACCAATTGCTCTGATATCTCTCATTGCAGATTGAGCCACTCAGTGCTGTCAGCAAAAACATTATAAGCCTTCTGTATGCCTTATGCAGCATTCACACTAACCAATCCATCAGTGCATGGCTTGTCTTTGTTTCTGGCTGACTGTAATAAATAAGTAAATAAATACCCAGTTTTTAGTTTGCGAGCCCTGCAGCCTCAGTTTCATTAGTGTGATAAGACTGCAATCGATAGATAAATTTTCTTATTTATCTTGCTTATCCTTAACACCAGCACAATCAGATAAACGGATTACTGTGCAGAGGTAATTGAAAAATGTTGGCCATAATATCAATTCAGGCAGAACAGTATGATGGGCTCTTCAGCCAATCTAATTTTGAGGCTTTGTGTAAACACTACTGAGATGTAAAATAATTGTATTTAGAATTTATTTTAAAATTTTAATTTGTCTCTAGTCTAGATGCTCAACTAGATGCTCTATGAACCTTTCTGGCAAGCTTTCTTCAAAAAGTAGACATTTTATTCATCTTCAGAGGTCTTGTGGCACAATGTTAGACAGGTTACGGCCGATCGGAGTATATATCAAAAGGGCACATTATCCTGCTGAAAGAGGCCACTGCCTTTAGGGAAAACCGCTGACATGAATGGTGGACCAGAGCCACCTTCTTACATTCCATCTTTTACGTCATAGCCAGCATTAACTTTTTCAACAATTTGTACTACAGTAGCGCTTCTGTGGGATCACACCAGACGGACTAGCCTTTGCTCCCTGCACACATGCCCACATGTCCTTTCACATGTCCAGTGTAATGATTGGTGCATTTAATTAAAGGCTTTTAGTTAATAAAAGTCTAACAGCTTTGTGTGTGTGTGAGAGAGAGTGTGTGTGTGTGTTTTCTAATTGCATTGGCTCATGTTTGAGCCTTTGTTCCAGCCATTTAAAAGTGCTTTATGGCTCTCTTTGTTTTTTCCCCTTCAAAAGCAACTGCCTGGAGGAAGCTAACCAAACATTGCCTTTTCACTGCCTCTTGCTGCCTAATGGTCCACTGTCCTCCTGGCCAGTGTGATGTGATTGATGGCAGGGAATGTGGGTGCATACACTACACTAAGTGCTGTGTGTAAGAAAGATTGATTCTTCTGTATATATCCGTGTCCCAGGATTCAGTAGAGTGTCTGTTAATCTAAATATGTATGTGGTAGAGGGTTTTCTATCCTACTGGTTCTTACCTCTTAATTTTTTTTATCATTTAAACTAAACTACTAATATTGGAGTAAATCAGAATAAGTCAATGTGGACATGGCGGTAAGTTATAGCACTGCTCCAGACATCATGTCTCGTCGCCTTTTCTCTCCAGATCTCCAAGAGCTACACAGTCTCAAAAAGCTCTCAAAAGTGCTGTTTGATGTCTGCTTCTCGTCTGACCCATGGACGCTTGAAGGTGTTTTGCAACCGAATCAGATATGGTCTGCGTGGGAATTTGCTTCTATTTATAACTTTGTGAAAGTACACCTGCATGCCGTCCCCAAAGGAAAACCAGATTCCCTTCAGGGCTGGGTATTACATTTAAATACAATTTAGATCTGGATTTATTTGTTTAATGATTGTTTACACGGGCATCTCAACAGAGACCTTTAATTACCGCAAAAACTATGAGCTGAGTAGTCAGGCAACATTAAAAAGACGTTAAATAGAAAGAAGAAGAGTAGTCGCTCTGGGTTAAGAGAGTGTGTGGCGTGTTTTTAACACATAATGAACAGGTAATAATTACAGTGAAATCTTTGAATTCAATGTCTCGATGTTGTGTGCGTGTGACAGGAGATGACTGCAACCCACCAATCATAAACGCAAAATGTAGGCCTTTAATAACAGTGTGTCATAGTATGCGTCTGTTTCTCTTTTTCTCCTCTGTCTGTTTCTCAGCTGTTCCGACGTGTGGCCTCTGCCCTTCCTGGAATGGAGAGTATGCAGGAAACGAGCAAAGAGGGCAGTATCCTTTTATCAGTGCTGTGTGTTCTCTGGTACACACCACAAAACACTTTAGAAATTGAAGGTAACCATAAGTTGCTCAGATAAGGCTGAAAGCAAGGTAGTGAGTCATCTGAGTCATTTTGAAGTTGACAGGTTTGCCAGATAATATAATGATAATGAGTCTTTATTGGTGACATATACATATATACACAGCACAGTGAAATTATTTTTCTTCGCATTTCCCAGCATGTTAGGAGGTTGGGGTCAGAGCGCAGGGTCAGCCATGATACGGCACCCCTGGAGCAGAGAGGGTTAAGGGCCTTGCTCAAGGACCCAACAGTGGCAGCTTGGCAGTGACTCATAGCCTGGCAGTGCTGGGGCTTGAACCCCCGACCTTCCGATCAGTAACCCAGAACCTTAACCGTCAAGCCGCCACTGCCCCTCTTATAATATACAAGAACCTTATAAGTCCAAGATGTGGCTTAACATCTTCAGGATTTTGATGTCATACTGCTAAAAAGCAACATCAGAAGCATGGAACACTTGTGTTCTTTCACACGTGTATATGTTTGACCGTGCAGTAAAACTGTTTAGGGTCTTTTAGGGCCATGACTTGGAAAGCCGGCATTGAAGAACTAGCACCATCAGAGGCTGATTGCATTCTGTCACTTGAAGTCTTTGTTGCACTCAGATACACTCCAGCTGACTTCAGATATGCATGTACATTCCCTACCTGCATGAAAGAAAAAAGCTCAGCATACAAGGTTTTTTCTTTCAGCCCCTGACAGTTTGAGTGCATTTTTTACTGAGGATTTCTGTAACCTAGAGGGAACAAGGGATGTTATTTAATACAAGAATTCAATTCAAGAAATCAGTTTCTTACAGTCTCTTCTGAAAGTATTGGAACGGCAAGGCTAGTTGTTTTGTTTTTGCTATACATTGAATGCATTTGGTTTGAGATCAAAAGATGAATTAATTGATGTATATCAGAATTTCAGCTTTCATTTCCTGATATTTACCTTAGAACATTTGTATCAGACCACCCAATTTTTAGGTGCGCAAAATAGAAGCAGATAAGTCTTAAAGTAAATGAAAGTAAATAACACTTAATATTTCGCTGCATAAGCCCGTGACCCACTGAAATCACCAAACTATTGCATTTTTCTTTTCTTTGGCTTTTCCAGGCTTGTAGTGAAGCTTCTTTCAGTTGTTGTTTGTTTGCTCCTTCTCTTCAGGAGGTGAAATGGTGTTCAACCAGGTTAATGTCTGGTGAATGACTTGGCCAGTCTAAAACCTTCCACTTTTTCCCCTTATAAAGTCCTTTGCTGGGTTGGCAGTGTGTTTTGGGTCATTGTCTTCCTGCATGATGAAGTTCCTCCCAATAAGATTGGATGCATTTCTGTGTAAATTGGCAGACAGGTTGTTTCTGAATTCTAGACTTCTGAATTCATTCTGCTGCTACCATCATGAATACCATCATTATCAATAAAGATGAGTGAGCCTGTTCCAGAAGCAGTTATGCAAGCCCAAGCCATGACACTACCTCCACCATGTTTGATTGATGAGCTTCTATGTTTTGGATCATGAATAGATCCATTCTTTCTCCACACATTAGCCTTTCCATCATTTTGCTAGAAGTTAATCTTTGTTCCATAACTTTTGTGGCTAATCTCTGTATTTCTTTGTGAATTCCAATCAGGCCTTCTGATTTTGTACTGCTGATGATTGGTTTTCAACTGGTGGTATGGCCTCTATATTTCTGCACTTCAAATTATGGATTTTGATACCTTCAACCCTACCCTATGAAGGTTGTTGGTGATTTCCCTGACTGTTTGTTTATCATTTTAAATAACAAATGCAGTCTTCACAAGTGAAACCTAGGGCTCAAACCAAGAGTAGCCATTCAGAGCTATTAATTGTTTAAACAAACAATTTAACAGGGCACACCTTGGTAGCAAGAAACACATATCAGTTGAAAAAATTGGTGTTTTCAAACAAAACGTGCCATGTTCCAAGTTGTTTAACACATCTAGCTGTAAATATGAGGAAATTAATGCTGAAATTCTGATCTGTCATCTCAAACCCAAATATCTTCATTGTATAGCGAAAACAATAACATTTCCCTTGTTGTTCCAATACTTTTGGAGAGGACTGTATATGCCCCAACACAAACTAAGCTAGGGTTTTTGTCTCTTCTGTGATGACTCCTCCACACGTCATTAAGAATTTATCAATAAGTTAAATGTGTTCAGAGGAAGTCCAAAAAAATAATGACACAAAAACTGATATAAACACCAAATATCAATATAGGTATAAACATTAGCTTTTTTTTAAAAAAAAAAAAAAAAAACAAGTAGGAATATTTCATATTCCAGATTTGCTTGACCCAAATTGAGTGATAATGCCCAATGAATATTTAAATTGTAGCTCTGTACTACAGAGACTGCAGCAAAAATGGGTTTCAGTTATTTTGGTGCTATAAATATTTTTAGGGTATTTTTATTGACTTTTTATTTTTAGCTTGTCTTGTAGTCTGATGTACACTATAACATTGTATGCTATAACATCGACAGGACATGCAAATGTCCACATGCAGCAATAGTTTGAATGATTTTCACTATTTTTTTAATCACATCTTGTTTAAATACAGATCTGTGCTGTCTGATCGAGTGTGATACAGATGTGCACCTGTTCAATAAGTCTTCTAATCTTTGGATCCTTCCTAAGGAGCTAAGATATGAGGAAGGGTTGGAAGGAAAGGAAACAAGGAAGTACAAGGAACTCTGAATATTCTCAGTATTTCTTTTGTTTAAGTGAGTTAGGAGCTGGAAAGAGCAAACATGTGGACCATCCATTAGGGTACTTGAGAAATTACTTAAAAAAACACTAATTTATTGTAGTTTTTGAACTTCCTTAATACATTAAGAAACTCTACATTAGTTCATCATTTCTAATCATTTACATACCCATTTTCTCAGTGAATAACTGGCAGTAATTGCACAGCTTGCACTTTAATCATATTAATTTCCATCTGAAAACTTGGAAAAGGTGGATTAATGATTAATGAATAAAATGTGTGTACTGAACACCCACTGCACTGAGAGAAATGGCATGTTGGCGAAAAGAGAAAGTAACCTATAGGAACTGTCGGCTGGCATTTGTGTGGCCCTTTCATACGCTGGAGAAATGGAGAGCTGACTTTCAGACAGGTTTAAATTGTGAAAGGTCACAAAGTGATGCCTAGATTGATCTACAGACATAATGCTGATAGGAAGCTGGAAGGGAGTATTCAGGATATTTTCTTGGCATTACAGTGAATTCTTCTTGACAAGAGGTGGCTTATCTGAAAGAGTGATAGTCTGCAACACAATAAACAGTCTTTTTAAAATAATAATAATAAAATCTAGAGTTAAATCTTGAGGTCTTCAATTTGTCTTTTATGGGAAAACCCATAACATTCTAACAGAGTGTTTTTGGGGTTTTTTTTTTAAATCTGAGAGGAAGATTAGGATGCTAAGAACCCTTAACAATGCAAACATTTTTTTTGTTATGGTTAAACGCTATAGAGCATGGTCTTCACACTGGACCAGTCAAATATGATTCTCACATTGACATTTTGGGTTTTGGTTGCTGGTAAAGGTTTGCTTAGGTTTTATGTTGTTTGTTATTTGTGTGTGGTGTAGGAATTTGTCTCACGTCTCAATTTACATTCGTATATTGTAACGTTAATAAATATACTATATATATATGTATGGATGTACACGGTATGGCCAAAAGTACACCTGACTATCATACCCACATGTGCCATTCCAAAACCCTGGGCAGTAACACAGATTTAGTTCCCCTTTTCTGTTATAACAGCCGCCACTCTTCTGGGAAGGCTTTCCACTAGATTCTGGGGTGTTGCTATGAGGATTTGTGGCCATTCAGCCATAAGAGCATTAGTGAGTTCAGGCACTGATGTCAA
>JANDJT010000012.1:13894510-13904498 GCA_024331685.1 Stegophilus panzeri
GACTAAATGACTCACATTTATCTTTTTTTTAATTATTATTATTATTATTAAATGAGCCAAATACTAATGTTGAACCAAGAGTTCTGGGGAATACTTTAAGAGCAGAGCACACAAGCTGTTCAGTTTAACTGCTGATCAAACAGTCGAGAGATTTAAGAGTGGTATTCCAGATAATGTGTCGTGTATGAACGAGTGTTTCCAGTGAATTTTGCAGAAGAGGCTTTTCAATTCTGTTCTTATCTACTTGGAGCGACAAGTGATCTCTACTTCCAGCTAATTCTAGTCGAGATATGTGCTGTCTGACTGGATTGTGCTCTGTATCACTGTATGTTTTCACTCACCTGCCTGACTGTCTTGTAGGACTCCTGCTACATGGAAGAAGCAAAACAAGCATCAGTTGTGCACTGATTCATTAATGACAAACAAATCTCAGTTTTGCCCTCTGTGTTATTTTTCATGATGCCTTCATTGATTGTTTTCAAATGGCACCGACACTCATAGCCTGGTGGCACACACACAGCTCAAAGTGAAACTCTGGTGTGAAGGTATTTATTGTTTGATTATTTGACTGTTTCTTTGACACCTTGTAACATTCGTTTACATTTTGTTTACTTCCTGTATCACCTTTCACTTCATCATGTGCTTTCACCATCGTGTAGATAGAGTCAACTATATCATTAGGCATGAACAGGATGTATATATATATAGTCTAGCCCTTATAAGGTGTGTACCAAAACAACAGTGAATCTGTGATTTGTTCATTCTTCTGTTGGCACAGTAATACACACCATTCTTGGCGCAAAAAAAAAAAAAAAAAAAATAGTCTGTCTGTATGTTGGGTCCTGCTTCGGAGAGTGAGACCATTACTAGTGTAAATGTTTCAACTTGAGTCTGATTGATTCAGAGCTCACTCTCCATTCACACTGTACAGAGATCTAGCATGTCTGTCTGAACCAATAAAAATCAATTTAAAAAAAACAATTTAAAAAAAAAAGTCTTATTACCTACCTGGCTTCTGTTGGTTTTAATTTGGATAATTATCTGACAAATCCACAAAGATCCATTAAGACACTGATTCATGAAATATTAATCATCAAATAGGTCAAAGTGGATCTTCATAACTTTCTCCTTTTGTTATATATTTAATTATTTATCTGTATCTATCTGCACCATTTGTATTAGTGCTCCAAATGTCTATATCTGTATTCAGATCTAAACCTGATGTGGGTATGGCCTTTTTTTTCTTTTTTTTTTAATTATGAACACTAAATGGTCTGTGAATGGTATTATTTTTGTTTGTACCTGCCCCCAATATTTCCTTAAAAATTTTGTTGGTTCTATTTACCAATATATAAACAAACTAGTAGCCTACATTATTCAGTTTCATCCCTAATCCAGAGGTATGTCAATAACATAGTTATAACATTATCTTATTTTTGAAAAACAAACAAATAAACAAGTCAGAACTTTATACATTCCAATATTTACCATATTTCAGCAAGTTAGCATTTATGAAAATGCTGTAATTGAATTTTTGTTAACTAATTTTAGTTATGAATTGAAAAAGTAGTCATTGCAGGTGTATTTTGTTAACACTTAAACAAACATTTAAACAAATTAATACATATGAGCTTCTTTGTTAACATTACTTGTGATTTATTAATGCTAGGTCTAATACTTTGTCAATATGAATGAATTTTCATATATTTCACAGTTTTCAATAGTGTTTGTACAGTGTAATCATTACCATAACTATATTGACTTCCTTGTCGAAAATAGCTTGCATAGTTACTCAGAAGTAGATAATGAATTGTTATGAGAGTGTCGTAATCACGTCACAGCATGTTTCCCTAGAAAAACAACACTGAGTCATTTGAGCTTCACAGGTTTGACAAGGTTCTAACTGAAACTGTGACATAACACTGGTTTTACCTGGTGTTTCCTGATTATGTTATGTGAAACATACACATGATACATCTACTCAGAAAATCGCTTATTTGAAATCTCTAAAATCTCTAATCTCTAATCTCTTTTTTTTTTTAAATGTATTGCTTAGTTGGAATTTCTCTTTGAATATTATGCATGTCTAAATACATCTTTCTGCTTTATTTACAGATTAAAATGTATATAGATGTTAGCGTTTCTTGACTATATCTTAGTAGTTTTTAGATTCAAATAGTATATTTTGTCATGATGGTACAAGAGCACTTGCACAGCAGAGAAGCCTAATTGAGCCTCACAACTAACTCTCAGATGGCCGACATATTAACAGATGACATGCGTCTAATTAAAACGGCTCTTATCCATTTATCCAGCTGAACGGTTCCTTTGTGTTATGTTGTTTCTGGTTTTCTAACACAAATGACCTCCCAGTACTGTCATTTACAATATGGTGAGAAGGTATTTGAACATATTTCATGTGTATTCAGCTGTAAAAATAAATACATATATTTTTAAAAATTGTAAGTTAAATTCTAAGGTTTCTTGTAGCTGTAATACTTTTTAATCCATATGATAATGATTTTGCTACTTCTTACAGAATGTCTTTCACTGTTGTCTAAAGGCTTTTTTTCATCCAGTGTACATTTCAGTTGATGTCATGGCTCAGTTTAAACTTGGTTTTGAACCCACTGCACTAAACAGACTGAACAAAGTATGACACTCTGCTAACACTTGTTTAGATTTTAAGATTTTGATTGGTTACAAATTTGATGCTTTGCACATGAACTCCTGTGCCATACATTTTGGTTCTTTCCTGAGAGCTCATGCATCTTCTCTGCTGATTGCATATTTAGGCCCTGTGTTCTTGAAAAGCAAGGTGAGTTTGCTTGTACTGATAGAAATAAAACTCCAAGTGATGACAGCTGAACCATACAGTAGGTGTTGATTTAGGTAGGGACTGCTTAAATGTCCTTACCAATATTTGGGGTTTTATTGGAGGGTAAAACAGACAATAGTTTTGCCTCAAGCCATTAGGTGTTGACGTGCTGTAAGTGTAGCTAGCAACCTAGCTGACAGCTGGAAACGGCAAGTGTATATAGCTAACTAGCTGACATGGTTAACTGTATGCATAAGTAGGTAGGTAACTGACTTGATTAGAAACTGGTAAATGTTAGTAGCTATCTGACTTGGTTAGAAACTGCATGTGTAAGTGTCTAGCTAGCTGACTCGGACTCGTACTTATGCTTTGTTTTTGACTTTTCAAAAAGTTTTATAATAGTAACATTCCACTTGTGTCAAAAGGCATTATACTAATTAGATATTAGTATTGTGTCTATGGATCTAATTTTAGCTAGCTAACTAGCTTTAACATTAACTAGAGGTGTACTGACTCCTATAGGCTCTGGCTCCTGAGGTAAATTCTATGCATTGAATTGAAACTTGTGGCTCCAATGATGAGTTTGTAGAAAAAAAATGATAGGACAAAATGCGTTTGGGGTTTTTTCAGAGTGAGGTTTTTTTTTTTTTCATATTTACATCACATTAAATTGATGGAAAGGTTGTTCTCAGTGTTTGATTTTCAATATTATCTATATAGGCACAGAATAACCTCCGTTTCATGTTTTCCTACCAACTTGTAATGGGCTAAACCCAGCCCTAACTTTACTCTGAACAGCTTGTAGCCTTTCTAGCGAATTGTGAATCACTGTGAATTGCCAGTCTTTGGATCCTGTTGGCCTAGACCCAACTGCAAGCAGTATCTTTAAAGTAATATTGAACTAGGCATGATCTCTCATTGCTTACCTGCATGGTTTGGCTAAATGCTTTTATTTAGTGTTTGGTCTTTTAAAGCAATATATAAAGCTGCTTATAGTGCTTTTAATAATGTTGATGCCAAGAGTAATCAGATAACTAATGAAAAGAGATGGTTCATTTATCTGAGTATAGTGAGAAATTGCATGTGTGCATATTATTAGAGTGCTTTTGTGTCTAAGTAGATCAAATCAGGGAAACTGACCTGAATACACATCATAAACTTCTGGTCCTCATTCATAACTGCATGTATTTTAAATTCCGTTGAAATACTTCTTTGGTTGCCTTTCTAGATGTAAAAGATTGAAAGGGGGGTTATGCAGTGGGTAATGTCCATAGATCATACATGTGCACCATGGTGATCTTGTTTCGCACTCAAATGCTGAGGCTGATTTCCAGTGCCTGAATTTCTTTAGGCTAGTTTCAGGTCTTTTGTGTGTTTTTTTTTAATTTGGGCAGGAAATTTTTAATGATACCCGGCAACCCTGGTTAATGATATTACCTTGAACACAGATAAACACAGGTACACTTAAAACCAATCAAAACAAGCTGCTAGAATGTATGCTGGATGACTGTTTTTTGACTCTCGACTGATTATTATAGGGTTACTCTAAAAATTCACTCTAGCATAACTTTTACAGCCTACTCCCTGTATGAGGTAATGTCGTTATTATTTAATGTCCTGGCTCAATAAATCTGTGGCCACGAACTGCTGATGTAGACCTACAGTGCCCTCCACTAATATTTATTAATATATATTCTTTATTGTTTAACCTATTGATCTTTTGTTCAAAGAATTCACAAGAAGAAATATTCTGCTCTCATGGATATCAAACAATTGCCGACACCACACAGGTTTATTAAAAAAAAACCCTCTAGATGTGCCACAATTATTGGCACCCCTATGGATTTATAAGAGAAAAATATATTTGAAGTATATTCCCATCGATATTGAAATTTTTTTTAATACTCATGGGTGACTAGGAACAGGAAATTGTTCAACCATGACTATATATATATATATATATATATATATATATATATATATATATTAGAAACCAAGTGTGAACTCTTGAGAGACAACATATGCTGATGTTTGCTATGTTTGCCAAGCTGGTGAATATGAAAGCAGACTCTTTCTGATAAGAGGCCTGTGACATTTGCTTGGTGAGATTCTGTTGAGACCATGTGCCATGCCAAAAGAGCGCAGCGAGGCATAAATTAAATCTTAACTGCAAGTCAAGTGCCCGTGGATCTGAAGCTCTATGAGTTTGGCTGAACACTTTCCATTTCACTGGCATTACACAGCATCTCTGGAGGGCTGGTTTGGCCCAAGAAAGCCTCACAGATGGCATAAGCACTCCATCATTAATTTAAGCAAACCAAACAGACAGCAGTAGGGCAAATATAAAGTATTCAATCTCTACAAACACAGTTGAAGCAGCTCCAGAAAGCCAGGGGAAGCACAAGAAAGACACTGACATGTCCAGTGAAAAGAATATTTAATTGAAAATAATTTAGAAATAACAAATAGTAACAATAATAATAAATTAAAGGGTTTGTGTGAAATTGTTGGGGTGCAGTTTGAGTCGGGAAGGGTGTCTGTCTCAGGAGGCCATCTGTTCACCTCATATTGCAATCTGGGACTTTCACTCTTTTTCTATTTTTCCCCCTGTCTGTGTTGGAACAGCTGAAACAGATCCCGTCGAGGCAGATGTAGAGGATTATACATGGAATGGATAATGAGAAGATCCCCGCAGATAGACTGGTCAAACCCTTCATGCAGAAATCACAGTTCAAGAAACACAGTCAGGAGAATGGTGCGCTTTTTCACGCCCGCTCAGTGTCACAAGTTGAGGCTCCTGATCCTTTCGTAATCCAGGACTACTGACTATGCCTGTGGCACGATGTCTTCAATGACAGTGGCAAGGCAAGAGTGAGAGTTCATCATGCAGAGTGGTGAAGTCAGTCTGGCATAACCTAGTTCAAGGCATTTCCTCCCCTGACAGTCTTCGCCACGATTTTATTTGCCTGTGATGTGAAAGAGAGCATTAGCATTTTGACAATAGAGCAGCAGATGTTTGAGCAGAATTTAATTTCCCGTTGATGAATGGGAGTTTTGCAGCCTGAGTCATGCTTCACAAACTGTTGGGTTAAAATAAATCTGACATGATTTGACTGATGTGGTTTTGTCAGTTGTCGCTTTGTACGATGTGTTTACACAGCTTTTTCACGCATCTGCTTATTTCTCCTTTTGAACCTGAGCACTACTCAAAACTACATTATCACATTCAAAGGAAAACATTTAAAAGTTTATGATCTATAGTTTAGTGTAGAATAAGGTGGAGAGCCTAACTTTGCACAACAGCATTAATATAATCTTGTAATGCTGTGTTTGGCCAAAGAGGAATGTGAAGGTGAGTCATTTGTGATGCCAAGAGATAGATGTTTTGTTTTACATGACTGGAGTAAACAAGTATAGGACTGCATTGCTGAAATATCCAGTGGACAAATGAATATTGATCAATGTTTTTGTAATGTTACAAAATATCATCTGAAGCAATCTGAGAGAAGGTGTGGAGCAAAGGGCAATATTAATAGAACGACTCACACATTGCATCCAGGGACTATCCTTTCTTGCGACTGCCTGGGAACAATCATTCTCCTCAGAAACCCTGGGAGTCGTAGTCTGAGTCGGTCATGCTGGGGTGATAGCCTCAACCTGAAAGATGAATGATATTAAATACTATTTAACATGTTGTTTCTTTTCTCCCATCATGCATTATTCAAACACACCATAGAACCAGTGGGAATTCCCTACCATGATTAACTAGTCCCACTGAAATATAGTCTAAAAACCTTCAAAATGCATCATCAAGAGGAGGTTTTCCACTATTCAGACTAGAAAATTGTGCCCTAGAGACTACTGGATCTACTACTGGACTGTTTCAATGTATTTCTACTTTGTTCTGTAGATGCTCACCAATGAGGATGCATTGGAGATTCTGCCTTTGCAACAGCGCTCCTTCTCTTCTCTTCTTCAAAATCCTCCTCCTTTACTTCCAGTTCTTGATCCTCTGGTATGCGGTCCCACAGGCGGCTGTTGACCCACAGTGCCGCTTCAAGCGTGAGACCACGTCGCACGCAGGACACTTGGCGGCACAACGGGCACCTGACGCTCAGCATGCCTCCCCGCTGTGAGGCCATGGTCTCCAGGCAAGGGCTACAAAACGTGTGGTTGCAGAAGAGCACTCTGGGAACATGCTTGCTTCGGGAGTAGCGCTCATAGCACACGCCACACTCGTGATCTTCACTCAGCACCATGGCACAGACCGCAAGAGGCAGTCACCAAGAGAGAACGTGTGAGGAGTGTATATGAATGGGTTATTCAGATCCTTCAAGGATGTCACCAGCCCAGAAAGGGTGCAGGATAGGAATTGGACGAGGGTCCAGTTGGAATATGTTCCACAATAGAGAATGTTGCTCTTTATGTAGGTCCTCCTCAGTAATTAATTAGAATTGTGATCTGATTTCTTTTACAGGAGCAATGGTGTGTCTGTTTTATTTGTCTTTCTCTCTGTCAAAGAACAAACAAAACATAGCAGGTGTTATTTGTGTCCAGTGCCAGCACTTTCGTAATGGCAGCTTCATGTAAAAGAAGGTCTATGACTTGCATGTGCACCTCAAACAAACAATACAAAAATTACATTTACACAAAGGCATGTATTCATCTTCAGTAACCACTTTTTCCTGGTTCCAGAGTTACCAGAACACTAGGTGTGGGGTGAAAACACACCCTGGGTGTGACACCACTCCATTGCATGGCACCATGCACACACATTAACACCTAGGGGTAGACATGTGCATAATAATGCTACTGTATATAATAAATAAGCATACTTGTTAGCCCTATATTACCACTTTAAGCTCAGTCACTGTTTGATTTCTAACTCAACATGCTGCAATATAAAGCCAAATTAACACAAATGTCAAAATTACATAGCCCACTGGTTTATGGATTCATCTGGATAATGGATTATGGTACCCCAGTATAAATGTGTATAATATCCTTAAATTGAATATAAATATTATTAATGATATACTATTACAGTTTACAGTTTATAAAGTACTTTGTGCCTTATACTAAGTTTGTCTAACAATCTGCTCTGTATTAATCGTCAGTAAAATCATCATTAAAATTCAGGAGCAGATGGCACAGCTGTCGCCTGTCCTACAGCCAGTCCTACAGAGTGTTTACCATCACAATACTTAATTCTACCCAGGAGCTGTTGGCCACCTGTTAGTCCAGAATTATTCATTTGATTTTGACCTCATGGAGGAAACCTTTGACCTGTTATGGCCTTTCAGACATAAAATATCAGTGTGCAGATTTGTTAAAGTAAAAGCAGTCAGTTTGCATGTTCTCTACTGCAGAAAAACATTGTTTAATAACATATTTAGGCTTGTAGCAATGATAAATTTGAACAAGTCCACTAGATCATGCGTGTGAATCTTATTTTAAAATTGATTAAACATGTACACTCCTAGAAATAATAATTCTTCAAAAGCTCTTTGCATAGTTAAGAGTTCTTTAATTTTTTTTTTGACTCCTAAAAGAGTTCTCTCTTATAGGGTAAACCTCTGCGGTTATATTCTACATAGTACCTTTAAGGCTTTTCGAAAGACGGACAACCCGAACAAAAAAAGCTTTCTATGGTTCTAGATTGAAGCTTTTTTGAAAGATTGCAATAAACATAGAGACCCATCTAACTTTCTAACGTGCTTCATATCACCTTTTTGTCCTGCCCTTTAAAGCATAAACCACAGACAGAAAGGTATCATTAAAGTTTAACAAGGATTAAAGGAAACTGAGGATAACACATTACTTACAGCGGAGGGAGCGCTGCTATACCAGCTGTCTGTCAGGTGCTTGTTGTTGTTTCTCCGTTCCAGCCGTTTGCTCAATCTAGTAACTGTCAGTGTGTGAGTGTGAGCTGTCTGTGTGACTGCCTGGTGTGTGTGTTTTTAAAGGCTGCTTGGAATAGTGGGAGTGGTGGGAAATGTCTTGCACTACATGCAGAGCACAGCGGAGCAGGAGATGATCTTGTGACAGCCCAGTTCAGAGGAAAAATAGAAGGGGAGGTCTCTTTCCCAGTAACCAGTGGCTGTCTTTGTTCACACAGGAGCAGGTGGAGAGTGTGTTGGGGGAGCATGTGTGTTTCTGTTTGAAATTGGGGGTTGGGATGCACTGACTGAGACACAGTTAAAATGATATCATGTTAAAATGTTAGAGACTTTTAGAGAGATTTTGTAGCCCGTGGACGGACCTTACATTTTCTGTAGTAGTGTTTGGCATTTTTTTCACTCTGACTAAGAAACAGTGTACCACCAGACCAAATATAACAACAACAACAAAGAGGTTTTCAACCATGTTGTAGCCAGGGAACCCCTTTAATTGTAAAATGGGCCCCTTTTTTAAAGATATTTTTAATGAACATAATCTAACTGTTTAAATATCATATGTGTGCAATAATATTTCGGTTCTTTATTGGAGACATAAAACATTTTACTTCTGAACGTTCCACTGACAGAAGACATTAGTCAAATGATATTATTTATAGGCCTATCAGTGGAAAAAAAAATTATATGTGGTTGCTCAGAGAATAAAATACATGCTGTTTACATAATAATATTAAGTTTTTCATCAAAACATGATTTCATTGCTTTTACTAAATTTAATTTAAACAAGTTTTTAATTACTAGATTGAATTATGTAGACTGGGTGTGATCAAGTCACGTAGTATTAATGTAAACCAATTACATCTATTGACGATGTTGGCACTGACGGGAACTATGACAATAGTATTACTTTTACATGATATGGCAACATGGATGTTGCTACAGGCCAGAGAACTGGTTTTGATCCTCAATTCGGGTAAAATGACGGAGTTTGATTTTAATCAGGGCATTGAAAATACATGATCAAATCATGTTGGATGTGCAAAAACAAATTGTGTTCATGTAACTCAATTCAATCACATGGAACTGATGTACACGTTTGAATTGAATAAATTAAGTCAGTTGTGTACTTGTTTTTGAGTTATTGAGATTTAGATTAAACAATTAAATTCAATTCACCAAAAAAGCAGGCTAATAACTATATAATCTCAATAATAAATATAAACTCTATATTTATAGAGTATATATAAATGTATGTAAATATATATATCTATAT
>JANDJT010000012.1:13905239-13928932 GCA_024331685.1 Stegophilus panzeri
TATATATAAAATGTATGACTTTTATGACATTATCAAGTCAGTACAAAAAAACATTTTAGATTCCCAAACATTAGTTTTCTAGCACACAGTTAAATGTTACAGGACAAATGTTTGTATATCAGTAAAGAAAGCAGCTTATTATGTAAGAGACATTTTTCAGATAAAAAACACAGTGAAGGCTGTTGGGTTTTGCTGCAAAAATAAGAAGCGAGCACGACAGTCAAAGTCTCCAGAAGAACCGTGACTGGTTCTGCAAGATGCTCAATAAACTTACAGCTCATTTCCTTATAAAACTTCAGAAATTGTACAGCAACTATTTTTACTTTTATTTCTTTGTCACACCAAATATTGACTTTGTTTCATTTACTACTGTTTACTGCTCTTTACGGTATTTTTTTTTTTTCAAATGTAGAGACATTTAATTTAATTATTTTGAAGGCATCTTTGCTCTACAGCATTTCTTTGCATGTGCCTAACACTTTTGTACAGTAGTGTATATATATATATATATACACACACACACACACCATTATTTGGTGGCTTTATGATACTACTGCACTGGTTTTATGATACTGCTGCATTTGCTCACAAATCAGAAAGCTTGCAGCTGGCATTTCAGCTGAATTCTTTCATGTGAGCCAATAAAGTTTATCTGACTTGTTGACACTAATAAAACTGCTGTTATTGGATAGCAAGATAAGATGAGCTACATAAAGTAGAATATAAGTGCACCATAATGTTTTGCAAGTAACTGTTGTTTACAACTGCTGTGCTGCTGAAGTGGTCAAAGTTTACTCTTAAACCAAAGATCAGATCTGACATTATGTTTGAATATGGCTTTAAATTTGACATTTTTCTTCGGAATGGTATTTATTTTAGTTTTTAGTCGTCGTTCCCCACCCAGAATTGAACCTTACTGAACTTTTATCATTGGCCCAATATTGAATGATTGATAATGACATTGTATGCAAGGAAGAAACCATGATGTTATAATAAAACAGAAATAACAGAAATTATTTTATTCCGCTTATACCATTGCAGTTTGCCAAAACAACTGATGATTTTTTTTTAATCACACACTGTACTTTTTAATCCATTTATATTTATGTATAATGCTCTGGAACATCTGTGAGACATGTTAGTTCTTGCTCATTCATTCATTCATTCATTTACTCAGTCCATGGGATGCCAGTCCATCGCAGGGCACCATACACACCACATATACTGTACACCCTCACCCACTCATTCAGAGCCAGGGGCAACTTAGTGTAGCCAATCTGCCTACCTGCATGTTTATTTGGACAGTGGAAAAAAAACAACAAAACCCCGGAGGAAAACCAATGCAAACACACAGAGAACATTCAAAATTATGCAGAGACAGTAACCTGAGCTCAAGATCAAATCCAGGACCTAGGAACCTTGTGGCAGCAATGCTACCTTGACACAGTGCCACCCCTCTTGTGAAGTTAATAGGAAAAAAGGCATGTCACCGTAAAAATGCATGTTGTCAAGTTATTAAGAAACTGCCAAGCCCTCTGTCCTGAAGAATTTAACATATCAGAAAACTTAAAGGAACCTCTTTACCGCTTACTGGTAAAAACACTGACTCTGGAGAACTTCTCCACATAGAAACCTTCACCGTATCAATAATTACATGTTTTTTCATCTGTTTATGTGGAGCATCTGCTATACAATTCCCTGTAAACTAGCTGTTACTACAGAAATGATAACACATTTGAACAAGTGCGTTATTATAAACCTGATATTTGAATTGTAGCCAGCAGTAGTGTCAGAGTTGCTGTTATAGGAAATTAATTAACACCTTCTGACCAATCAGAATTGAGCATTCAACATTCCTGCAATATAAACTGATTTATTTAATTCAATTCAGTATTAATTGTGTAGTGTTTTTAATTGAGACGGTCATACATCCAGGTCTAGACTTATTATTAATCAAGCTAGCTATGTGAGGACAAACTCTGAGACAACATGAGGAAGAAACTTTAATAGGAACCAAACTCAAAAGGGAACCATGTTCTTCTGGGTGACACCTAATATAGTGGGGTTTTTGATAGTGAAAATTTTTTGAACATTTGGGGTTCCATATGATTTATGACAAAGCAAAAAAAGAAAAAAATAATTAACAAAAATATTAAACAAGTGTTCCACCAAAAACCTTAATGTGTGTAGCCTATTTAAGGACTTAATAACTACTTGCTCTCAGATCCTAATGAGACACTAAATTAAAAGACATTGACGATATGGAAGCGCTTTTATTAGCTGTAAGACACATAAATGATTTCTCATTACATTACATCTCATTCTCATTACAGGGTTCAAAATCATAGTCTTTTCCCATTCAAAAATCAACAGCATTCCTCAATTCACTTAGACCTACCCTTTCTTTGCATTTATCATTTTATAATAATTGTAAACCGGGTTTACCCAGAATTCTGAAATATAGGGAAGTAAAAAGCTTTTACCTGGCAGTGTAGTGCATCATGATTCAACATGATGTGTTGTGTGTTTCTCAGTATTGTTTTCACTGTATAGGGTGTTATTCAGAAGTAGGAATGAAGCTTCCCAGCTTAATTGTTTCAGGAAACATTTACTCATTAAACATAATCTCAAATATTACTCACCAAATATTCCATACTGCTATAATACTACATAATGTTTTAACACACCAGTAAACATGATTTGTGTCGGTTTCAAATCATCTCACAAATCAGCCATGATAGTTTAAAACACATGGTGCACTATTTAGTTATGTTCGTGTGTGAAACAAAATTCCCTAATGCAAACAAACTTCCTAGGCTGTTGTTTGTGTATTTGCTGGTTCCTCTGAAGCATAACTATTTAAAAGTCTGTGAATAAATTTGTATCATGTTCCTTACTCCCAGCTCCATCCATCTAAAGGCATGATCAGAGTAAGCTGATCCATATCACCTGACAGGTCATAGTGATCCTAAAAGTGTCCCAAACTGTCATAATTTCTTCATTTCAACATGATATAGTATGCACTATGTACTTTCAAAAAAAAATCTTTTCCTCTCATGAAATTTGTAGAGTAATCTAATTTCTAATAGATGAGCCAGCAGTATGGCCTGTGGTGCCAGCTAATGTCTATTTTCCAGATAATTTGACTCAAAAATGTTGTTGTTTCACTAAATCTAACAAAACAAAAATATTTTAAGGAAGGTTAAGTGTAAGCAAAGTGCTTATGAAGCTCTACTATTCTTATACAAAAGATACTACTTGTATAATACGCTTCTTGTTTAATGTTATTTTGTAGAACGGTTCTCAGTGAAGGCCACAAGGATTATACAGAATTTACTTCTGACACACCTAAAACCACAGAGCTGGGCCTAGAAGGTTTGATTATGCCATATGATACTTGCTATACTTGCTTGATGTGGTATAAATTTATTTTTTAAGACGTTTAAGGTTTTTTTTTTTAAAGTACTTTTAGTTACTATTTTTACATGATGTTAACAATTGCTTTTACGTGCTGTTTAAAATGTTTCTAATCTTGAAATGATTGACATACTGTAAAAATGTATTTTACATTATTTTTTTTTTTAAATCTTGTAATGTTTTAATTGCTGTTTTACTAGGTGTTAACCATCATTATTAATTGGTTTTATTGTAATCTTTTTAAATGCTGTTTTTTACAAGACACAATACAGTGCCTTATACTGGACCATTTTGTCTTTCAGCTCCCATTTTTTGACATTTATGGTATTTTTACCAGTATTTGAGCTCATACGTCATGAGTAAATTTTATGTAATGAGAAGAACAAAAAAATCCATAAATACAAGTTTAAAACAGCTTTTGATTATCTGTTAGCTATTTGACCACCCTGTTATGCCCACTCTGTTATGCACAAGTCTTTTGTCTTTAATTTAATGAAGTTAATAGAAGTAATTAATTTTTTGTGCATAAATTATTGCATAAAAGGAGGCCCAGGCATGTACCCATAAAAAATTATCAAAATACTACTATCATACATTTTTTATCTAAAACACAAATGTGAAATCATCTGCTGGTGAGAAATCAGACAATTCATAAAATATGTTGCGGAAAAAAAGTTGGAAAGGGACATATGATAATGGCTGTGTTGCACATAAGTTTAAATCATAATTCTTTCAACAGGCGGATATCCTGGGTCATAGACTTCATTTTATATATATACAAAATGTTGAGATAGAAATAAAAACTGTTTAACTGAAAAAAAGAAGTCCAAAATGCACCCAATACCAGAAATTACCAAGTTACAGTACATAATCTGCTGTGATTGCTTGTGTTAAAAATCATTGTCTTCATCCTAAGTAGAAAAAAAATCAGGGCTCGTCCGGGATTTGAACCCGGGACCTCTCGCACCCAAAGCGAGAATCATACCCCTAGACCAACGAGCCACTTGTGAAAACAGACTCGTTCGTCCTCAATTATATGGATTCTACGTCAGCTTATACTGGATGCTCGCTGATAAAAATAGTTAAAAATACGTCTCGGGGACGTCCTCGGAACCAACACCACGAAGGTCTTCTGGACGTTGTTTTTAATGGTTCCCAAAATGTTGCATGGGATTTTCGCGGTACGTCGCGCGACCCTGCAGCGACCTCCGGTGGAAATGCTCGGGAGCGTCCGCTGTTCGCGTTGGAACTTATGTGCAGTTCCACCTCAAAAAGACAGAGGCCGCTAACACAAATTCTCCAACTCCAAACACAATGTAGTGTTGTAATAACTAAAACATGTCCATACTTGTGTAAACCAACTTAGATATAACTAATTAAGTTTAAATGAATTGTCTTAGAGTAATAGTTCTCTAAGAAATGTGATAGTAGTAGTAGATTAAGTCTGAAGTGGCAATTGATTTAGTAGGGCTTATTTCAAAGATGGCAGCTGTCACCCAAAGCCACTTTACTGACATGCAGGCCCAGCTTAAGAATTCAGAGGCCCATGGGCACAATGTCTTGTAGCCCCCCCATCACCTGATATGTGATAGAAAAGGGAGAAGAGCGAGTTCGGTAAAATGCGTCAAAAGCTACTTTCAGGTACCACGGTCCCTACAGACTACACCACTGTAGAGGGTAAAAGGAGAGCGTCTTTTTTTAATCTTGTGTGGTCCAACCAGAATTTGCCCTCTGTTTTCGGCAATGTAAAAAAAAAAAAGAAAAAAAAAAAAGAAAAAGAAATGTTCTTCCCCTCGCAAGGGCCCCTGGGCCCGTGCCCATAAGCCTTTTTCACACAAATCGGAAACTACGTCACCACGGTGTAACTTTATTTCTGCCACGGCATGAACTATGGTGTTCCATGTAGAGTAAACATGGAGCGATTCTTCACTACTTCTCTCTCGACCCTGCCACGACTCAGGTTCGAGGATGTTAACCGAATTGTTTGAGAGCACTCTACAAATAAAGAATCAAGGCTGAGCAAGGCTATAAATTCTTCATTGAGGAATTTGTACACAATTATCAAGGTAAGTTGACAACTTGCTGGTGCTAGCATTTGCAACAGTATGAATGCTAACAATTTTGTATGTGTTCAGTCTCAAATGTTGTTGAGTGCAAGGTGTTAGTGAGAGCTAGGTGTTACCGATCAATGAGGAAAAATGAGGAGCCCCACAAATTTGAGATTATATGTAATATATCGGTTGGTTTATGAGTTCGTCAGATTAGCTATCATTGTTTTGATAGCAAGTCATTCCGTTTTAGTTAAAATAACTGCGGTTGTAGTTTTTGTTTTTTTTCCTTTTGGATTTCCCTTATTCTTTAGTTTCACATGTTGTAAAGTTTTCGTTTTTTCTGTCTTGAAGTTATGACCTTTTTCTTTCTTTCGGCGGTTGCAGATTATCACTATGTCTTGCTTTTTCTGCAGTTTGCAGCTTTCATTTAACAATATTTAGCTGACGACACAAAATGACAATTCCCTAGCTAAACGGTTGTCTTTTCAAACATGTGACATTTGAGTCGGAAGAGGATGTTTGTGTTTCTGCCTGTATGTGTAACTGTGCAGCTGGTAAAGGGTTGTGTAACCATCTGACAGCTCTTATGTATCAGACGGCCCACTATGTGGAGCTTAATTTACAGTCTGTCCCACCACCACTGGCCTGCACGAGTGAGCCACAGAGATGGCATCGTCAAAAGACACAGGCAAGTTTATTGTCTTTTTTTCTTTTCTGCATTTGGTAAGAACACTAATAACACTTACAAATAAATAAACATACATTGTATATGCTAACATGACAGCTTTATGGACTTATGATGGACAAGAGTGTAAATTATTAAGTAGAAAGTTATGAATGAACATCAATCAAGATTGATAAAAAACTGTTAACAATTATTGTTCATTGTTATTTCATGATGCTTAAATGCATTATCTAATGGTACTGTATAGAACCTTTTTGGAAAGTGTTCCCAGAATACTTTTAACACCTCATTTGTTTGTGTTATACTAAGGGAGTCTGTTCAGCGGCAGTGAGTGAACTTGTCCTGAAACCAAAATCACTTGGGAAGACTGGAGTAAAGTCTACCCTATACATGTCTTACACAGGTAATGCACAACTCTGTGTGTGTGTGTATGTGTGTGTGTGTTATGTATGTGTACACAGCTACAACTTCATGTGTTCAACACTAATAGTTTGTATAAATTTCTTTAGGTCCTCTTCCAGATCCTCATATCTTGGCTTCTGGAGTAAAACTGTGTCAGATCAATCCCCAGCCTTTGCTGGCACACATACTAGAGGGCATGTCAAAAATAGAGTTAGTCCCCTCACAGTTTAGTACTGTACCTCGTCGCAGTTCACTATCCTACCAGTGTCCCCCCATGGCTGCAGATCTTCCTGTTGTAAATTTCCCCCCACTACCTGTGCATGGTTATCAGTTCAGCTGTAATTTTAAATTTGTGCCTACACACACCATCAAGCACTTCATCTGGAGTCTATAAAGGTTTATGAAAATCTAAAGAGGCCAAGCCAAACTCAAAGAGACCCATAAGTGCTATTGGCAGGTTCAAGGCCATCTTGCAGTGACTGGTCTACAGTGGTGTGACTTTGTGACTGACACAAAATCAGAACTCACAATACAGAGGATTTGGCGAGATGATGCCTTTGTAGCGTTCATGAGAGACAAGCTAGACATGTATTACTGTAATGTTTACATGGATGTGTATCTGTCATTAAGTTTCTGTGGCATTAAGTTTCTGTTCATACTGCAGTACATGAACATTTGATGTATTATTTTTATTATTGTATTAAGTATATTGTATTAATTTCTATTAAACATATGTAAATATAGACAAACCAATGTGAATATATAATTAGATTTTATATTAGATATTTTGTAATATATATGTTAGATATACTGTATTAGCTAGATTATTCATATGTACAAATGTTTACAAAATATTTACATTGAATACATTGGAGTTTATTTTACAAATGTACTCCCAGGGAATGCTTGTGGTGCAGATGTACAATTTCATGTTCTAATTTTGTGAAATAACAACTGGACACCAGAATTGAGGTTTGTCACATTTATTTGTTTCATGAATTACTATTAAAAAGACATTTCATTGCCAACTATTGTGCCCATCAAATGATTTTCAGGAAACTTAATGTACAACTAAAAGAACAAGTAACAATAAAGAAAACATTTATTTTAAGAAACTATCAAATTAAATACTACGAAAACACTACTATTGCATAAATCAATCACAATGTCACTCTAATAATCTAAACTACTAAAAAACATTCACTGCTTAAACATTGGTCCTGGTAATTAACCATAAAACAGCAATTATGCCAGATCTGATGAATGCTTCCTGACAAGGTGAGTGGCACTACAGAATCCCAGGTGAAATTCTGACTGCAGACATGTGTGCTACCTCTCTGAATCACAAACGTAGGCCCTTTGTCCCTTGTAATAGCGATAACCCACTTCATTCTTTCATCTTTGTTTGAAGGAAAATCATAAAAAAATTAAATACTGTTATTTTTGTTTAGAATTGCTGCACTGAGGCACGCTACAACAACAATTACGCTTAGACTCTTGTTATCACCGGAAGTAAATTAACCCTGGGCTGGAGAGCACCGGAAACTTAAAACCCGGGAGTGTGAAAAAGGCGAATACGGCCCAATACAATTTATAATAATTATAAACACATTGTATATGAAAAAAATATATTTTTCAAAATCAGATATTCGAGACAGCCATGATTTTTATTTTCATGATATATTATCTGAAAGACTGAACGAATAATGTGTGACGTCCCAGGCCATTGCGGATGGGCTTTGGGATGTTTGTGTTTTAAATCTTCAGGATGTTTATTTAAAAAAAAAAAATTATATATATCTCAAGCAAGCTCGAGATCACCCTGCGATTTTTACACTTGGATTATTACTACAACACTTGGATTATTACTACACCACCTCTAGGATTATTCCTGCACCACCTCTGCATCGTGAACGATGAATTTTTCGTGGGAAAAGAGTCGATGGAGCTCCAAGAGGAAGAGCCTCAGCTCGTATGGAGCGGACTGTCCTAATGAGGTTTAGGACAGATGCAAGTACAGTTAAGAGCTTTTACTGAAGTGAATATAATCCAAAGGGAATGGCAAAATCAACAACAAAGACAGGTAAAGGTTAGGCCATCAGGCAAACAGACTAGAACAGGTAAGGCAGATAATCAGAATCACAATCATAACACAATAGAATGGCTTGGTAATGACAGAGACTAGATCAACTGCACGTTTACGTCGCAAAGATCTAGTGAATGAACAGTCTCTTTTAAAGTGTGGTGTGATTGGGAACAGGTGTGTGTGTGATTAGTCGTCTGGGGAAGGTGAATGTGTCTGTGTGTAGTGTGTAGCGATGCATTCTGGGAAAAGTTTGCCGTGACCTGACATATTTTCACCCAGGGTTATTAGTGTCTGAGGTAAAACAACAGAGAGTATAATGGCCAGTCTATAAGCCAAGTCATGTTCATTTTAAATCCATCAAAACCACAATGCACAAAATACGTTAGGGCCATAGGGCACTACAAACAAATACAATAAAGAATAATAATGCACAATGCAAAATAAAGACAGTACAAAAAGTGCATATACAGATCAGATATAGAATGTAGATTGAAGTATTTGTGTAATGTCTCTGTGCCTAACTGAGGAGTTCCACTGTGGAGCGTTTACCAGCTGATAGTCCTACAAGGACATCCTTAAGAACCATTAGAAATTTTGATAAGGGTGCAAAAGAGACAGCATACAGTCCTAAAGACAGAATTCTTCTGTGAGGACATTTATTATTGTGTGTTGGGCTTTTTATTCTTGGCACAGAGCGCCTCCAGTTCTCTCATCAAACGCAGGCACAATTCATCCTGCCATGGCAGGGACACACACTGCACTGCTACCGGCAGACCCACACTGCCTTGCATTGCCTGCAAAAACACACCCACACATAATACATTAAAAGAATTATTTAAAAAATTATTTAAAAAAAATCACTATTCATTCAATTGGCAACAGGTCAGTAACATGATTGGGTATAAAAAGAGTATTTTAGAGAGGCAGAGTCTCTCAGAAGTGAAGATGGACAGAGGTTCACCAATCTGCGAAAAACTGTGTCTACAATTTGTGGAACAATTTCAGAATAATGTTCCTCAATGTAAAATTGTGAAGACTATGAATATCTCATCATCTACTGTACATAATGTCATCAAAAGATGTGCGTCAGGCGGCACCGCATTAAAAACAGGAATGATTCTGTAATGGAAATCATGGCATGGGCTCAGAAACACCTCCAGAACTCATTGTCTGTGAACACAGCTCGCCCTGCCATATACAAATGCTGGTTAAAGCTCTATCAGGCAAAGAAGAAGCCATATGTGAACATGATCCAGAAATGACACTGTCGTCTCAAAGCTCATTTAAAATGGACTGAGGCAAAGTGGAAAACTGTTCTGTGGTCAGATTAATTGAAATTTGCTATTGAAGTGTGTGGTGCCATCAGTTCTGTAAGGTCTTCAGTAAAAAGGTTGTGGATTCCTATGAATCTGGCAAGGGATTTAACAAGATCTCCAAATTATTTGAAATGCATCATTCCACTGTAAGAAAAATTATCTACAAGTGGCGCAGATGTCAATTTGTCATCCCAGCAAATTCATCCCAAGAGCAGACCATCTGATTCAAAAAGAAGTCTCTAAGAACCCCAAAAGTTGAAGTTGAAATGAAAGTGGACCTTTCAACAGGATAATGATCCTAAGCACACTAGCAAATCCACCAAGGAATGGCTCAAAAAGAAGAAATGGAGGGTTATGGAATGGCCTAGTCAAGGCCCGGATTTTAATCTCATCAAAATGTTGTAAGGGGATGTGAAATGGACAGTACATACAAGAAAATCCTCAAATATCTTGCAACTGAAAGAATATTGCATGGAAGAGTGGTCAAAAATTCCAGCAAGACGATGTCAGAGACTGGTGGAGAATTATGCAAAATGCCTACAAGAACTTATTTCTGCTAAAGGAGGCAATACTTGCTTCTGAGGCCAAGTGTGTACTTACTTTTTCCACAGAAGAATATCACATCTACTGATAAAAAAGGTGAACAAAGGACAAACTAATAGCTCTTTTATGCCCTTTTATTCCCAAAATATGCTAATGGACATGACCAATACATTTGAATAGTATATTATATATATATATATATATATATATATATATACACACACACTCACACACACCACAACTAATTAGAAACTACTCTTTGTATATAATTATTAATATAAACCTTCATTTATCCTTATTATTTCATTTTTAATTTAAAATATTTAGGAAGTTCTACCTACAATAACCAATGTGACTCAAATTAACAGTGGAACATTTTACAAAACAGAAAATGAGAATGGGATTTTCTCATTATTAAGAGCAATTTCATAAATCCGTAAGCTTGCTGCATACTGTAAATATGAAATCTTTTTAATTTTATGTCCATTTTATGCCCTATTACTTTATGCACATTCTGATTGTTGGCATTTTGCTTTATTGCCTGATCTAAGTTGGTCTGTTTTACAGGGTGTTTGGTGTTGTCTGTTATTTGAGATTTCCCTCCCTGGGCAGTATGATGTTCCCACTTACTAAGCAAGAAAGTATGCTGACCTTTTTTTTTCTTTTTCTTTTTTTTTCCTTTGATCCCCCCAACCCTTCTACGGAATATGAATTTACTGAATGTAATTTGCTGAATTTATTCGATCCAATTTATTGAATATAATTCGATGTATTTAATTATATTCAATCTAAACACTTGTGGAAAGGTAAAAGACATCACTATATCTGTAGATGTGATTTGTGTAGTGTGCCATTACTATTTTTTTTAGCTGGTAGTAAATGCTCAAGAATAATGACAGCTAGAGAGCTGAAGCTTTACTTCCTATATGAAACCTGAAAGTTATGAGGGTAATGGCTCAGAGTTGAAGTTTAATGTCACTTTTATGTCTGTGCTATGACAGTGTAGCTCCACTGGTTTACCTTGTTTCTTTAAACACCACTACTGTCACATGCTGTTATTTGCGATAACAAACTCAGTGTGATGCCACACTTTGCCATACTTCACCTTGATGAAGAGCTTATCTCCAAAGCGTCCAAAGGTCCCCTTGTAGTGTCTGAGCTGATCTTCATCCTCGGCTGTGACTTTAGTGATAGGAATAACTCCCACAGGGAAGTTGAGCAGGTTGTACAATGCTGTGTAACTCACACCACCTACATCAACAACACACACAACTAGTCAGGAAAACAACAGCCAAAAATGTTAATCATATTTTAAAAACTCTATTTGCCTGCAGTCATAATGTATTAAAACTCTCTGATTATCATAACCAGCTATTCCTTGTTAGTTCTAGTTTGTCTTGTCTGTGTATACAAACAGCTCTATGGCCGTGTATGTGTTTTAAACTATGTGTTTTTTTTCCTCAGGCCTTCTAATTCAGAGCTCTAGTTTGCAAATTATCCAAGGTCTCACTAGTTTTCCAAATTGCGTGCTACTATTCTCTGGTTTTAAGCTTGAATATGATTTTGTCAGTGATGTTTACTAGTGTCCTGACCCTCGTTCTGACCACGATGATTGGACTAGCTTATACACAGATACTCAACATGTACTGTATGCCCAACCACATCTGTCTTTTTATCGAGAATTGTATGGGACAATACGAAATACCAAGATAAGTAAGTCAGTATGTAAGCAGTAGTAAGTAAAGTAAGTTTTGTGAGGTTCTAATTGGAAGCTGAATGTGATGTGCTACTTGTCAATCTTCCAGAGTAGGTTAGGTTTAAGGCTGGCCCCAACATTGGACAGAGCAACACATCCAGCTGTAATTTCTTCCACTGCTCTATGACTTCATGGATATAATTCTACAAGCACAAACAACAGAAAATAATCATTACACAGAAACTTTAACAATAACTTAGTATTGTGCCAAAACATATTCAGCATGAGCTGAAATCAAATCAAAATAGTACCTCAATATCACTCTGTTGTTTCCATAGGTCTGCAACAGAGCTGTAGACAAAACAGAGCAAAACAAAACATAACAACTGATGATGACATGAATATTTCAGTTGTCCAATTTCATACTCTTCCCAAACCAGTCCTTGAGAATTTATCCAGTTATATCAGGCTTTCTACATTCCATCACAGGTCCAGGGACCCTGGTTTGACCTTCATCTTAGGTAACTGTCTGTGTGGAGTTTCTGTACTTGTTCTCCCTGTGTCCCCATGGGTTTCCCTTGGATTTTCTAGTTTCCTCTTACCAAAAATATGCCGGTAGGTTGACTGTCTATGCTAAACTCCCCTTAAGTGTGAATTAATGTGTAAGTGTGTGTGTGTGTGTGTGTGTGTGTGTTTGTGTGTGTGTGCATTCTGCCCTGTGATGGAATACCCTCCACATGCCCTCCATGTGTCCTTTGGGCAAGTGTTTCCAAGATACGCTCCAGATCCACCACACCCCTAACCAGGATAAAGCGGCTACTGAAGATTAATGAATGAAAACACGCTTCAAAGTAAAAAAGAAACTTCTGTAATATCAATACAGAATATAACTATGTTTAACATAATCTTCAGGAAAGCCTATATGTTGGGGGGGTGGTTTAGCATTTCAGCCATCTCAATTGAATAACAGCTGACTGCTCAATTTTTAAGAGAAACTGTGTATTTAAAAACTTGTTGCACCACCAGGGAGGATTGCATGGCTAAACATGTTGATTCTAAACTGAGCAAATGAAATCTCTATGAGCAAATTATGAGAAGAATATTGAAAGGCTGTGCTATTGTTGTTTAGGCAATATATTCTGTCTTACCTGAATCCACAAATGGAATCAACAAGCGATGCAATGTGTGGGTGCTGGGAGGAAAGGCAAAAAAAAAAAAACATTGGTGCTTTAACAATGTAATCTAACTGTCACCACCTACTGTAGTTAATCTTAGACATTATATCCAGAAATAGACTGATTTAAAAGTACACAATGGTTTGAATCATTAATGACTATGTGTATAACTGCAAAATAAATGCTTTCCAACTAATCATATCTTTAGAGTCAAATAGATTTAATAAATGCACTTCCACACATCATAATAGTGAAACTGTGGGACTGTCACTTTAATGCATTATAAGGCCAAAGATCACATCTGAGGAATCTTGAAACATCAAGTTTTGTCATATGTTGGTATCTGTTCTGATCCGCTGTGAGCTTAATAATTAGGCAGTTGCTCAACGGTCATCTCCCTTCCTGTCTTTTACATAAAATAAGTTAGAAACTGAAGCAAATTGTAGCTGATCATATCCACAGAATATAAAGCACTCCCAAGCTACATACTTCAAATAATAGTTTGCGTTAAATAAGGCATCATGCTTCATTTGTCATCATGGCCAAATATTTTAGAACCATCCCTTAAATCTGTCCCTATATAAGAGTGTCATGGCAGATAAGCATTATCACAACATTATCTATGTTAAGTTTATACAGGCTTTTTGTTACTCTTTATTAAAATTGACAGGAATACTAGAGGATCCTTATGAGAACAGAACAGTAGAACAACTCACAGTGTATCTGAGGACTAGTGAGATAGTCTTTTTAACAAAGCGAGGAAGCCCAGGAAAGATCCCATAATTTAAGCATGGGTCAATAGGGCCCTGCTTCCTACAATCATAAACATAATGGATTATGAGGATTAGAGTATATCTGCAGCTGAGCAACAATTTCTGTGAAACACAATGTCAAAGAAAAAAAAAAAGTGTGACTTACAGGTGGCTATGAATGGTGGCACCTCCATCAGCAAGCAAATTTTTCAGAAAGTACTCATGGACAACAGTGTACATTCGGGGGGGCTTAAAGGGGACCAGCTAGCAGACAGATAGAGAGAGAGAGAGAGGAGCACAAACTCAAATATATACAGTAAAACTTGTCTAATCTCACTTATAAACACAATGTTTTTACCACGCCCATGTCATAGGAAAGGACCAGTAACACCTTAGTCAATGTTACATGTATTACACTTTACACCACTGTGCAAGAATGTTCATACAATTCAAAAGACTACTCATACCATGTTTACTGTCTATATACTATAGTAATGTGCCATGCAAAGCATATAATACACGCATTACCCACAATTGCTCACAGAGCATGCAAAATATATTTTTTTATTTTGACTGGATAAATAACCACAGCACAGATAGTGTTGCCCTTGTCAGGGCAAGGAGTTTTGCGTTGTCAATAATAAATCATACACATGTTCACATTTTAGATAAGTAGTGCTGGAATAGATCCCTTCACATCAGTTAGTAATTACCCTTGTGGTAGGTAAGACTCTGTAGTTAAGGAGTTCATTTTGAAATGATCTGTAATTACTTATTAGTTAATATAAGGGGGCTCGTGATAGCTAGTTGTTCTGAAGCTGAAATATTAGTAATACTGCTTAATTAATTACAAACTTCCTGAAACACTAGGTCTCTTTCTACAGTACACTCCTAAATACCAGGGGTGGTGAGAATCATCTGTAATTTTCTCATGTGCTTTCACATGTATGCCAAGAACTTCCAACAAAGTCACAAATTTATAAATGTAACTGTAATTTTAGTTCCTTTGTTAACTCTTCCACCACTGCACGAAACCAGGTTTCAACCGGGTATAGATAGATAAAACCTCTGAACTTATCTTCCCGAATACCATTTGCTCACATTCCTATGCCTTCCTGAATACCATATATGGAGTTGTTCCTCTCTTACACTGATTTGCTTCCCATCTTATGCAAATATACCCTTCTGCCTAGCCAATCAATAGTTAACCCATTGTCTTTGCTGTGCGGCTACACGATAGATATACTCTGCTTTTCTTTGAATAAATCAGAGATCTTGCCATTTGAATTTTATGTGTCTGTGTGTCATTTGGCAACTCTCCCAAGGCCTTGGTGTGGGAAGTGTGTGGTGGGGTGATGAGGGCGCCGTCTTTTTGTGTACTTTCGCTTTCTCTCTTCTTAAGAATCGTAACCCGAAGATCACAAATCCGAACAGTCTATAATTCTTAATTAGCAGAAAAGATGACATCAGTCATAGATGTAGGTTCAATTTGTAACATGTAGCTTTAGTTAAGCTGAAAGAAATAAGAAGAAACTGTTTCACAAAGCTCAAAAATTTCCTTTTAATATTTGTTTTTAACCATCCATATTCCATCCTTTTGAACTCATTGTGGTTATCCTTTTAAACTTGCCGTTCCAAAAATGAACACATATTAAAATGGTGTTTAAGAAGCCCTGTTTTTAACAAAATTTTGAATTGAACAATTGAATAGGGATCTTCACTTGTAGATCAAGTGCAGAACATCTTTGAATGCAATGCATTAATCATTAGAAGCAGTCAATACCATGTGACCTGCTTGTTCCAGAAGTGCCTTTGCCTCTTGTAGAGCTCTGCTCATGCTTGGAGATGGCTGCATGTATCCGTCATTGTCATAATAACCTATCCTCAGATGCTCAGAGCTCTCATATACCTGTTCAAGGTGACAAGGTGTAAAGTTAGGAGACAAAAAGAATGACAACATCTGCAGTACTAAGGTGGATTGTGTGTAGTACCTCCTGTTTGAATGGTAACGGGGGAATTTTAGGGTCCAGAGTGAACATATCCTTGTTTAGTAAAGCTCTCATACACAGAGCCAGACTGTCCACATCACGTGCCAGGGGACCAACAGAGGACAGTACTGTAATCAAACACATTTTTGTCTAAGGAAAGGGTATTTTCCAGTGGCCCAATTACATTTAGTTTAGCATATTTGATAGAAATTCACAGAAACATGTTGTGATATTGTGTTGTGGCTGTATTTACTTGACATTCTGCCTTTAACGCAAGTGTTCAGTCCAAGGGAACTACACAGAAAGGAGACATGAATGCGAAATTAGTGTATGTACATGACTATTTTAACTTCCTGATGTCAGATTTTTACCTTTGGCATTTCATTAATTTAGGCAAATTGTATACCCCTTTCTAGGTTACTACACATAAACATGCATGAAAACCTTATCCTGTTGGCTGTGGGCTTCAAGGCGCAAATGCCACAGAAGGATGCTGGGATGCGAATACTTCCACCGAGGTCACTTCCCAGGCCCAAAATTGATCCGCCTCCTCCAATTAGAGCCCCTTCTCCTCCTGTAGAGCCACCACTTGTCTTCTGAAGGTTGTTGGGGTTTACAGTTGTCCCATAGATTGGGTTACTACATTCATAACTAAAAACCACACGACCAATTTAACTCACGAATGAGATTAGTGGATATTATCTAGTATGTGATTTTTACACATTGAATGTTAACAGTTATACTGGCTGTGATGAGTATATCTCTGAATATTAGGGTGTGTTGTAGGGTAATTTGTGCTGGATTTCCCTACCTGCAAAGGCCCTGTGCAATGTTTGTTTTGATGAAGGGAATTGCACCTTGCCTCTTCAGTACCGTGACCACCACACTGTCCACAACTGCAGGATTGTCCACCTTACCAAACACTCCACAGGTAGAGTCATAACCCTACAGTCACACACAAAATGTTCATTTACGTATTATAAGAGGACAACACATATTCTACCTTAACTCTGCAGACTGTAAGCACTTAAACATTACTCATAATTTTGTTTAGTTTGTGCTCCAGCACAATACATTTAAAATTAACTAGTGAGTATAATGTTAAATATGTAACCTAAGCTTATTTACATCCATACATTAATATTCAGGGCTGCAAATTGGCTACCAATTATTATGTGCAAATATATACATATTTAGACTTGTGCTTTTTTTTTATATATATCTACCTTTTTTCATTTCTTCATGACTGGATATTTAATATACCATTTCATTTAGTTATCATTTACGTTTTTGTCTTATAAATACTGATGCATTTGTATCTTGTAGATGGTACCGGGTTCAGATGCAAATACAGGATTATTTAAGATAAAATAAACAAGCCAAAGGGTGAAACAAACTCAGGGTAAAAGCAGACAAAGTCAAGTGTCAGCAACAGTTGTCATCGCTGGCATAAAGCAGGAGTAAATATATTTACAAAGTTCTGACAGAAAGTCTTCTGCTACATTGCAGCACCTCATAATCAAAATTATCTTTAATGCTGATGGGAATCCCATAGAGAAGGCCGTCTTTGTGGGTCTCAATGTCCTCCAGCTGTTTTAGACTCTCAATGAGAAGAGCTGTGCCACAGTTTAATTTACTGTTCACCTCCAGAGCCTGCAGTTCAAGACACATGACACGTGATGAAGATGTATATAAAATGCCATATATTACATATAGGATCTTATGTTTCAAAAAGGCAGGAAATAGACTGAACCTTTTCTATGTAAGCATGGAGCACAACATCTGGCTGCAGAGATCCCTCTCTTATTTTCTGGCTCAGCTCAGATAAAGGTAGAGCCACTATGGGACTCAAATCAAGACTGGGATTCTGCAAAAGAAACAATTAAAAGTCTAATTTCATAAAATGATTTGAACTGTTTATTTATTAGCTAAGTGATAATCTTACACAAAATCTAAAAAAAAAAAAAAAAGACTATCATGTTCTATATTTAAAATACATTAATTTTCATAGTCAAGTCAAGACACGTCAAGGCTACTCTATCATTTGCTTACGTATCAGAACATAGGCACCAGAAACATGCACTCATACAGGCACACACACAAACACACAAAAACACACACACAGAACAAGAGGTAGGAGTGTACGGTGAATCTGGAGAAAACCCCTGAAGCAGGGGTGGAATATGCAAGCAATGCTAGGCAAACATGTGCTAGGCAATGCTATTATTGTTAATATTATTATTTAATTGCTTCTTACATACTTATAAAGTACGTCACAGGGGTTAATGCATAGAAATAAACTAATAAAATAAACAATATAAAAATTATATGAATAATAACAGTAATGCAAATACAAAACTGAAATTAAATAAATAAATGTGTACATCTGTAGCTGCATCTAAAATTGAAATTATTCCATTTTATTTGGTGAAAAGAAATAAAAGGCTGCCTTGCCACATTTTTCCTTGTTGACATTTGTTATACTTAGTAAGTCAAAAATACTCTCACTGAGAAGGAAAACGTGCAATTGTTTAAGCACTAGTGTATAGCGTGTTCAAGTAGTAGAATGTAATGTGTTACCTCTGCCTTAAAGTGGCTCACAGCTTGCTTGGCCTGCTGGAGTCCTGCTTTTCGCTTTTGTCTCGCTGTCTGTAGCTTCCTCTTCAGATTCTGCTTCTGTCCACTCCAGTTCAGCAGGAAAAAACTCACACCACAAAGCAGGGCGACTGCAACCAGAGTCCATTCACCATCCATGTCTATAATTTCAATGAAATCAATGGGAATCAATGAAAGGCTATTTGTTTTTGAAAGCCTATACAACACTTTGTGCTGTGCTTGCACAAAAACAGAATGAGATCTGCTAAACTGACAGGCTCTACTGAGTTTATAACCATGTGTTCCTTCTTTCTCCTCCTTGTTTTTTTTTGTCTGATTTTCACACTTTGCAGGTTTGTGTAGACTGTGAACAGTAACCTATTAACAGGCACCTCAACCATATTTATGATTGGAGTGTTCATTAATTTGTCTCCAACTTTTCCTTTGAGGAGGTGGTTTCACCAGCGCTACTCCTCATTCATCAAGTTACAGAGCTAAAGTGTCAGTAAAAGTTCATAAAAAAAAAAAGAGAAGATAAAACACATACCTTGTTTTTACTTTCCATTCCTGACATTATGAAGATATAATATTAAAGTCATGCCTGTATTTATGTATGACACTTTTGGGAGCTTTATACTAAAATATGTAGAATACAGTTTAAAGGTGTGTGTAGGATATGTAGTACATTTTAATTTTTCTGTATTTGTTTGTGTCTTTTTTTGTAGAAAGTCTTATTGGAGGTGATTGTCATGGTCTTGTATGTGGGAGACTAAATACTTAAAACCATTTGATTATAATTTCATATTTAAGCACTTAGAAACGTTTACAACTAAAATTCATTCAATTTGTAGCTCTAAAAGTAAAACCATATTACTGGTTTATTATGCTAAATAGGCACTTTTACTGTTACCTTAAACTGGCAACTCAACCAGTTGGTAGACGTCCATAACTCCTAATCTAAAGGGTGAATTTGGGGGGAAACCGTATGAAATTCTGTTGAATGTGATCCAATTAGTAAGAATTAACATAAAATATTTTTGCACAAGTATTTCATTGTGCGCCTGTTAAAGGGATAAAGCGGTGTTGTGCCAAGTTCGCACTCCCTGGCAGAATTCCAATTCCACTCTACTCCCTGGCAGAATTCCAATTCCAGTCCCTGGCAGAATTCCCACTGCCTTGCACAATCCCAATCCCTCTCCCTGGCAGAATTCCAATTCCTACTGCCCAGTAGAATACCAAATCCACTCACCGTCACGATTTCCAATTCCACTCCCCAGCAGAATCCCAATTCTACTCCACGGCAGAATTCCCAATGCACTCCAGATTCCGAAATCCACTGACCTGCAGAATTCCCACTGTCCTGCAGAATCCCACCCCTCTTGCCTAAATGCACACACACAACACAGTCTGTATGTATTTGTGATTTCTGCTTTTCTGACACAGATAATTTCTCGATCGCTCTGATAGCCAATGATTTTCACTTTACAGAATCAAGACAGCAAACTCAAAAGATCTAACAAAAAATAAGTTAGGCTGTTCTGCGCAATACTCTGAAGATTGAATTCATTTCAGTCACGTCTGCTGAAGCTGAGGACGCTGGACATGCAGTAGGTAACATTTCGGGGTAGTAATTTTCACAACTGCTAAAATTACACTCCCGTCCTTATCTCTGCAATAGAAATTAATAGGCATTTGAAACACACTGTGATCCTGTGGGAATCAATGAAAGCCTATTTGTTTCATTTTACCGATGCAAAACGCCAACACATTTACTGGCTTTACAACTTTGTGCTTCAAAGGTGAATGAATGAACAAAGCACATTCCATAATAAAGTATAACATTGTAATAAACCTCTCTCTCTCTCTCTCTCTCTCTCTCTCTCTCTCTCACACACACACACACACACACACACACACACACATTATATATATAAAATTTTTAAAGAGGTTTAACCAGGCTTATGGTGAACAGAGGGTACATCATACCACCAGGACTTTATAGCAAAATATCACTTTATGAACAATATTATTTAGAAAAATATAACCATTAAAACACCAAAGAAAGTTCAACAAACATATACTCTGTACGCCCTCACTAGGCCAAACGGCGATACACAACTGAAACACTAACTCTGCTCAGCACTGCACCCTGGTGGTTATTTCCCGACCCACACGGCACAATAGAAATCATCAAACACTAATCAGTGTGGAAAAATCAGCACTTCCCCAGACGACCGTACACGGAGTAACATGTTCATATAAACTTTAAAAAAAAAAAAAAGAAAAGAAAAGGAAGAAAAAAAACCCACAACCACAACATACACACTACACATGACAGAAAATTTAAATATAAAACACTTCCCCACTTCCAGGAAACAAAATCCCGCCCCAGGGTCTAACAGAAACTTCAGAGACAGGGTTTGTAGATGTTAAAAAGTAATTAAACTTTATTCAAACAATAAAGTGAGACAGTCTGCAGAAAGTCGAAATGATGCAAACACACACAGCCCTTTTTATACCTTTCTCCACAGAGTACTCATCTTAGGGGTTTTTGCCTTTTCTCATTAAAAACAGATCAATCTTCTTCGGCACAATTAATTATTCTTTATATAATTATAACATATAACATATGTCTATATGTTAGCTTAAATTTGTGCAGCATGCGCAGTTTGTTGTTTTTCTTGAAAAGGTTTTATGAGGTAAAGGTTTCTTTTTTAAAAGGTTTCACTCAGACAGAGTCTTTGTTTTTTGTTTTTCTCTGACCAAAACTCCCTTCTTATGTCTCACTGAGCCTCTGTCTGTTTCTATCTGCCTCCCTTCTTGAGGCTCTATCCTAACTCGTTTATTGTTATCAGGCCTCAAGGTTGTTTACTTACAAAAGCAGCTTTCAGCGAATATCTAATACCAAATTATTGCTTTGCAGAAAGGTGCAGGATTATACAGAAAAACAATTACTGTGCAGTAAGACAGAGAATTCATCTAACTCAATACACACTTAGAATATAACTCGATCAAAAAGTGTTGTATGGTTTTAGACTATGCTTCTAAATATTGATTATACATATAGATTATGCTTGTTAACTAATATTGATTATTAGATTATGCTTAAGTAATAATTCTAAATGTTGGTTATACACATTTATTGTAATTTATTAACATATCCAAATGTTAGTTACACAATGATTACACTTCATAAATATTTTCTATGCTATCTGTAAATGGTCATAATATGTTAATTATGATCTTTATCAGCGGGCAAGTGTTTATTACTTGTTTGTGGAAGTCTCTTCATTAACGGTATTTTTGGTGCGTGATATGTTACGCAACTTGTCATATTCGCGGCTCAAATTGGGCAGGGGAAGTGGATCAGGAAGTAGAGGAGCTTGTGATACCAGAAATTGACTGGGAAAAAAAACCCAACTTTATTTGTGAATTCTGGTACTTCTTGGTGGGGAAAAAGGTGTATTTTTTTTTTTTTTAGCAGTATCTTATTACTTATAAAGTAATATAATAAATATAATAAAGAAAGCAATAAAGAAAATTATAAAGCATGCAAAAACACACTTTTGAAAATACACTGATCAACATTAAATGCACCTGCTTAATATTTGTAGGTCCCCCTTGTGCTGCCAAAACAGCTCTGACCCCTTCAAATCATGGACTCCACAAGACCTCTGAAGGTGTGCTGTGGTATCTGGCACCAAGACGTTACAGCAGATCCTTTAAATCCTGTAAGTTGCACCTCCATGGATCGGACTTTTTATCCAGCACATTCCACAGATACTCGATCGGACTGAGATCTGGGGAATTTGGATCTCTCTTTCATTTAGTTCATTAAGAGCACTAACGGGAAGTTTAAACAATCCTTAAGTTAAAAGACTATAATAATTGTGTAATTTGTTCTTCTTCTTCTTCTTCTTCTTCTTCTTCTTATTATTATTATTATTAATTTATTGATTTATTAATTCATTTTTTAAAACATTTATTTGAATAGGTTTTTGTTTCTACGTTACATAAATAGCAAGTTTTATTTTGAACAAATAAGGGGCCGTTATTAGTGAAGAAAGACTTTTCTTTTGACATTGTTATGAACGCTAAAGCGGAAGTTTGTGTTCCCTTTTTTGTCTTCCGTCGGAAACGATTGAATGCCAAATTGCTTTCTACCGCCTATGTACGTGCACTACGTAGGCTATATAATAATGGTCTTCTTCACCTTAACTAGTGCACTGTGTATCTGAAAGGCTCGCATTTAGGATTCAGCCAGTTACTCACTGTCAGCACAGGCTAAGTTGAACACTACGGAATTAAAATATATATATATATTTTGTTGTTATTGTGCGAACAGCGAATTAGCTAGTGATGGTAAACACGGCATGGCAGAAAAACAGGACAATGAGGTAAGTATAATGACCATAATGTTTTAGCTAGTCTGTAAATAGCATGCGTTTATAATCCCTGTTCTTTTCTGGCCCATTTATGGAACTTGTTTACTCACTTGTTTTTCTGTGATTTTTATTTTGCACAGTTACTTATTATGTCTTAGAAATCCTGATTTTATATTTTGCTGTAACCGTGCACACATCCACGAACAATCAGTTCTATTTTATGGTCGTATATATGTCTTGTAACAGCTTTAAATGATGTTAATAACCCTTGATGTGGTCGGGTAAGTGACACTGCAGACCCATGCTTCCAGTTTGCACAATATGACAGATGACATTAGGAGGCGTTTCCTGTGTTTATTAAGAGAGTCTGCCATCATTAGTTGTACTGAGGAGGAAAAACCAGTGTTTGATCTGCATGCTGTTTATCTGCCCCTCCCCGAGAGCTCAGTCTGTTCACAACAACATCCATTGTATGGTTTGGTTTTGTTTTAAACCTAGGAGTCAGTTTCTGCAGAGTCTCGGCACTTACATTACATTACATTACATTTATTCATTTAGCAGACACTTTTATCCAAAGCGACTTACAAATGAGAAAATACAAG
>JANDJT010000012.1:13928952-13941050 GCA_024331685.1 Stegophilus panzeri
TGTATGTATGTATATATATGTGTGTGTGTGTGTGTGTGTGTGTGTGTGTGTGTGTGTATACGACTCTTTTGGGCTTGTGCTCATAAACCGTAACATGGTCAAGGGGAAAGTGAATTTTACATGCACTTAGTGAACATGTGTGTGTGTGTCCTTATTACTTCTGCAGGTGGAGGAGGCTGATCAGGTGTACTTGCTGATGAATGAAAACTACCACATATCACGCAATGTGCGTCTGTCCTGGTTCCTCAGCAGACTCAACCAGGTCATCCGGCCCTCACCTAAGTTTGAGCTGGTGTGTGAGACTGTTCTCAGCGGATTTCTGACTTCAGAATAAGGGTGGACGAGTATAAAAATATCTGATGTCACAAACGTCCGACCCCAGTTTTTAAAGATGTCCTGTAACTCTGTGGTGTCAGTTCTAATGTTCATTTATTCAGTCAGGGAAACTACGAGAGTACTGGTTAAATCTGACTTGTTTAAAGGATAACTCCTTGTCTTTAGCAGTTTAACAGAACAATGATCAATTGTCACCGTCCTAAACAATCAGCTGTCTTATAAAAATAAATGTTAAATTACAGCAACATGCCACAGCCTGAAATAACATTTTCAGATTTCTTTCATGCCATACACCATCAAATCAATATCATCCCACCACTATTTTAAACTCAATTAACACATTTTAAACTCAAGTAAAGGCAATGTCTCATCAAATCATGTATTATTTTTAAGACGCATTCACGAGTGCGTTCAAGTCATCGCTAAAAAAAAAAAGAGCCCAAAACACAACGCATCATTGTTTTTCAGCTCAATGTTTTGACAGACAAAAGACACAGGGCAGTGGTGGCTCGGTGGTTAAGGCTCTGGGTTACTGATCGGAAGGTCGGGCGTTCACCGCTAAGCTACCGCTGTTCGGCCCTTGGGCAAGGCCTTAACCCTCTCTGCTCCAGGGGCGCTGAATATCATGGCTGACCTGCGCTCTGACCCCAGCTTCCTGACATGCTGGGGTATGCGAAGAAAAGAATTTCACTGTGCTGTAGTGTTTGTGATCAGTAAAGACTCAATATCATTATAAATACACAAACATAAAAAATACATCAAAATTACATCGCGTAGTCCGTTTTAAAAATGTTCACCAGAGTTGAATTTTCTTACTCTGATATAACCATGCGTCAGCCAATCAGAAGTTATCAAGGGTGGCGCATAAATAGAGGTTAGTGAACACATGATTCCTAGGCAAATGGTAGGAGAAAAACTTTGCTCTTCACCCCCAACTGTGACTACGTTTACATGCACATCAAATTCCGTTTAAGGTCTATGTTCAGGTTGCAGGCATATTCCGAATACGATGTTTATATGTGTACAGCATATCATCAAAATATTCCTGTATACATTGTTGTTGTAAGTATGCCTGAGTTGCCATTCCTAAATACCTAGCCTACAGCTAAGCATCTGTTAGCACCCGCAATTCCTTATGGACTCAGCACAAGCATATATCTCCTTTTAATGGATTTTCTGAATAAGGTGTTCACATGTAACACTTTTCTGATTAAAACAGGCATTTTACAGGGCTGGGAATCAAAATGTTGTGTTTCAGATCAGGCAGTCAGCTTGAGGCATTTACACGACTCCATACTAATTAGAATATTGTCATTAATGAATTAATTAATATCGGAATATTGATGTGCATGTAACCGCAGTTAATGCCATTTACAGCAAATCAGAAGCACCGATCAGTGTGTCTTCAGATAGTTGCTAACATGACCTTGTGAACGTGAACTCTTCATTTCCACCTGTCATATAGTGGTGTTCTCGGCCTAAATTAGCTAAAAATGTTAAATTATAGTGCCCACTGAGTGAAAAAACTGTCCAGCATTCCACACCTCATTTAAGTACATCATTAATGTGTTCCTGGTACTTTACAGTTTTCCTGGGTTGTTTTGTTTTTGCAGCTTAAATCAGATAAAGAGCTGGATGTCCTGAGCATCCTCCCCAAAGGATGGCAGCCCGATTCTCCTTCTTCCTCGCTGCCGTACCTGCTGGTTCCATCCACGCGAGTCACCTTCCTGGCCCGGAGGTACCGCTTCGTCATTGAGCTGGACCTAAGCCCCTCCACCGGGATTGTGGTAAGAGTTGCTTACAGTTTCATCTGCTTATTGTAAAGGAAATGCCTCATGACTGGGTGGCCTGGAATAATGAGTGTAAATTGACAGATAACCAGAGCTTCATCTAAAATTGTGTAATTTTATATCTTTAGGATAAGTAATGAGTTCCTGCTTGGATATTTAGTAGGATATAGTATACTCTCAGTACTAGTGATGGACAATATGACAAAAATATAATAATAATAATAATAAGAAGAAGAATAATAATGATAAACTTTATTTTTATATAGCGCCTTTAAAGCAGCTTCTCAAGGCACTTGACACAATAAGAAAATATAAAGCAAAAAAAAACACAGATAAAAACACAAAACATACAAAAACAAAAAACAGACTTGAATACAAAATGGTTAAAGCCATTAAGAAAAAGCTAAACTAAAAAAAATGAGTTTTTAGGTTGGATTTAAAAATGGTCAAATTCTGTGCATCTCTAATATGAGCAAGGAATACATTCCAGAGTCTAGGAGCATAGGACGAGAAAGCCCTGTCCCCTACAGATCACAACCGTGTCTGTGGGACAGCCAGTAAACCAGCTTGAGAGGAGCGCAAATGACGCTTGGGAGTATATAAAGTTAAAAGCGCAGACAGATACTGAGAGGCCAGACCATACAGTGCCTTATATGTGAGCATACGGATTTTAAAATCAACACGAAACCTGACCAGGAGCCAGTGCAAGGACTTCAGAATTGGAGTGATGTGTTCATTTCTCCTGACACCAGTCAGAATCCTAGCAGCAGAATTTTGCTTAGTGAATTTATTTAGAATTTATTTAGTGTGGCTTTAGGAACCCCAGCAAGAAGTGCATTGCAGTAATCAATACCAGAAAATACACAAGTGTTGATTAAGCCTTTCAGTCACAGGAGAAGATAGCATAGGGCGAAGTCTAGCGAAATTTCTGAGATGAAAAAAGGAATTCTTGACAGTAGATTGTACGTGTGGGTCAGAAGATAAACTTGAATCAAATATGACTCCTAGATTTGTTCATTAATTTGGAACTCCAAAGCAGAGCCGTCTACATTCAACTTTAGTGAAGCAGTTTTACGAAGCAGATGAGAAGAGCCAATAAGCAGAACTTCAGTCTTATCACTATTAAGACACACAAAGTTTTGGGTCATCCATGTCTTTATCTCAGAAATACAATGTGAGAGAAAAGTAACATCCACATTTTGACCAGGCTTAGAGTGAATATAAATCTGAGTATCGTCTGCATAGAAGTGATAATTAAGCCTGAGTGATCTTAAGAGAAATCCAAGAGGAAATATATAAATACTAAAAAGTAAGGGGCCTAAAATTGATCATATAATGATACTTGAAGATGAATCTCACAGACCCAGGGTCCTTGGTTCAATTATGAGCACAGGTCTCGGTTTCACATGTTCTCAGTGTCCCTCTGTTTCCTCCCTCCTGTCATGATAATTACGTTATTGACTTATCATATGATATATGGAACGTGACCTCATCAATTTTGCTGACCTCGATATTGCCCATTGTGTTTATATGCATGTTTGTTTACGTAAGAATGAATGTCACCAACATTTTAGCCATTCGCACTGCTTCTGTCCTCTCGTCTGCTCTAGGGCTGAGAAATTCAAATTAGAACTTCGAATATTAATCAAATTTAAGATAAAACGCACATTTGAATGCAAAAACTGTGTTCGTTCAAATTTAAGATGTGCAGCAAGCACTAACACTGATTTTAATTAAAACATACTGTTGAAAAAATGACATGCAAGATTTAAACAATTAACTAACAATGTTTTTTGAAGAAAAGTCTAGAAAGAATAGTTCTAGTGTTTCAAATAAGCCAGTCACAGTCAATAATGTCGGGGACTGAGCCGCTTAAGCTGCGTGAGCCGAAACTGAACAGTGAATGAACGGCGGTAAACTGAAGCACTTTACTAGCGAGATAATGAACTCAAAGGATAAAAAATTCAAAATATTTTATTACAATCCATTTTATTTATTGTTTTGGTTGTGTGGTTTTATTTCATTTATTTAGGCTATGACTTTTTTTTGACATGCCAATTCCAATGTCTGAATACTCTTAAGAATTAAAAGTGCATTGCTCTTTGAAAGCCTATAGCATTATTATGCTATTATATTATCATTATATCAGTGGCATAAAATGGTCATAAAATGACAATAATATCATTTATCACAGTTATTTCTGCAACAATATATCGTCCAACAAAAGTAGTTATTGTGACAGGCCAACTCCAAAAACATACTGGTAGGTGAATTTTTTATGGTACGTTAGCCCTAGGTGTGAATGGGGTATGAGTGTGTGTGTGTGTGTACATGGCGCCTTGTGATGGACTGCTGCTCTGCCTTGTGTTCCTGGGATTAGCTGGATAAAGCGGTTACTGCTGATGAATGAACAGATGAATGAACGATGAAGACATTTCTGCAATGCACCATATATATCACAATATATAGGTTTGCTAATGAATTAGGTCTGCTAGTAAATTAGTAGTGTTCCATTAAAAAATTAAGTGTTATTTATGTATTTTTTATGTCTTAAACTTTTTCAAATTTTATAGACTCCATACAAAATTCTAACATCCATGCAGCTTCCTCAAATAAGCATTTGTAATTGTATTACAAAAGAGAAAGTGTTATAAAAAGAATTTCATTACCCACGTTATTTCAGAAAAGTATATTGTGATAAATTGTATCACAACGTTGATAATAGATCTCGATTTAATAGATAAATAATGTACTACAACCGACCCTGTGTGGCCCCTGGGCCCTTTCTACTTTCAGTGAACTTGGCTTGCCCTACATAGTGGAGCAGGAGGAGACCCTCTGGTTTTATTGTTTTTCCCCCCTCCATTTTCTTTCCATTTAGTCACACAATCTCTTGACAATAGGAAGAGTGCTAGACCACTTGGGAGAGCCTTTGGTTTGAATTTTCTACGCACACAGCCAGAACACTGGCACAGTACAGATGCTAATTATGAGCAAAATGGTTCTTCCTATTGGCAATATAACCACATCATAACCACATCATGGCAGATGTTTACTTCTCTATCTGGTTATGTTTCTGCACAGGCACATGTATAGAAAAATGGAATGTACCAGATTAAAGCCATACATGTTATTATACTGATATTATTACTAATAAACGTACAGTTGGGCTAAAATACAGTCATCTGCATTAGATGCTGTTTAAACTGAACAACACAGTGTCTGATTGCAAGAGCCTATAGCGGACTGTGAGAAGAACTGAAAATATCATTGGGGTCTCTTTACACACCATCAACATCTCTTACAAGAACCACTGCATCCACAAAGCCACCAGTATTGCCAATATTGCTGCTCTACTTATTGCTGCTACACTACAAAATAGTTTACAGTTTATAGCCCATGTCCTGTGTATTTATTGTTCTGCATATTTTTTGTTCTGACTCATCTCACACTGTTGTGTAGTCTTGCGTACTGTTCTGTGTTGCACCACGGTCCTGGAGAAACAACATTTCATTCCAATATACACAAGATGTAGAGTAATGACAATAAAACCCACTTGACTTGACACAATCACCTGGTAACTGCAGGAATGAGATAATATTTATTGTAATTCAAACATTCACTGTTTGAAATGGTTAGATGTATAGACTATATCTTGTACAGACTAGCTGTCAGTCTTTGGAGCGTATTATGAGTCACAATATCTTGGCTTTAGTGCGAAATCAGAGATATTTTATCGACTTAACCGGATCAAATGTTTCTATTTCTGTCGCAGGATGACAGTACAGGAGAGATGATCTTTGACGAGGTCTTCCATGCTCTGAAACGATGTCTTTCTGGACTGGCTGCACAGTTTAAAGTCCCAGGCACGGATTTCTTGTTTCAGCCAGAGATCTTCATCACCATCCTCGCTTATTCATCCATTGTTGGCCTCAGCTCACACCAGGTCATTATAATACTCTGTCATGTGAAATGAATTTCGATATTTTGGATATTTTTGGAACATGACGTATAGGAAAGTAACATATAGGAATCAGGGGTTTTGTTTATCATCCATGCATATGCATGGATTCTATGCATATAATGTGATTTACAAGTTATTATTGTGCCTGAGGATGTGCGTATATATTTAGATCTCCTCCTGGCCATGTGCAAGTATAAACCCCTAGTGGGAGAAAAGTGTAACTGCAGGTTAACTGATTATGAGGGGTTTCCAGCCCACTTATTGTTATTCATGTCGGCATAATTGATGGGGTAATTGCTGACTATGGTTTTCACAACAAGGTGCAGAGAGGTGACAGATGAAATGTGAAGTAAAATCACAGATTACCTAATTATACATACATTACCTAATTATGTAAAGAAAACAGTGCGAAAGAAAACAGTAATGAAGGAGTTTCATGTCATCACATGTTTCACATATGTCAATGGTCAATCAATTGCACACCTTTTAAAGAGAAGTTGTTTACCATATATGGTGATTTGGGGCTGTTTCTTTATGTACATGTGCTAGATGCTAAATGTGTTAGAATGTGTAGGATTTAACACTGTCCCTTGTGTAAAATTGTCCAAATACACGTGTGATTAATGCTAATTGTTTAGTGTGTATTGGTGGTTCTTACACACAGAATTTGAACTTTTTCTCTGTATTTGTAGAAATGATTTCTATTGATTCACTAAGGGTTTTTGTTCTTCATTTGCATGTCACTATGCTGTTTTACTACAATGGACTTAAAGGTGCAATATTAGATTATTATTTAGATGTTACCTGGAAGATATGTAGAACATCATAAAATGCTATGCATAAAGCCTGGTCTGAGAAAACTCGTTTGGAAAACTGGCATTCAGTCAAGGATGCATGTTTGTGTTTGGATTCGCCTTCTGTAAGTCATTTTATAGACACTATTCGGGGGGCAGAGCTTCGTGAACATGGGTGGGAATCTTGTTGAATCCACCTAACTGGTAGAGACCTAAAAAATCTTACCTAAGACACCTTTAAAATACTAAAAAAAAAAAAAAAAAAAAAGTATTTAACAAAAAAAAAAAAAAACACGTTTGATATTGTTTCTCCGATTAGTACACCATTCATTTTTGAGAAATTGCACAAATAGCATCTACTTCTTTTATCTTAACCAACTTATAGTTGGAAAACTGAATAAAACACACACCTTCGAACGGCCAAAGCTGCTATTTTCTGTGTTTTTTCAGTGCTACATAGTGCATATCTTGGCTCTGCTTTGCAGGTGTTAGTGCAGGGATGCCAACTGGATTGCACAGATCTGGACCAGTTCCTGCATCAGATCTACCAGCAGCTCCGCGCTGTGGAAAATAACATCGCCGAGGTTTTACAGCAGCAGCATAAGCAGGCAAGAGAAATCACTTTAAGAAGTTTGATCTGTTTGGTCTTAAATGCTGCTGAGTAGTTAGTGCTCCCCGTAATGTACAGGCATTTTTATTTTCCATAATGTTTGTACTGCCTTTGTAAGTAAACAGTTGCAAGATCAATAGCAAAGAAATCAATAATGCTATAACCTTGTAATTCACTTAATTTACAGCTTCAGTCCAATCACTGCTGTTATGATAAAGCTAATTTCAAGTTTTAGATAACTACTTTGTAAGTCTGAAGTATACAGTGCAATCAACCATTTGTCATCTAGAACGTATTGTAGTTGGTCCTAAGGAGTTTCTTTCTTTTCTTTTCTTTTTTTTAGGTTATTTTATACAGTACAGTACTTATGCAGCCTTGTGAATCTCTACAGTCTGTACAGTTCCAGACATGTCACACCCAAAACAGAAAACTCTCCCATTAATAACACTAGATTTTCCTCAGAAATTGTTTTCATATTTTATAAACATTTGTTATTGTTATAGATGGAGAAAAAGAGGGTTTTGGCAATTATTATTATTATTATTTAAAAAAAATATTTTTTTTGAAGTGACTGTGAAAAACCTTGAAACGCTCAGATTTACTCGATGTGTTGGCGTAATTTCCACTGAAACAGTCAGTCAGGGTGGGACATATCGAATGGTTCCCCCCCTTTTAAATAGCCAATAGCGTTTAGCTTGCGTCACAGCCCGGGCTAATCCATACTTGACAAAAAATTTAAAGTTAATTAATTCAAGCCATTTCCTTTTTAACCAACTTACAATTGGAAAACTGAATAAAACGCACACGCTCAAACAGCCAAAGACACATTTATGACCCATGTTTCCTGATATGATTTCTCTCGCTCAACAACTGCAACTTTGGAAGGGTCACTTTTATAATGTTGTATTTTATAATGTATAATTTTTTTTATAATGTTGGAAGTGGGACACTTCAGATTCTAAAGAGAATTTGATTGGACAGAAAATCTGGTGAGAAGCTATAGTGCAGAATGATATCAAAATTGTTGCTCCATATTGGTGGTAGAGATTGTAAATTTGTTTAAATTTTGTCATTGTTTAGGAGTACACTAGGATCTAGATAATGATTTCAAACGTGACATCCATAACACTGGAATTGTCTCCGTGTTTTTCAGTGTAATGGCTCCATCCCTTCTGATACAACAGAAGACCTGACACAGTGGAAGCAGAGCATTTCCATGGTGACTGCGGATATGGGGCTGGTCAGTATGGTGCGTCAAGGCATCCTGGCGCTTCAGCTGCTGCCTTCAAACTCTAGCGCAGGTCAGAGAACACCACACCGCATCACCTTGACTAATAAAGCTCACGCAATATTCGGTTGGCAGACAGTTTTCACTCTGACCCTGTTTTAAAAACCCCAGCAACACACACTACCGTGAATGGAAAATGGTACACCATCCAAAAAATATGTGGTCAGTGGTTATCCTAGGGTGGTCTCTTTCTGATGATTGACAGGGTAGAGCAGGGCTGACACAATGTGCAACAGATGGGGCTGTAGTCAGTAACTGTATAAGTACAACTGTAGAATTATCAGCTCTCCCTGACATAATGCCCAATGAGTACATCTACAAGTCTACAATATATATTATGAACGAATGTCACCGGGACACTCTAGTTAATGAGAATATGAAAATATTCTTAATGTGCTTAGGTACTTGATGGCATGTGTGCCATTTGTATATTTACCTGAATGCTAATGAAGCTACCTTCTTGATTAAGCATCCATTAAAGAGGAGGGATCTGACCTAAAGTGGAACCTTCTGTTAAAATAATAGTTAGTTTGTCTGCAGGTATAATAATAATCACGGATGGAGTGATGAGTGTGCCAGACGTGACTGTGTGTGAGACTCTGCTGAACCAGCTGAGGAGTGGAACCGTTGCCTGCTCTTTTGTTCAGGTTAGTCACAAAGTGAATACTACTATTACCTCTACTTTTACTACTACTACTACTACTACTACTACTACTAATAATAATAATAATTAACAGTTGTTGTTGTTGCACCTTTTATTATTATTATTTTTACAACAGCACATTATCACTGTAGATTATTAAGTCTTTTTGGTTCTATTATTCATCATTTTACTCGGTTACCTGTCAGGTGGGTGGAGCTTACTCCTATGACTGCAGCTTCGGCTATGTTCCAAACGTGGAGCTGATGAAATTCATCTCTATGGCAACTTTTGGATCGTACCTGGCCTTGTGTCCTGACCCAGTACAGGTGGAGCAAGAGATGAACTCTTACCATCGCTCCTTCCTTACCTACTCTTTTCTCCGCACAAACGAGTCCATCAACCCCGACTACTACTGCTGTAAGTACCACACAGCCTGCTGACAACATGAAATTGCAGGGTTTGAACAGGATATTTAACACGGACTGGATTTGTGTTCTTTCCTACTTTAAAGGAGGTTTGAAGGTGAAATAGTACTTTAGATCATTCAGATGATAATATAATATAATATAATATGTGGGTGGGTCAAATGAAAACCTTTGTTGTTGTTTATTGCAAATAGGTGTCATAACAAATAACAAAGTTTTGTGAAAACAGAATAGCTACCCCTACCCTTATTGATTTTTCAAATATCTATTATAGTGAATGTTTTAGTTGAAGGTACAACACAATTCCCATAATACAAATTCAAGAGCTTGTGTCTGTCACTTTTTGTAAAGATGCTGCTGCTGAAGAAATATGGCCTTTTTGGAGAAGTGCTACCATTCTGTTTTTCACAGCTTGAGATATGAGCTCTTTTAACATCTGTTTTGGCTTGTGTGAAACTACACAGCAGGAAGTGAGACTGTGTTTTTATCTATCCTGCGGTTACTTTTACTTTCAAATATGTTAACAGGTCAGATATAGTCATGTGAAAAAAATAAGTACACCCCATGGACATTGGCTATTAATAAAGGTGATACACTCTATCAAATGACACACAAAATTTTCATGATTTAAACGAACAAAAAAAACAGATCAGTTACATGGAAAAAGTAAGTACACCCCTAGATCTGCTAGTAAGTCTTGCAACTATTGGTGTCAAAGTGCACGCGTCTACACTCAGAAAGAGTTTGCACAAATTTGAGCTGCATGGGAGATGTGCCAGGAAAAAGCCTTTGCTGTCTAAAAATAACATTAGAGCAAGAATACAATTTGCCAATGAGCATATAGGCAAAGACCAGATTTGAATCAATGAAATGTTGTGGGGGATTTGAAACGGGCAGTACATGCAAGAAAACCCTCAAATATTGTGCAACTGAAAGAATATTGTATGGAAGAATGGTCAAAAACTTCCAGTAAGCAGACGTCAGAGACTGGTGGACAATTATGCAAAATGCTAACAAGAAGTTGTTTCTGCGAAAGGGGACAATACTAGTTTCTGAGGCTAGTACTTACTTTTTCCACAGAATAAGATCACATCTATTGATATACCTTTTGAATAAATGATTGAAATGATTGGTTTTATTCATGTACATCAACTTTATTAATAGGCACTGTTTCAAAGATGATCAAATGTTTGCTTGTCCAAATATATAAAAAACAAAAAACCAAAAAAAAAAAAACCAACATTTTTCATGGGGTGTACTTATTTGTTCACCTGACTGTATGAAACAATGATTATGATAAACACTTGCAATCTATGTACCATTCCATTTCTAGCTCTCCTATTCATTACAACCCCAATTCGAAAAAGTTGGGACAGGTATGGAAATGCTAATAAAAACAGAAAGGAGTGATTTGTAAGTGTGACTTGTATTTAAACAAAAAACATAAAAACAAGGTATTTGATGTTTTACCTAAACAACTGCATAGTTTTTTGAAGGTAAACGTTTATTTTGAAATTGATGTATATAACATGTTACCAAAAAGTTGGGACAGGGGCAATTTAGGACTAATAGCGATGTGACAAGTTGAAATAAGAAGGTGATGTGAAACAGGTGAGGCAAGCCTCCAAAAAGGCCTAGCCCTTCAAGAGCAAGGATGGGTCGAGGCTCGCCAATCTGCCAACAAATGCGTCAGCGAATAATCCAACACATTGAGAACAACATTCCCCAAAGACAAATCGGTAGGATTTTGGGCATTTCACCTTCTACAGGGCACAATATAATTAAAAGATACAAGGAATACGATCAAATCTCGGTGCGTGAAGGGCAAGGCCGAAAACCACTTCTGAATTTGTGTGATCTCCGATCCCTCAGACATCACTGTCTTAAAACCATCATAAATCTGTAATGGATATCCTGACATTGGCTCGGGAATAGTTTGGTACACCTTTGTCAGTTAACACCATTCGCCGCTGCATCCACAGATGCAAGTTAAGGCTTTACTATGCAAAGCAAAAGCCAAACATCAACACTGTCCAGAAGTGCTGCCAAGTTCTGTGGGCTTGGTCTCATCTGAGATGGACAGTAGCACAGTAGAATCGTGTTTTGTGGTCTGACGAGTTAATATTTCAAATAGTTTTTGACAAAACAGCTGTCGTGTTGTCCGGGCCAAGGAGGAAAAGGACCATCCAAGCTGTTATCAGCGTCAGGTCCAAAAGCCAGCGTCTGTCATGGTATGGGGGTGTGTCAG
>JANDJT010000012.1:13961916-13979166 GCA_024331685.1 Stegophilus panzeri
TAATATAAAAAATATGTGTGTGTGTATGTATATATGTGTGTATGTATATATACTGTACAACAGTGTTATTTGGATGAAATGAGTTTTATATGGGCAGCTGAGATAACACCATTCTTTACAGGCGTTTCAGAATGGCAGTGTGGCTGATTTTTTTTTCTCCCACCACCTTGAGAAAGCATAATATAAAGCCTCACTTTGCATTCACTCAAGATACAATATCGTGTGTGGTGTCCTATGAATGCACTCATTATCCAATAATGTTATAATGTGAAGTTCATAGCAAAAGGAACCTGTTAGATATTCACGTCGTTGGTTAATGCCAAGATTCCAAGTTCCCGAGTTTTATCACAAAGGAGATGTGCAAATTTGATTCCAGACATGACCTTCAGAAATGAGCTTCATCCTAATATGGATAAAGACGCTTAATTTGTTCTGAAATGCTTATTTTCGCAATGAAAGAATGATTTTTGTTTGTCCTTCCAGTTTCTGCTAGATTACCTATGCTTTCTTTGATTAGGTTGTCTGTAGCTGTAGGCTTCAATCATTGATAATTACAGGGAACAAATTGGGACATGGTCGATATGAAAGTGAAAAATCCTGATAAACAATAATATTGGTTGGTTTATATGATCATAAATTAAGCAGACATTAATAGGTGTAATTACACAAGGCTTTTCTGATATGATTGCTATATCATGGCATATAAAATGTGGAGTCATGGGAGATGGGTCCTTCTCAGGGATTTAAGACTGCCATTGTTGGGGGGGGTGGAGCCTTATGAAATCCTGTTTTGGTAAACGTGGAAAAAGTCTCTTTGGTGTGACGAGATCAAGATTGAACATTTTGACTTTGGCACAAGCCGTTATGTTTGGTGGAAACCCAGTGCTGCTCATCACCCTGAGAACATCATCCACACAGTGAAGCATGGTGGTGGTAGCATCATGTTGTGGGGGTTCTTTTCATTATCAGGGACTGGGAAACTGAGTTGAGGGAACGCGGGATGGAGCCAAATACCCCAGAAGAATCCTAGAAGAAAACCTATTAGAGTCTTGAGACGGGGGCAGAGGTTCACCTTCCCATTGGACAGTGATTATAAACATGCTGCCAAAGATACACTGGAATTGATTATAAACCAAATACCTGAATGTGTTCGAATGGCCCAGACAAAGCCCAGACCTCAGTCTGATTTAAGAATATGTAGCAAGACTTGGAAATCGTTATTCAACAACAAACCTCTATCTAAACTACCAGAGCTTCAGCAAAGTTCAAGAAGAATGGGAAAACAATCTCAGGATCCAGATATTGATGCAAAGCTGACCGAGACATGTCTGTGATTGCAGTCAAAAGTCATTCTATTAAGATTCTACTAAGTATTTGCCCCTGGTCAATTATGCAGCCAACAAATCTTATATTTTTGGTTTAATTTAATTTTGTGTGATATTTTGCACCTTCATATGATAAACAATGGTAAAAAAAAACCCAAAAAAACAATTAAGTCCATTTCAACACTGCAAACAGTGGAAAAGGTCAATGGGAGGTTGAATATTGATGCAAATCCAGGGAATCTTATCATGAGAATTACATATTGTTTGTGCCCAAGAACAAATACAAACATAACTAAACGATACAAAATTTTTATCCAGTGCGCATTCATCAGTGTTGTTTGTAAATTTTAGTAGACCTGAGGGCACTAGGCTTCTAAACATCTTTAGTTTACTCTTTAATGTTTATATACAGATTTAACTGCATATGTGTATGGGTTTCTAGTCATCTTCTTTCAGCATGACAGTTTAATGGCTGTTAAGGGTGTCAGCAGCATGCATGTGTGTTGGCAATGTGCGTGTTGGTCCATTATTGATGGTGTGTGTTGGTGTGCCCGGTTCAGGTCTCTCTCTCAGGAGCGCAGCAGCGCCTCTTCTTGGTCAGAGCTAATCACTCATCCCCACAAACAGAAAGAGCTGGCCAACTATTGTAGCCTGCTGCAAGAACACTACTACCAGAGCTACGTCCGAGGTACACACACATACGTGCACAAATACACAATGTTCTGTGCTTGCATTATGTATTAGAAATGATGGCATGCTTTTACATTTTGTTGTGGTGGCATTATTTAATGCAGTGTACAGTGTACTGAGGGATAAGTCAGCATCATGTTACAGCATGCACTGAAACAAAATGTGGTGTATTGTTTCTGTATATGTGTTGTTATTGTGTGTGGCTTTCATGTGCATTTGTATTCATATATGTGTGTCTGTCTGGTCGTGTGTGTGTTCGTGTGTGTGTGAGGGTGTATATACTCTATGTATGCATGTATAGTATGTATAAACGTACTCTATGCTGTGCTCTATTTCACAGGTGTGTTCCGCAGTCTGCAGCTAGCATACAGTATCTCCTCTCAGGACGTCCTGACCGCGATGGACTACTGTGAGGAATCTTTGCAGGAGATCGACATCACTTCCTTCTTGCAGACTCTTTGTGGTCATGTACGCACATTCCGCGAGCAACACGAACCCCACAGAGCAGAGAGCACAGGGAAAACTCTGAGATCAGGGGCCACGTTCACCATCGGAAAGGACGAGGATGAGAGAACAGGCAGAGCGATGTTAGTTTCTTCATCCAGGTAACGGCTTCATGGATAAAGCTTCTGCACCACATATTTGGCACTATAGAGACCGACATGGAGACGGGAAAATTAATCTGCCTTAATGACACGGCTACAGAAATCACCCTGTTCCATTGTAGCTTACAAAAGGAGAAATGAATTGCTTTGTGTGTGTGAAGATAAATGCATTATATAATAGGAATTTTTAACTTGTAACGTTAGTGGTAATGTCAAGAGCAGGCATGGCTATGAATACTTGCAATAATCAATAAATGTGTAACTAAACATTTAATTAATTAAACATTTGATCAGTTCACGTGCTCATTTGTTTGTTTATTGGTTAGTTAGTTAGTTAATTCATGTTCGTAACCACTTTATCCTGGTCAGGGTCATGGTAAATCTGGAGCCTCTCCCATGAATACTGGCTGAGAGGCAGGAAAACACCCTGTATGGAACGCCAGTCCATCACAGGGCACCATGCGCCCATGCATTCACACACTCATTCACACCTAGGGGCAATTTAGAGTAGATGAATCATATATAAAGTTTTTGGGAGGTGGGAGGAAACTGGAGAACCTGTAAAAACCCATAATTGCATGAGGCAAACATGTGATACTCCACAGTAAGCTGAGCTCAGGATTGAATGGGGGAAGCTTAGACTCAAATAGCCAGATAGAGAGCCGTGCAGCCAAGACTCCAAATAAGTTTTACCACAATGTGTTGAATCTGTTGTCCACATCTGTTGAATGTCCTTTGTTTAGCATTGAAATGGAGGATGTAAGTGAAGTGGTGTCTAAAGGAAAAGTGTCCACCCCAACCTCTCCTGAAGCCCCAGATGAGACCCCTTCCCTCAGAGTCCCAGAATTCCCTCTGTCTCTGCTCCAGTCACAGCAGATGTGTGAGGTGTACCCAGATCTACACAAAATCATACAGGTTGTACATCAGGTTGTAATGAATGATATTAATCAAGTGACTGTTATATCTGCTATGTAAACAGTAATATCTTTATTTCTTTTATAGGACAAATTCCTGGCGATTGGTGCTCAGCATTTTAAAACTGTTCCCTCCAATCCACATTATTTCTTCTACTGCCCCCAGGCCTCAAAGAAAGACGTGAGCTTACATAGATGTTGATTTCTAAAATTGTGTCATCATTTTTGTCTTAACAATACCTAGATTTTTTTTTTTACAGTACTTCATGAGCTGTTTCTTTCTTTTCAATATTATCCCTCATTCCAGGAGGATTCCGATGAAGAGAGAGACAGGAGGCCCAGCGAGGACTGTGATGTCTCTGAGGCTGAGCTGGCCACAGAGGATGGTGAGAAATGCACTAATACTACACATTTATCTCCTACCTGCTCCTGAGTTTTACATTTGCATTTACATTTATGGCATTTGTTTTACAAAGAAAGTTTTAGGCACCCAATTTTTAGTACAAACTTTTATATATTTTTTTTATTTTATGACTTCTACATCATCAAGTCAGTACAAAAAACATTTTAGATTCCCAAATATTAGTTTTCCAGCACAAAATGAAATGTTACAGAAAAATGTTTGTCAGTAAAGAAAGCAGCTTATTATGTAAGAGACACTTTTCAGATAAAAAAAAACATAATGATGGTTGCTGGGAAAATAAGAAGCGAGTGTGACACTCAAAGTCTCCAGAAAAACCGTGGCTGGTTCTGCAAGATGCTCAATAAAACTTACAGCTCATTTCCTTATAAAACTGCACAAACTGTACCGTAGTCTACTTTTTTTTTTTTCTTCTTTTTTTTTTTTTTTTTAGTCACACCAAATATTGACTTTGTTTCATTTACTACTGTTCACTGCTCTTTATGGTATTTATTTGTTTTTTTTTAAATGTAGAAACATTTAATTTCATTATTTTGAAGGAATCTTTGCTCTACAGCATTTCTTTGCATGTGCCTAAACCTTTTGCACGGTACTGTATATTATTATTCTTTTTTTAAATAAAGTTTTAATACAAATTTGTAGTATTAATTGCAGTAAATAAACAAAAGGAACCTAGAAAAAAAGAACAAGTAGAACAGGCCACGCCCACAAGTGATGATCGTAACAGTGGCAACTTGTTTCTTGCCAGTGTAAAGGCAGGGATAGTGGATGCAATAAAATGTTTGTAGATTGATTAGTGAAAACATGTTTCAACCTTCATGTTCTAAAATAAAGCAATAAGCCACTCGAGGTTGTGCGTTACAGTGATTTATTATTATTTTTTGTTCTGATTTCGTGTTTGTCTTTATTTTTCTTACAAAGAGAATTATTACTGCTTGTTTTGATAATAATTTTTATTAACTATATTAAAACCTGATTCTCAGAGAATGTGTCCGGGTGCTGCATGGTGTCAGAGAGCGACACGGATCTGGAGGTGGAGTATCAGGACCAAGGGAACGGGAAAGCTGAGGAAGGAGACGTGGAGCAGGGAGCAGGAGACGACTCTGGGAGCGATTCAGACACAGTCAATCAGGATGAAGACTCTTTCAGCATCCTGGATGGAGACTCTGTGCTGGAAGCGCCTGAGCCTGAGATGCCTCCTTTATTCATCCACCTCGTCTGCTCGCTTAGCACAAAAAGCTGCCGTGGTTCTATGCCAATTAGGACACTGCCCACCTGCCTGGGTATGTAAACCACTGTCTGACTCGGAGTTAACTTGGATTAACACTTAATGAACAGATCAATTACGGAATATTTGGGAATCTTTCTTGAACTTGGGGTGGCTGGATATCCGAGTTTGACCCTTACTTTGTGCCATATCACATTTTATATTGTATTACTTTTGATGATCATTTTAATCACAGTGATTTTCAAAAAAAAGGAGAATCCAATCAAAGCACAGAGCTGTTCAAGAAATTTTGTCTTGCACCAAAAAAATGTCTAAAGTGTATTTAGTTTCAAACTGATGCTACTATTGGTTTAAGTTAGCAAACAAGTAATGCTTGTAAAGTTTCTTGCCCACACACTGCATCCAGTTCTGCAGTAATGTTACACAGATTTGCTGATGTGGTTTAGGACACGGTGTGACAGTAATTAATAAAATGAATAAAACTTAACCATATAGTTGGGGAAACTATTCTTTTCATTCTCAGTTATTTATTTGTTGTTTTGTTGCAGGCGAACTGATCAGTTGTCTGGAAAATGCAGAGTCTCTTCAGTTGATGGATCTGAACGAGCTCTCTGTCACTCTGGACATCTTCGTGTTGACGTTACCACTGGAAATAGAGGTCATGGCCACCGGCATCAATCACGTAAGGTAAGTAATCCAATTGTATTTGCTGATATCATCTTTTTGGATTTTGGAGTAGGGATGAAACGGTTATTGGTTTCACGATAAAATTCCCCGACGGTTAGTATTACACTGTCACATTTAATTATCATTAAAACCGTGCGCGATTATCGTGATTTTATAAAACTCACGGTAAATGCTGTCCACACACACCCAGCATGAGTCTGACGCAAATCCGAAGTGTGGTCATATTTTGTATTTTTTTAAAATGCTGAGGGACACCCAATAGAAGAATTAGCGGCAATTCGGGGGGGGCAGTTGCTTGAATTGAAGGGACGTGCAGAAGTGGGGGCTCTGGCGGCTTGAGCCCCTGCCCTTTTTCTGAATTATTTAAAAATGCCCCTCCCAACATTAATTAATAATCAATTATATTATGTAAAAAGCATTTGAATTCAAATTAACACAAGCGCGTGTACAAAACAGTAGCAAATTAATCACAAGAAAGTCAGAGAATGTTCCTCTTTATTTGTCCGATTCGAGTCTGCAGACAGATATTCACATTGTCATGACGGAGTCGCGATGTGTCTCGCTCCATCAGGCAGACAGGTATGCTGAGACCACTAGCTCTTCTTCTAAGCTTTTCGTAATATTAGCATTTTAGCTGTATGTTTATCGCCGGTAGTTTTCAAATGGATTGAGCGGGAATGTGTTGGTAAGTACTAGCTACTCAAGTTCATTAAATTTCCAGACATGCAAGTAACCTTGTTATATCATATGTTTGTTATATAGTCAGTAAAGGCACGATGCCTTAAAGACGAACTGAAGAAGGAGGCAGGGAAAGGGATAGCTTAAAACTTTGAGAGTAAAAAGCCAGTTCAGCAAGCAGTGCTGCAGTTTTATGGAAATCAAAGTGCTGTTGCCGAATGTAAATGTAATTGTGAAATGAATATTTTTACTGATTTTACAGTAAGTGACATACAGTGGGTGTGTCACTACATTTCTGGATGGTAATAGATTTCATAATGTTTAAATTTCCTTTTAAAGATTCTTTGGATTCATCTCTACACTAAAAGTTGCCGTTTTGTTGTAATTATTTCTATAAATGTAAAAATAAAATATCATTAGGTTATATTAGTAGTGTCATTCTCATATTCATCATTGTGACCACACACTGTCTGTTTACAATGTCTACCAGGGTGAAAAGAATATGTAGTTAAATTAAAGTTATTAAAGTAGTAAAGTAGTAAAATTATTATTTTTATTTATTTATTTTTTTTTTTTACATTTGTGCCCCTGAGGTACTCTCTATGTCCTTGGTTCATTATTCTTCTTCATGAAAAACAGAACAACAACAAAACAGTACAATGACAGTCACTTATATTAAACCAACTCTTCCGCCATTGTCTTGTCAGTCAGCTCGCCTCACCCTTCCTGTCGGTCGGCTCGCCGCACTCTTCCTGTCGGTCGGCTCACCACACTCTTCCTGTCGGTCAGCTCTCCTCACCCTTCCTGTCGGTTGGCTCACCGCACTCGTCACATGCTAAATGAAATTTGACTCTTGCTGACCTGTGCTGTGACTCTGACTCATTCAGCTCATGCTAAGCAGAGCTGATGTGTTCGGTTTTTAATTGTAGCGTCCATTCTCTAACTGTACTAAATGATTTTTATTACTATAAAAAGCAAAACGACAGTGGGGCGTTGCCGCAGAGGGCAAGTGATGTAATCGGTGTGCGGCCGAACACCGTGGACCGACTATCGCAGCAAGCTTAGTGACAACCATCCATCACTTTATGGTTAAATATAAAACCTGTTTAAAATGATTCCGGTGTGTGTATCAGTACTTTTTGTACATTTTTAGCACATTTTAACAATACCGTGATAATACTGATAACCATGATAGTTTTGGTCACGATAATCGTGATATGACATTTTCATACCGTTGTCTATTTTGGAGTCTTAGGAATAGTAAGTGCATATTTAGCAAATGTCAAATGTGCTCTACCTACTGACCCTTGTTTGTCTCTCTGTTTGTTTGTGTTTGTGTGTGTGTGCGCGCGCATACTCAGGTACACTTCTGAGAGCAGTGTGTCTATGAACCGCTCCCCTGGACAGCCGTCTTCCTACCGCTCAGACGAGGAGCTCATGGAGAACCTGGACAGCCTGTGTGGGGTTGGAATGGATGGGTCAGTTTGTTCACTTTGTTTTATACAATACAATTATGGGACCCGGCGTGTGCTGATAATTGGTTACCCACAATATCTTGATTATTTACACTTCACAGTATTGTCATTCTAAATATAGTCATTTTACTATGTTCTATTTTGGACTCTATTTTGTACTTATTTTAGACTAGTTTGAAGGAGCATTGCATGTTTCCATTTCACAGAGAAGGCAATCCCAAAATTTTGTTCATCTTATGAAAGTCAACATGAAAGTTACAAACTCATGGCTGATAGAACTGCTCTATCAGGTTTTAGTGTTTGTCCCTATAGTGCAGTGCTGTATTGTTCCCTAAGCTGAAGCCCTTGATCAAATTCTGATCTTAAGCTCTTTGTCAGAATTGGAAAAACAATTAATGGTGAAATATTTACTTCATAAGCAGCTTTTGTTTGATTGATCACAGCCGCGACGACATTACTAATTTACGCTAGTGCAGATCTGGGATTTTAAAAAATATTTAGCATTTTGTAATCTATGAAATGTGGCATACATCCTTCTTTGTACCTGATGATGTGTGTCCATTACATTTTCATTTTAACAGCACTCTGACAGACATTGTGACATTGAAGCTTGTCTGTTCTCTCAGTATGACAGGTGATCCTCTGTCCAAACTCCCAGTGCTTCACAAACAGGCCGTGCTAGCTACCATGGACGAAGTGAGTTACTCTGTCCTGCTGAATGTTCTAACTCTGCTCTCTGCCTTTAAAGCCAAACTGATATCTAGATATATACATAAAGAAAAAAGTATAAAAATATATTTTTTATACTTTTTATTTTTATACTTTTTATACTTTTTATTTTTTATACTTTTTATATATACATTCCTCTAGAACCTTAACCTTAAATTCCAGGTTATACAATATTCTGATGGAATTTAATTCAGTCTTATTGTTTTTATACATATACACCAGTATATACAGGTGCAGGTTAACATGCAGCATATGTAGACAGAGCAGTTACACAGTTGGAGGAGAAGAATCTCATTTAAAAGAACTGTTTAGCCTAAAATGAAATCTGCGCAATTTTTCTCAAAATGTATAGTCAGTAGCCAGAGTGAATGTTGTCTGAAATATGCTGCTTTTGTTTTGTACCAGTTTATAGCTGCTGAGTTTATATACAGTCAAGTGGCGCCACAAACAGATTAGATACTACAGTATTCAGATCCACAGACAAATATTCTGCTAATCATAGAATAGACACACACAGAGAGAGAGAGAGAGAGAGAGAGAGAGAGAGAGAGAGATATTTAGAGACTTCTTGGACCATTTGTGACCTGTTATTTTTATTTTATTTGTTGTTGTTGTTGTTTTTTTTTAAATGACGAGCTTTCTCAAACCCCCTCACTCATTCACTCACTCTTTTTCTTCCTGTATTTCTCTCTTTATATCTATTTCTCCAACTCTGTTTTTGTATTACTTTCCATCATTTCTCTCTAATCCCCCTTTTACTCTCTTTGCTCTCCATTCTCCACCTCCATCTTTGTCTGTTTATATCTCCCTGTCTCTCTCGCTCCTTATATGTCTTTTTTTTCCTCTCTTCATCTCTTTTCCTCTGCTGTAGATCCGCTGGCTGCTGGAGGACGAGATCGTCTCAGCACTTCGTCACTCGTCTGTGGTGGACTGCTCCACCCTGCAGAAGGTGGCTGATCACGTCTTTCGCTCCAGTGGGAGGCCTGGCTGCCATCACGAGCTCGTCCCTCTGCAGTTTGTCTTTGGCCCAGAACAGTCGCTGGAGAAGTTTAAAGAGGTGTGATCAGTTACTTATTTGTTTTATATGCTCTTAATATTTTTCTGTGGTTAAATTAATCATAGTTCTGTGTGCTTTGGAAATATTTTGAGAATATTGAATATTTTTCCCGTAAGTACTGATGATGTGTTCTTTCTCCGTAGGAGTTCAGGCGGTTTTCTTTTCCTGGTTACTTGCTAAACGCGGAGAAGCAGAATTTCTACTACATCTCTCGAAGTCGGCAGCACTCACACAGACTGCAGACAGCCCGGGAGTTAAATAAGAACTCCGTCTTTTCTCAGGGAGAGGGATCTGTCTCTCAACCAGCCAGTCACCTTCCTGAGGCTGATAGCAGCTTGAAAACAACAGCCGGTCACGCCCCATTTTCAAAGGGGTTAGACAGTGGGGCAGAGCCTCGGAAAAAGGAAGATGAGCCAGAGGTATTTTATATCTCACATTAGTTAAGTTAATTTAATTAAAATCTTAAATAAAATGTTTACACATTTTATAGTCAATGCATAATTCCATATGTGCTATTACATAAGTGTTAATGTCTTCATTTTTGAAATAGTTTCTAAAATATATGAACAATATAAAAAATTCACATCTTATAATTGCAAAAATACCTTGTTTACTATCATCTATGTTTTGTAATGACAATGCTGTAATCCAGCAGGTTGAAGGAGGTGAGGAAACTCCGATGCAACACCAAACAGAGGTGCAGAAGGAACAAGAAGATATCACTGAGGAGGAGGAGGAGGAAGAGGAAGTGAAGCCAGGAGCCTCAGATTCAACAAGCGACTCGGTCACTGAGCGAATCAAAGAAACTGGTCCAGATGACGGTCATTCACAGAGCACCAGTCAGCACACAGGCAGCAGTGCCAACCACAACCCCCCTCCAAAAACTCATTCTGGGATCAGTCTGGAGTCCATTACACATGGTGAGTATTTCCAAAAACATCTGGAGAGTGCAACACAATGCACCTCATTTATCAGGCAGGTTTTGTACATGTAGGTGTGAATTAACGTGTTTCTCACTGCTTGTGCCGTTGTGTTCTCGGATTGATCTGATCAGCGAGTTCAGCAGTGTTTAAGCAGTATTTCTGCTTTGTTTTACAATAGAAATTTAGCTGCATGTTTATTAAAACAAGCATGGTATTATATTCAAAGAAATTTTTTTTACACTGTTTCCTGGGAGTTTGACGATTATCTGCTGAGAAAGCATTAGGGTGTGAAGAACTTCTGGGCTGAAAACTACAGATACAGGACATGACAGACAGTATATAAAGTGTTGTTCTTTTAAAAGGATTCTTTCAGATTGAGCCTAAAGGTTAGTTGTCCATTGGTCTGTGTTCTCAGGAAGTGGAAAAATCAGGCCAAGCCGAGTTCAGAGTGTCGTCTCCAGCCAGGGGAGCCTGGACTCAGACATGCTAGGTAGCAGTGTTTATTACACATATTCACTAACTGTATGAATGAGTCACCACTTGATTACTGTTAGATTTGATTCAGTTATTTGAGGCAGTGAATGATAGTAATCAGAAATATAGTAATGCAGTACCCTGTGCTAATACTGTGTATGTGTTAGGTTACGATGGGGGAAGCAGTGACTCAGAGTGTGATGGACCCACCATGGATGAGCACGAGATCCAGATTCCTCTCATGCCAGATTTCTGGCTCATTATCCAAATCCAAAAGGACAGACTGGAGGTTTTCTCACACTCTAGGTTTGTCACATTCACATTACCCACTACAGCTGCCAGGGTCACATGCTACAGTCGCTTGGGTCTCACACTATACTATACACTCTCAGAAATAAAAGTAACAGCCAGTACTTTCCCTTGTTTCTGTAGTAGTACCATCAAAGGAGACATGTTTTGGAGCTTTATTGTGTATCTTTTACCTTAGAAAGTGCATGTAATACCTTGAAGTGGTCCTTAAGGTCCAATTATTATTATTATTATTATTATTATTATTATTATTTTTAAATCTTCCAAAAAATTTTCAAATATCTTTTGAAGATTTAAAAAAAATAATAATTGGGCCTTAAGGACCACTTCAAGGTCCAATTATTAAAAGAAAAATCTTTAAAAATATTACTTCAAAAAATATTTTAAAGGTACACTACATTAACATTTTCAGGTATATGGTACATTCTAATGGTGCAAAATATCTCCCCTTGAATATTACCACCACCCCCAAGGAAAAAGTACAGTTTGGTACTTTCATTTCTGAGATTGGAGCCACCAACATCATACACATTTGGTTTGATATGCTCTCTAATGTGCGCCAGCTGAAGAGCCCAGTACTTCATCATAAGGCGCACTTGTGTCTCTTATACACATCATTTCAAATTGGAAAGTATTTTGTAGAGTGAAAGTGATTGAGGTAACGTTTGGTTGTCATTAGAGAGTGGGTAATTTGCTTAAAAAACATTTTTCATGATGTAATGTCTAGAATAAAACAACAGTAGTCATTAGTGGTGATTGTCATCATTACCAAGAACACAATAATATTAATCCATTATGATTTGGGCTTATGTGTATATTGCCTCTATGCTTAATGCGAGTCTACAGTGTGAATTCTTTTTCCTCCACTGTTTTGTACATTGTACTTTTGTTTTTGTGTGTTGTCAGGAGTTTTAATGCTGGAAAACAGAGACTGTCTTCTGGAGAAGAAGAAGAGGGAGAAATCCCAGAGTACCTGCGTCTTCATCAGCTCATTGTGGAAGTGATTGGGAAAATCTGTAGGAAAGTCAATCAGGTAAATGCATTCGTACTTATCTGCAAACTGAGCTTCCATTTAGGAGCTATGGGCTATAGCAGGCTTGCACAGTGTATCGTTTGTTAATAGGCATTGCTGTATTGTCCTTTACAATATTAATGTGACAGACTGTGTTGCTGTGTGATGGTATTGGTGTATGTTGGTGAAAGTTTATGGGTGATGGTGTTTTTCAGTTTGAATGTATATTGGTGTGTTGTTGGTGAGTGTTGATATGTGTTGTTTGATGATAAATTGTAATGTATATTGTTGTATTATTGATGTATTGTTGGTGTTGGTGAATGTGTGCTGGTGTTTGATGGTGTATAATGGTGTATGGTGTTTGTTCATGATAAATGGTGATAGATGAACATTAGTGTTTAAAGGAAAATTTCTATTTCTGGTTGAGAGTTTGCTATGCATGTGTTTGACACTGTTTCTCACAAGAGCTTTTTCCTTCTTTTTTTTTGTATGTATAATGTTTGTTTTTGTATCTGTCTTATGTTTTATGTTTTATTGTTTTAATATTTTTTGGTGGCCTCTCAAATTTGTCTGCTGGTTGTTGGTTGTGACGGAGTTCAAGACCCAATCTTGAGTGATTTTTCCCTGGCTTTGAACATCTATGAGTGATGCGTGTCCATCTCTTTTGGCTTGCTTGTTACTGGTGCTTCAGCTGTGTGGGCCATACCAGCGTAGGCCTTTAGTAGAACTGTTACTACTACTACTATGCCACTAAAATGACATCAGGGCAAATTTTGAAGGACCCTGTTAGCCAGTTTGTTTAATTGTTTGTTTGTTTGTTTGATCATTATTTGTGTTTCTTTTTTCAATATGAAAGCAACCTTGGGTTATAATGAGCTATATAAGTTAAGCATACTATTATGATTATTAAATGAATATACTGTTTGTTTCAACAGCGCCTGCTGCTGCAAGACCTGCACGACAGTCATGTGTGTAATTCACTCCTGGTGGCTGAAAGTGAGGAAGACATCTGGAAAAATGAGCCTCTGTACAGGCAGAGAATGGCCACCTCAGATGGTAAAGACAATAATTGTTACATAAGTATATTAGGGGTAAACACAGATTCAGTGGAGCTCATCGTTTACGTTTACATTTATGGCATTTGGCAGACACCCTTATCCAGAGCGACTTACAGAAGTGCTTTGATGTCTCTATCAAAAAATACATCCCAATACTGGTTCACTAGGTCACAGACTAAGTTACTGTCAGTCGAAAAACTCTGTTGGGAGGTAATATAATAAGAACAGCACAGACAAAACTTCTTTTTATGAAAAGTGTAAATTGAAGTACATTAGTAAAGAGGTAGGTCTTTAGACGTTGTTTGAAGACCGCCAGTGACTCAGCTGTTTGGAAATCTAGGGGAACTTTATTCCACCAACTAGGTGCCTTGATGCATGCCTTCCTTGTACCCTGAGAGATGGTAGCACCAGTCTAGCGGTGCTAGAGAATCGGTGCAAGCGTGGTGCAGTGTGGGGTTTGATGAGTGATTTGAGGTAAGTGGGTGCTGGTCCATTTTTGGCTTTGTAGGCAAGCATCAGTATTTTAAATCTGATGTGGGCAGCTACAAGAAGCCAGTGGAGGGATCGTAGCAATGGGGTGGTGTGGGAGAACTTAGGAAGGTTGAAACAAGTCAAGCAGCTGCTTTCTGTATCAGTGGCTCTCAGAGGCAGACCTGCCAGGAGTGAGTTGCAGTAGTCCCGTCTCGAAATGACAAGAGACTGAACCAGCACCTGAGTGGCCTGTATGGATGGAAATGGATGAATCCTTCTGATGTTGTAAAGGAGAAGTCGAGATGAGTGTGTCAGATTAACAATGTGAGAGGAAAAGGACAGTTGATTGTCCATGGTTACGCCAAGGTTGCGTTCAGTAACCGAAGGTGGGATCAGAGAGTTGTCCAGGGAGATCACAAGATCCTGACATGGTGATGAATCACCTGGGATGAACAGCAGTTCGGTTTTGCTGGGATTAAGATTCAGCTAATGAGCTGTCTGCCAGACATGTTGAGCTCTGAGCAGAAACAAGAGGGTCTGAGGGAGGGAAGGAGAGGATTTGAGTGTCACCCACATAGCAGTGGTATGAAAACCCATGTGAAGATATGACCTCACCAAGAGATTGAGTACAGAGGGAGAACAGAAGAGGACCTAGTACTGAGTCTTGTGGGACACCAGAGTCTGCGAGGAGCAGATGTGGATCCCCTCCTTGTCACCTGGTATGAGCGACCTTCCAGGTAGGAAACAAACCAATGCCATGCTGCACCACGAATTCCGAGACTCATGAGGGTGGACAAGAGAGTCTTGTGGTTGACTGTGTCAAACGCTGCTGAAAGGTCAAGGAGGATGAGGACTGATGACCGTTTGGCTGAGGTAGCAGCATATAGCTTCTCAGTGAGTGCCAAAAGGGCAGTCTCTGTGGAATGTGTCGCTCAGACTGGTTAGGATCTTGGAGGTTGTTCATCAGCTGTCCCTAAGGCACGACTCTGGAGCAGCACTACTGATCTGCCTCCATATCCTCAGGAACAAGTGATTTTAGAAACAGCCCTAAAAACAGCTAATTTTAGTTTTCCTCTGTTTATAAAATTCAAGAAGTACCCCTGTGTCTCCTTAGCTCAATTGACACTACTAAAATGGCAAAGCGAGCTAAAATGAACAATTTGGACTTGGCATTAAGCTGGGATGAGCTTGAAATGTCACTCATTCACTTGCAATTAAGTCACACAATTCAGAAAACACTAATTGCCAGTTTAAATTTTCTTTTTTTTCCCTCAGGTCATGTGATAGTCTCCTCCTAGTAAACTGGACCCAGTTTCTCTTCCAAAAAACAACAACAAATAAATACAAAAGAAACGTACAGAAAAACAAGAAAATTCAGTGCAGCACTTAACATTGCTGCTGTACTACTCTGCCGATAAAATATTTTCATTATTTTTGATCTACTTGATTTCCCAGGAGCAATGTGATGGAATTGCTCATTTTTAAATGTAGTCACCCTAATTTCTTTGTTATTTATAGTGGCCTTACTGTCAAACACTCCGAATGTCCAGTAGGTATAGTTACAAGCACTAACAGACACAGATACACATATTTCATGGTTTTGTGCAGAAGCCCTTTTTTCCTCCCTTGTTGTGTTTTTGTAGCTGTTGTTGGGTCTGAATTAGCACTCTCATTTCCTAACAGCACAGATCGTTCCGCTCTACTGTGTGCAAATGAATTGAATCCAGAGAGTAATTGTGCTGTAAAACCTCAGTGGCTCTCCAGGGCAGCGTCAGGCACAAGTACTGATAGTGACACGCTATTATAGCCTTATTATACTGAAGACACTACAACAGTCTCTCTCTCACTCTTTTCGTTTTCTTTCACTCTTTTTCATTCTGTTTCATCATCCTTCTTCATCTGCTTCTCCCTGTCTGAATGTTCTTTTTGTATCTCTCACTGTCTCTCTGTCTGGTTGTTTTTCTTTCTGTCTTTCCTTCTTTCTTTCTTTTTCCTTCCTTGCACCTCTCCATACATTGTTGTCTATAATTGTTTGTATTATTTCTCCCCCCCCCCCCAACCTCTCTTTTTCCATCTGTTACAGACTATAATGCGGATGAAAGCTACCAGCCGAGGGATTACTTGGCTGCCACTATGCACTTCATGCCGGGTCACTTTGCGTGTGACGTAGTTTGGAACACCGTCATCCAAATCCACCCACGACTAAAGATGGGGCCCAACATGGGAGTGGCACGAGGTGACTACACACACACACACACACACACACACACACACACACACACAGAGACTTTGACTACATTTACATGTACGTCAATATTCCAATATTAATCGGAATTTGGCAATATTCTAACTAGTGCTGAGTCATGTAAATGCCGCATTCCGATTACCCAATTCAGATTAAGACAATATTCTGATAGGCCTTTTAATGGAATTTGATGTGCATTTAAATGTAGTGTAGGCGTTAGTCATTCACACCACCAATTATTCAAATTCTGTGCCATATAAACCCTCTGGGGATTGACTGTCTCAACCTCACATTATTAGTTTTGTGGTGTTTTTATTTTCCCCTTTATTCATGTAAATCAAATTGTCCAATCTGACCCAGCATTCACCAGCCAGCATTGGATTGGTGTGTCTTACCTGTGTGTGTGAGATTATAGTAAAGCTTCTAGAATGTTTCATCTATTCAGTTTTGTTCATTCAGATTGTTTTTACTGACACATTAAAACAGCAAAAGGCATGCGTACTTGTGTATGTTGGTGTAAGCTGGCGATTGATGGTGTTTTATTGTAAATATTGCTTGATGATATTTGATGATGCACATTGGTGAATGCTGCTGTGGGAGAATGTTGGTGTGTATGATAGGGTTTGTTTTTAATGTTGGTGTTTGATAATGTTTGGAGGTGAATACTGATGTTTGTGAATGTTGGTAGGTTGACTTATTAAAACACAAGTATTTAAATGTGTTTTAATGTTGAATATTTGATGGTGAATGTTGGTTTTTAAATGTGTTTGATGTTGAATGTTGGTTTATAAATGTGTTTGATGGTGAATATTTGATGGTGAATGTTGGTTTTTAAATGTGTTTGATGTTGAATGTTGGTTTATAAATGTGTTTGATGGTGAATATTTGATGTTGAATGTTGGTTTATAAATGTGTTTGATGGTGAATATTTGATGGTGAATGTTGGTTT
>JANDJT010000012.1:14036914-14049005 GCA_024331685.1 Stegophilus panzeri
CCATCCCATCTTTACTTCTGAGAGACTCTGCCTCTCTAAGATACTCTTTTTATACCCAATCATCTTACTGACCTGTTGCAAATTAACCTATTTAGTTGCAAAATGTTCCACCAGCTGTTTCTTTTTACTAACACTTACTTTTCCAGTCTTTTGCTGCCCCTGTCCCAACTTTTGCGGCCATCAAATTCAAAATTACCTTATTTTTTCTTTAAAATAGTACATTTCCTTAGTTTAAACATTTGATATGTTTTCTATGTTGTATTGTGAATAACATATGGTTTTATGAGATTTGCAAATCATTGCATTCTGTTTTTATTTACAATTTACACAGCGTCCCAACTTTTTTGGAATTGGAGTTGTACATGTCTGCCTTGTAAAACATCACTTAGTTATGTCGTAATTTATTGTCACTTGTCACTTTTATACTGGTACTTGGTCTGGTTCTTTGCACTATGACAATACTATAAAACATTAATTCTACTTGATAGTCCACACTTAGCTTCTTGTGTCTACTTATATTGTATTGTATATTATTTAATTATTATTCATTTATAATTTATATGTATATTGATTGATATTTGCTGTTCTTGTGTTTTTGTATTTGTTATGCTTTATGATGTTACATGTTAGCCATTTACCTAATATGCTACAAGCATTTTAAAGTACATATGTCCTTGAAATACTATGCAAGTGATAAAAAAAAATTATATATGTATATAGATTGAATTTTGCGTGTGTTTCAGCAGAGCAGTGGATCAGGCACTACGGCATACCACTTGCAGAGAGCACTGCCTGGTGGCATCATGTTGATGGAACTGGCCTTTCAAGTATGTTCTTCACACACTTGCGCCTAGCAGTTACAAAATAATGTTTGATGATTGGTAATTGGGTAACTGATATTTTTTTGTGGAGTTGTGGTGATCACTGTTGTCATAGTCTGAGATAAATCTCTCTCTCTCTTCCAGGGATTTTACTTCTGTGTGAAGCAGTATGCGTTGGAGTGCTCACGGATTCCCATGGGCCAGACAGTTAATTCCCAGGTAATTCTGCATTGTTGTGGAAGTGAAATGGGAGTGTGTATGTCTTATCTGTGTGCGTCCGTACTCTTGTCACCTTTCTTTTTTTTACTCACTCAATTCCACTCAGATCAGGCCATTAATATCAGGAGTTTCTACTAGCTCTGCTAGCCAAGGGTCACTAGTCATCACAGTCTCTCTCTCTCTCTCTCTCGCTCTCTCTCTCTCTCTCATTCTGTCTCTACCTCTCTCTCTTGTCCTTCTACGGTATGTTAGCTTTTTAGCTTTGGAGTGGGTCCAGCTCAGTTCTAGATGAGGACTAATTAAATGTAAGTGTTTGTAAATGGCTGCCATGTTTACCAAGCGTCTCCAGATGTCACTCAGTGGGAGGTACCACACAATTGCAGCTGCTCAAATCAAACAATTAAGTCGTTACAGTTTGCGATTGTTTTTCGTTTTTCTTAAGAGTTGGAGTGACTGAACGAAAAGCCTCTGTGTGTTTTAGGTCAGCATATTCCTGTTTAATGGCCACAATGGGTTATTGGAGCGATGAGTCAGATGCTGAAAGGAATTAATGGGGCAATAATTATCGGTATTAGTAATAATTACCAGGACCCTCTGTCATTTAGAATATTTGCTCTGGTAGTTCTGTGCAATTGATATCAATGTACTAAAAAACAAACAAACACCTAAATCGGTAAATTACTGACATTGAAGTAATGCACGCTAACGCATTAGTTATCAATGACAGCAGTAATAACAGAACATGCCAGTTATTTTATATCACAGAAAAATCTCTGTTTGTTTTTTCAGTGTTGATGCTGAAATTAAGTTTCCGTTTCAGTACATACTATTGTATTTTCTGGTCTATAACATGATTTTGCCTTCTAGCATGTACTGTGACATAAAGTGAAGCCTGTGACATAAACTGAATGAATATGAACATTAAAACTGATTAATGCATACTGTTCAATAATAATAATGCTTGTAAACAACAACAAAAAAATGAATAGAGCTATATGGGGCAGTGGTGGCTCAACGGTTAAGGCTCCCGGTTACTGGTCAGAAGGTAGGGGTTTCAAAACCCAGCACTGGCACAAAACCCCACAAACTGCCACTGTTGGGCCATTGAGCAAGGCCCTTAACTCTCTCTGCTCCAGGGGAACCATATCACGGCTGATGTGGCGCTCTGACCTCAGCTTCCTAACAGACTGAGATACACAAAAAAAAAGAAAGAAATTCACTGTGCTGTAATGTATATGTGACAAATAAAGGCTTGTTCTCTTCTTCTTCTTTGATAGTGTAGCAAACAGGACAGTTAGTGCTGTCCTCCTAGCACATTGAACTTGACATGGCTTCACAAGTGGTCTTCACTCATCTAGGTTGGTAATTGTTGCCTACTGGAGAGACTAATTAGCAGGTGAAAATTGGCTTCCTCTTAATAAATAAGAACTTTGACCATTATCCATGTATTATAAATGACAGAGTTTCAGCTTCGTAGTTTGAGTTGTGTATAGGTACTGTGTAACTAACCCAAAGGGTGGAACGGTAAGATTATGGTTCAAGCTAATATCAGGGGTTTTTTTTAGCACAGGATATTTGTTTTCTAGAGATTTCGGATTTCTTTAAAATTGCATTTGAATTATACTTTAATTCATACCGCCAGAGACGGTGAACAAAAGCAACTTTGCTTTCATATCACATAAACCACAGAAGGAGACAATTAACTTTTGAAGAATGTCACGAGAAGGCAATATCATAATTTCATCAGAATCTCGAATGTTTCCGATTTGTTCAGTAATGTTTCACTCATTACCTAGATTTTACATTTCACATCAAAATAAATTGTAAATGAAAATATTAAAGGGTTGGCATGTTTCACTGTAGTGCTGCATGGGACCTTAAACATTCAAGTGTATGTTGCGTCAAATAGGTAAATATTACAAAGGGTTGGGTTCAGTTAATTCTGTTAGGGATCTGCTAGAATATCATTAATGGCAGACCTTTTCAGAGAATCGCTCTTGCCCTTCAGTATCGACCTGAAGAGACAAATGTCTTTTCATAGATTTACTCTTCTTTAAAAAGTGCTTTTCTTGTAGCACATTTAAAGTGTGGATGTCATTTCTACTGGTATACTAAAATATAACTATCAAACCAGTGTGCAAGCAAAGCTCTGGCTAACATAGTGAGTAAATAAGTGAAGTTCACTGGAAGTTTCACAACATGCTTCCTATTAGATGAGCTATTGTACCCTCAGTGTAATACAGAAAACATTGTACAGCATCCATGTGTTGTGTGTGTGTGTGTGTGTGTGTGTGTGTGTGCGTGCGTGCGTGCATGTGTGTGAAATGTAACTTCTGCGTGTGTTTCATTGCTTCTCGTTGGTCTTTGTATACATTTCTCTTGAGTGTTTCTATACACTGTGTGTATCTCTGTATGTGTGTGTGTGTGTGTGTTTGTTTGTTTGTTTGTTTGTTTGTTTGTTTGTTTGTGTGTGTGTGTGTGTGTGTGTGTGTGTGTGTGTATGTCCCATCTCATCCTCTCTCTCCATCAGGAGCCATCCCCTCGTAGCAAGCCGTTCCCCGAGGCCTCCTCAGACTCTGTGGTATGTCCCAGAATCCTCAGGCTTGTGCCCTCACATCAATCAGGCTTCAGTTCTTCCCCCCTCATTCTCCTTGCGCCTGCAGCCTCGCCCCTTTCCCCCTATTTGCGATTTTCAAAGAGAATGGGATGACTTCTGTTCATTTTCTGCGACTGTCTGTTGCACGATTCTGCCATTGCAGGTTTCACTTCGCTCATGTTTTCCTCACTGATGTCATCTGGGAGACGGGATGGGATTCTTCTAGGGCACAGTGTTGCTTTTTTCTGCAGACAAAAAATTTAAACGTCCTAACCAACACTTCTGTTTCCTGCTAAAATTATTCTATATGACAGCTTGCATATATAAATGCTGCTTTGGTCCTGACTCAGATGTTGCTATTGTTGTTTGAATAAAAAGAAAGTGGGTCTGAGTTGGCGCTACATGGCCAAAAGTATGTGGACACCTGACTGTTACACTTATATATGCATTTTCCTTAAACTGTTGCACAAAGTTTGGAACACACAATATGATGACTTTGTATGCTGTAGCATTAAGATTTCCCTTTACTCTAACTAAGAGTCCCAAAGCAAGATCCATAAAGAAATATTTTACCAAGGTTGGAGTGGAAGAACTCAAGTGGCCTGCACAGAGACCTGACCTGAACTCCACTGAACACCTTTGGGAAGAACTGGAACACTGACTGCACCTCAGGCTTCCTCACCTAACATCAGTGCCTGACCTCACTAATGTTCATGTGGCTGAATGGACAAATCCCCATAGTCACACTCCAGCATCTGTGTGGAGATTATTATAACAGCAAAGGAAGGCTCATATGCCCGTGATGGTCAGGTGTCCATACACTTTTGGCAGTATAGTATAGGTAGGGAAATATGATGATGATGAAGAAAATGGTTTTGATTAAGGCTACTCACTTTTAGTTTCACCTTGCATTTTATTTTACCTTCTGGCCTTTATGGGCATCTGCAGATCTTAGCAAATCACTTACCCTTTACAGTTTGGCAACTCAAACATCATGAAACACTCAATTCTGTTCTCAAGCGGAGTGGGAAGGTGCATCTTTCTTTTGAGCGGAGAAAGGTGATGTCATAAGTTCAGTTTTTAAAGTAAAAGCTCTGGCATATATCTCATCACTGTTTTTATGAGGTTTGTGTTTTTTTAGCTGACCATAACATTATTTGCTAAAACAGGAAAGTAGCTTCCTTTGTTGCTGGTGTACCATCAGTGTTGTCAGTGTCAGATACTGTGCATCAATGTGCAGATAACTTTTGCACACTTTGAGGAAGGGGCTGTCTTCCTCTTCTGCATACATGAGCTCACAGACCATTGACTAGTTTTGCTATGGTTGACAGGAGAGCGAGAGCCAGTACTCCCACCCAGAGAGCATGGGCAATTTTGCTGTCTTGGTTCCCGGCTATTGATGGCTGTGACATTGTCAGGATTCGAACTGGACATTAGGACGATCCCAACTCGGGAGCCTTACAGTCCAGTTCTATGAATGCCAGTTATTTTTTCTATAGCTGGCTATAACATGTTTGCACCTCATCAGCCTTGTGAATATTGGTATCAACATAGCTGGAGTGCTAGGGTCTGTAATATTAATATAGTTATATTGTGTATAATATAATTATATTGATTTGGCAAATACTACAGACACAAATACTACAAACTTGATCGCTTAAATTGATAGTAGCCAATTTGGCCTCAGTATGTATCTATAGGCACCTCTGTTATACATAAATAAAGTATCAGTATAGTGCAGTGACTAGACTTTGAGTGTAGTGGCTTATTTAATTTTTGCTAGCCTATTAATTGGGTTAGCTTTATGTTACAGATTGGGATAACTACAAGAAAGATAAAAAATTGGTCCTGTAATGGAAGGAATACAGGAGAACATGTTTTTCTTTCCATTTTTCTTACTGTGGATGGTGAAGGATATACACTGACCTTAAGTGCTACCACTTTCCTCATTCTGTTATTCTTCACTTAATGGCAGGCCGTGATCAGTTAAGAACTTTTCTACCTGGCCACAGAAGAATCAGGTTCAGGAACTGAAAATACAAAAAAATGCTTCAAGCTGCTGCTGTTTCTAGGAATGTGACACCAGTGTAGTACGGGTCTGGGTGATCACTGCCTTACAAATGTTTCGGTGGCATTAGAGAGGTAAATGAATGTTGGACAGTCTCAGCCATTGAACTTTAAATGCTTTCTTACACAGGCAGAAGAGAAACATTGTTATTCTTCATTAGTATTCAATTTGAAGTGGGTTAGAAGTGGACCACCAGAAAATCGCTCTCAAGCATGCACACACACACACACACACACACACACGCACACACACAAACAAGAGTTGAAAGGTTCAGCTGTGTTAACATAATAGCTGTTTCTCTGGTTTTTTGATTTGATAAGACCTATTTGCATTTTTTTCCCCTGGCTAACGGTCAAGATGAAAGCGGAGTCAGAAACTGCGCTTAGCTCCCCCCCGCACCTTTCCACCATGCTTTAACTACTCCCGGTTGTTGCCTCTCTGCAGTCATTTGCATTTGCCATTAATGCCTTTGTAAGCCAGTCTTTGATGGTGGATTTAATTAAATAAGGCATGATTATTGAGCTGATATCACAGAGGCTTACAAAAGAGTTTCACACAGGCTGGTTTGGCAGCGATGTCCAGGCTGTTAGCATGCAAAATGTACCGTGCTGGATATTGGATGTTGGAAAATTGTGTGGTTGAGTTTGTAGTCAGAGCAGTAAAAGGCTTTCTAAAACACTACATAAACAATAGGCTTTTAAGTTAAGGTCTGGTGGTAGAGATGGGAAATAAGTAATGGAAAAAGGGGAAAACTGTAATGATTACTCCAAGGCATTTTCTTGATACCGGATGTGTACCACAATATTTGGGTTGCTCGCAAAACATTAATTTGTTTACTAGTGAATAACAAGTACGTATAATGCACTACCTATGGAAATACTATTAATTACAGAGTAAAGGTACCTATTATGGTAATATGGACAAAAATGTCATTTCAAAATTGTAAATATTGATCATTTATCACAATATAGAATTTCATTGAAAAAAAGGTTTTAAAGAATATTTTTCTAAATAATGCAGACAGATTGTTATTTATTATATGTATTTTAATGAATTCATATTTATTATATGGGGGGGGCTGCCCTTTATTTAGCCCTGCTCATTTATGTCCTCAGAGAGTTTCATTTTCTTTCTTTTTTATTTCTTTGTTTGTTTGTTTACAGAGAATAGGAAGGTTTGTTTTTTTGTTTTTGTTTTTTTTTTCCTGGGGTTGGGTGGTTTGGATGAGAGAAGTAAAATACCCTGGAAACCTCTATATCAGCAGCTGTCTGATCTTACCACAGATATATAATCTGCTTATTCAGTCACTTGATCATTCAGTCACTCATCAAACTCAACCTTCCAAATTGCTGTAAAAAGGTATAACCAGGATGATGATCAAGCTGTTTAAAGCTCCAGTCTAGCCTGAATAATCAATGACTGTACCATGACATTTTATGGTGATAACTTATAGATCAGTTTATCCATGAATGTCTATTTTCAAGTCCATGTTATGAGCTTTCTCAATCATAATGCATGTGCATGTGTGCAAATGGCCGTGGTGTGTCCAAAGTAGAATTTCTTCTGCTGCTGTTTGGTCTCTGGGGCATAGAAAACCTTGCAGTCTAGAGCTGGCAGAACAAGAGGTACAACTTTGCAGATAATCCCTTTGTCATGATGAAACTGCGGGAAAGCTAAACAAGGCTTTCTTATATAAATATGTTGTCCTTAAAAGTTGGTGCCAGTGCTGAAGAGATTCTGCCCTTCTTTAATTTTATTTATTTATTTATTTTTTAATTTTTTAATTTTTTTATTTTATTTTTTTTAGAAATCTGGTTATTTGAAAAATCAGAGCACCAATCAGCAGAGTAATTGATTATGAACATACAACCCTAATTCTGAAAAAGTTGGGACTGTATGGTAAATGCAAAAAATAAAATAAAAAAGTCAAATTCAGTTCACCCTGTACTATATTGAAAACACATTATTAATATATTTGATGTTTTACTTTGTGAATTTAATTTATTTTTGAAACTATACACTCATTTCAAACCTGATGACTGCAACACACTCCAAAAAACTTGGGACAATCGACTGTTTACCACTGTGTAACATCACTTTTCACCTTTTCTTTTAATAACATTTAAGTGTTTGGACACTGAAGACACCAGTTGGTTAAGTTTAGCAAGTGGAATTTTCCCCCATTCATCAATTATGCATTTCTTCAGCTGTGCAACTGTATGAGCCTGTCATTGCCTTATTTTGCGCTTCATAATGTGCCACACATTCTCAATCAGAGACAGGTCAGGACTGCAGGCAGGCCATGCTAGCACCCGCACTCTCTGCTTACGCAACCATGTGCTTGTAATCCAGGCACAATGAGGTTTGGTGTTGTCCTGTTCTGGATGGTAGCATATGTTGCTCCAAAATGTGTACATATCTTTCTGCATTAATCGTGCCCTCACAGATGTGCAAGTTACACATGCCATGGGCACCGACACACCCCATACCATGACAGACGCTGGCTTTTGGACCTGACGCTGATAACAGCTTGGATGGTCCTTTTCCTCCTTGGCACAAAACATGATTCCACTGTGTTCTACTGTCCATCTCAGATGAGACCGAGCCCAGAGAATTCGGCGGCGCTTCTGGACAGTGTTGATGTTTGGCTTTTGTTTTGCATAGTAAAGCCTTAACTTGCATCTGTGGATGTAGAGGCGAATGGTGTTGACTGACAGAGATTTACCAAAGTATTCCTGAGCCCACGTCAGGATATCCATTACAGACTCATGACAGTTTTTAAGACAGTGATGTCTGAGGGATCGGAGATCACACGCATTCAGAAGTGGTTTTCGGCCTTGCCTTTTACACACCGAGATTTGACCGGATTCCTTGTATCTTTTTATTATATTGTTCACTGTAGAAGGTGAAATGCCCAAAATCGAACTGATTTGTCTTTGGGGAATGTTATTCTCAAAGTGTTGGCTTATTCGCTGGCACATCAGTTGGCAGATTGGCGAGCCTCGACCCATCCTTGCTCTTGAAGGAGACCCATCCTTTTTTGGAGGATCCTTATATACTATGATTAGACGATTGCCTTAATTGTTTCACATCACCTTCTTATTTCAACTTGTCACATTGCTATTAGTCCTAAATTGCCCCTGTCCCAACTTTTTTGGAAAGTGTTTCATGCATCAATTTCAAAATAAACGTTTATCTTCAAAAAACTATGCAGTTGATTAGGTAAAACATCAAATACCTTGTTTTTATGTTTTTGTTTAAATACAAGTCAAAGTACATTTACAAATCACTCCTCTTTGTTTTCATTAGCATTTTCCATACTGTCCCAACTTTTTTGAATTGGGGTTGTATGTGTATGTGTGTGTGTGTGTGTATATATATATAATATATAGCCTTGGCTGGAATGTGGGGTGTGTGTGTGTGTGTGTGTGTGTGTGTGTGTGTGTGTGTCTTCCCAATAGCTGTCAATGCTGTTCACCGAGGAGTGTGATAAAGTGCGGGACCTGATGCACGTGCACTCGTTCAGCTACGATTTCCACCTGCGTGTGGTGCATCAATACCTGCTAGGCTGTCACATGACCCTGAGGCAAGGCTATCAGCTGACCAGTTTCCTGGAGGATTTCATTTCACATCATCCTGACATCCCCAAGTTTGGCCGCAACCACGTCTTCCAGGGTGAGTGCGGAACTCTCCTGTTCTGTGCATGATGCTTAAAATTAATCATGTGTATTTGCCTAATGAACATGAAAAGTCATATTTAAAAACCCCAGTAACACTAAGGTGTGTTCAGGATATTTGTGAGTAGAAAGGTAAATGTCTGCTGTTTGTAAATTTTCATTGAAAAAAACGTAGTTTTAGTGACTGTTCTAGTGCTTTTGTATTTGCACTTCCTGAGACAGATCCTTGTAATATCACAAAAGCTACATCAAACATTATTAACCAAACATGGCTTGGTTGATCAACTGTGTTACAGGAAAAAGGGAAACTGTAAATTTTTTGCTAAATCATTCATTTTGCTAGCATACTGGGATGTGATTTTCAGCTTGGTTTGTTACTTGTGTGCGCAGGGAATTTCTCCATGTCCACGGGAATGATAACGGCTCACCAGCTGTACAATTACATCACCGATCACGCTGGGACTTATGGCATGAAGCCCCTCCGCATGTCCAAGGCTGCAGTGAACATTGAGAACAAGAAGGGTGGGCCAAGTGCGGAATTGCATGAGTATGCGCTAGTGGCTCTGTGGAACAGGTACGACTCGTCTGTTTCTCATGAAAGCTTTTTGGAAATCATTAAATGAAGAAAGGGTGTGAGAAGAATTAATAAAAATAACAGTATTATTAAATGCTGAAGTAAAAAAAAAACAACACATCTAACAAGAGCTTAGACTGAGTGTCCACACATTTTCTCATCTTTCATGTTCTTACATAATAATCTTTCATATATATTTTATGCTCTGGGCAGTGAAATGAGCTGCTGCACATTTCCTAAGATTAGTTAAAATAGCTATTAAAATATTTTTGACTTCAGTCTGGTGTCTCTTTTACGGTCAGAACCAGGCCAAAGTGGACTAAAATTCAGCCTGGAATGTGGCAATGACTGACAGACAGTTTAAACTGGGCCAGAGACAGCTGTGAGTGTCTGATAAAGCTGCTTGGCTCAGAGCTGATTGGCTACTAATACAGATGCCGGTGTATTTTATCTCTTTAACTGCCAAGTGTTGAATCATATGAAAACAAAGTTGGTTTTATGAGAACATTAAAAAAAAAATGTGTTGCTGCTGATTTGACTAGCTTGAGTTAGTATAGCCTTTTATGTCATTAGTTGATCAGGATTCACACAAGGGGCTTGAATGTAAGTGCTAGAAACAGCCCTTTTTATATAGAGTGGTATATATTTTGGTACCAAAATATGGGTTTTGCTGTGCAACACTGAGACCATATGGGGCAGTGGTGGCTTGGCGGTTAAGGCTCTGGGTTACTGATCGGAAGGTCGGGGGTTTAAGCCCCAGCACTGCCAAACTGCCACTGTTGGGCCTCTGAGCATGGCCCTTAACCCTCTCTGCTCCAGGGGTGCCGTATCATGGCTGACCCTGCGTTCTGACCCCAGCTTCCTGACATGCTGGGGTATGTGAAGAAAAGAATTTCACTGTGCTGTAATGTATATGTGATCAATAAAGACTCATTATCATTATAAGGTAAAAATAAAAAATCGTCAGTGTGCACTGGCCAACCTCATGTTCTTTTCAGTATCATATTTTAACCCACTGGTTATTTGAAATAAACTAATTGAAAACCTGCAGTTATAAATGCATTACAGTGCGTTCTTTTTGGCGAGTCACCAGCCAATATTTTCAGGATCAAAAACACTTTTGAATATTAAGCTGCTCTCAATGTTTGAGTTCTCCAGTGATGGAACAGAACTTGTGGAGTAGAAAATGTATTTTCTCACATGTTTTGTATTTCGTCATTGTCCTCTAAAATTGAATCAAAGTTGGATGTTTGTTCTCTCTTGTTTCAGTTCTGGCACATATAAGGACCTGGAAGGGCTGCGGCACCACGACGACTTTGATGTTTCTCTGCTCGTGTGTCACGACGCGGCTCCGTTCGAGGAGCAGTCAGAGGGAGAGAGACACCTGCTGAGGTACTCGCAGCGGAGAGAAGGATCTGAGAAAACGAAATAGAAGAGAGAGACACGTGGGCTCAGTATTATTCTGTGTGACAGTGGACATTTTAGATTTTGTGTGTATGTAACAAATAAGAACAATTTTGTTTTTGTCTACCTATAAACACACACATGCCTAAGAAAGGAGAGGCACATAGATATTTATTGGCCATTTTATCAGGTACATTATCGTATTCGTCACTTACTGCAGGGGTGCCATATCTTGACTGACACGAAATTTCGCTGTTCTCTCTTTCTCATTGATGGATGGCTTAGAAGATGGCTCTCTTTACATGTGTGTGTGTGTGTGTGTGTGTGTGTGTGTGTGTGTGTGTGTTACAGGCTACGCTACTACGTGATCATGACCAGTCAGAGAGAACTGTTCCCTCGGCTTACAGCCGACATGCGCCGTTTCAAGAAACTCCCTCAGATCTACCGTGACCCCGGTGACCTCGGTGGACGTGGTCATATCGAGAGAACAGAGCCAGGCATCATGGGAGGGCGGGAATACGAACATGACCTCTGGGAGGAGACAGCCTTAGCCTTGACCTCTGAGCCTGAGCTTGACCTTGACACTGAACCAGGAGAACACCCATCAGGAGCCGAGAGTGAGGAGGATTCTTCAGACTTCCCAGACTCGTCGTCCCCTCTGTTCCCACTACTGAACAGCGAGGTGATGTCGGCGCGGAAGCAGATCCAGAGCAGCGTGACTGAGGCCATGGC
>JANDJT010000012.1:14049105-14087465 GCA_024331685.1 Stegophilus panzeri
CCTCTGTTCCCACTACTGAACAGCGAGGTGATGTCGGCGCGGAAGCAGATCCAGAGCAGCGTGACTGAGGCCATGGCTCACTGCCGGCGGGATAACTTGTGGCGGAGACTCTTCCACGGGGAGCATGCCTCCCTCGACAAACTCAAACTCAGCAAGCTGGCCTTCGCTGAGCTAGAGGAGCTGCTGAATGCAGTGCAAAGCCGATCTATCGGAGAGATCGACCCTCAGCTGGTAAATACACACACAAACACACACGTAATCTAAACTTTCCCCAGTGGACAGACAAGTCACATTATACAATATTACTTAATACACAAAGACAGTGCTGTTGATGTGAAGCAGAACCCTGGGGCTGCTGCTTCTCTCCACAAAGCAGCTGAAGTCTGCACGTCTGGCTTGAATGCTGAGGTGGCTGACCTGAATATTTTAGACAAGATTATTGAATCATGTCCTTATTCATATGTGGAAGTTGTTTAGCAAAGTTACAATGAAAGTGCAGCAACAGAAGCTGTTAAATAGTTCTGTTCACAGCTGATTGACTGTCTCTCGTTATCTGTAATGTGCTGTCTTTGCCATAAGTGTTTAGTTATTGAGGACAGTAAATTGACAGTACAGTACATTAAATTAAGTTAATGTCACTTGGATGACAGAAATGCATAAGGTATTTAAAATGTATTCAGATACTATATATAAGATAGCATGTAAGTATCATCGCGGGTGTGTTTAGTCTGAATGATTAAGCATATAAAATCAAACGGCTGTTTAAAAACACACAGTGGGCCTCACTTATCAGTCTTTTAGTCAAATTGTGTGTACGTGTTTTCGTCGGTTCCACTAAAAAAACCCGAAAATTCCTGACAGATTTACAAATGTTTTGACAATGATGACTTACTTGTGCATATATTGATAAATGTCAATCACCTGGGAATTACCAAGCATGTTCGTGGCACAGCTGATTTACATTTAGTGTCGTCCATAAACTTTCATAAAGTGCAACACTTAAAAAATTTTTAAAAAACATTTAAATGACACCTAAACGGTGAAGGCGTGCCTCCTAAGCATGGCATGTCCTAAATGGTACAGTATGGCAGCTCAGTCACTGCAGCATCTTTGCTACCATAGACACACACTATCGCTTCCTCCTTTCATAGGGTTTGTCCTAATTGAATAGCTAGTCTTATTTGTCATATTTCATGGATTTGTTTTGGACCGCTTCTACCGAGTCTCACAAAATTGTTATTCAATTATGTTGTAATTGAAACCAATATGCAGCGTAAACTATATATAAAAACTCGTACTTATTCAGTTTAAAGCCCATCAATAGTCCTCACGCAATCTGCGATCGGTTAACGACCGACTTTTAGTAGTGCCTACTCAACGTGGGTCAAGGTCCCTATCCAGAACCTTCAAACTAACTGTTCCTCATGGGTGGAATGAACTTTCAACCTCAATCCAGACTGCAGAATCTGTCACTATTGTCAAAAAACAGCTAAAGACCCACCTCTTCCGTGAACACTTAAATAATCCCTTAAATTGCTAAGCTCCACATTATTTAAAAAAAATAATAATAATAATAATAATTTAAAAACCTTACTCTGGTTCTTACACCTCTACTCTGCGGCCTTTGCTTATCTGGAACTCAATTATAAATCTTGTATAGTAGCACTACTTGTATTGTTCTCCACTTGATATATCGCTGTGCTTGTATTTCCTCATTTGTACGTCACTTTTGATAAAAACGTCTGCTAAATAAATAGATGTAAATGTAAATCAAGTGAGGATCACATTAGTGAGTCTCTTTATAAATAAATTTACTGGCAGATCCTGCTGTTGCGTGTTTCTGCACATTCTTCCTTTTTAACAGTGATGTCCAAAAAGCTACTTCAATAGGGAGAGACAGTAGTGTACCAAAGTACACTAAGTGCCAAAATAAGCTAAAACAAAAAAAAGAAAAGCATAATATGATGTGAAGGACAGGACACAACACAAGGACATATGTCTAAAATGGCATGGATGACTGAAAACCTCCACACACTCATACGCGCACACACACACACACACACACGCGCGCACACACACACACACACACACACACACACACACACACACACACACTTTCATATCCTTGATTCACTGTTCACCCATCCTCCCTTTCTTTCTTTCCCCTCTCTCTCTCTCTCTCTCTCTCTCTCTCTCTCACCCACACTCACACACACACACACACACACACACACAGTGCATTCAAAGTGTTCAGGGAAGTCAGCCTTTAGGAAATTGCCAGAACATTACACAGCTCTCCTGCCCTGTGTCGATGTGTTCTGGACGGCTCAGGTGGTTTTGATGGGTAGCTGCAGTAGCTCACAGCTCCATGGGGGAAACACTACACTCCTCTTCATCACACAGCAGCACACAAATGTCTAACGAGAGTCAGCAGCTTGACCCTTTAATGTTTCTATAATGTCACAGCAGGTCCCTTTTTAACGTCACACAGCACATGCTTACATGTCAGACATTCCCACTGTACATAACCTGTTTTCACCCTGTGCAGGGTTAAAGCTTTTTTGTTGTTGTTGTTGTTAGTGTTTTGCAGAAAGTGTGTTACTCCAGAAGTTATGCCAAATGAAATCTTCTAGCTAATCTCTGTTGGCATAAACTAGTGTAACACAGTCTTGAGCATCTTGTTTTTCTAAGGCCTGTTGGTTGTGCGTCAGTCTGAGTGTGAGTGCGTGATCATGAATATGTCCAAGAGTGTGTGTTTGGGATTTTATATGTGATTTATTTCCCTCCTGCCAACATGTATGGAGGCACTCAGAGCAAAGGCATGTGTTGATCATTGCTTGCAGGATTATCATCCTATTATGATATTCAGAACATACGATATTAGTGTAATAGGAAAAACTATCATCACAGGCCCTAGAAGAAGGCAGCCTAGGTAGGCAGCATGTTTTACCATTGTTAGCATTCCCAAGATCAGAAGGTGGCATACGGACAACATTTTTCTAAAGTTCCTTACATTGCAGGTTATAGATATATATATTACTTGTAATGATACCCAGCAGGTGATTAGTACGCAGCTCTAATTCCTCTTGGTGCTGTCTTTCCTCACCTGAGTAAAAATCGCTTTTGATTATAGCTCCTACAGCCAGCACTACCGAGCACACGCCGTCTCCACTGCTGTTTTCCCTCACAAAATTAAGTCAGAAGTCGATGCTGCTCAGATACGCCATCTCTAATATGTTCGTTTGGATGATGTACGCGGCTGTCAGGCGTGGGCAGGCCCACAATGGCAGGATGGATGGAGCCTGAGGAGGTGTTTCTGCACACGCTGATAAGGCATTGAGAGGAAAGAGGCCAAGAATTAGATTTCCTTTAAAAATCTAATTCAGGTTGCGAGTAAAGTGTGCAAAACTTCCTGATGGTCCTGTTTCTTTCTGAAGTGAAAGATTTGTCCTATATGGAATGTACAGAAATCTAGAGAGGCAACGCATTGTCATTGTCTTTCCGTTCTCTGCTCTTAAGAGCATAACTAACTTGTTTTGTTATGTCAAGATAACACACTAGTAGATACATTAATGATCAGTGCATTTGATTTTGCATCATTCACCTATCTTGAGGAAAGTTGGCCAATAAAAAAAAGCTATCTAAAGATGACAATTTTAACTGCCAGATAATTGGGATCAATTGAGATAACAGCAGTGAATGAATGGTTGTTCCACTAATTAGGCTTCAGTCACCTAGTAACCACTCCAGCATTGTGCTGTTTCGCTAGTATGAAACTTCGATCTAATAAAAGGAATTGAATATGAAGTTTGTATATTTTAATTATATACACATCACATGATTATTATTTTTTTTTTTTCTGTGGTGTATTTAAAGTACATTTTGCTGGTGTTTTATCTCTGTTTTGATCTTGCCAGGGGTAAAATTTGCCTTTAAAAACTATATAAAATTCTGAGATTGAGAGAATTCACATATATGAAATTCATATTTGTTAGCTTCCAGCCTCCATAACCTTGCACATTATTCTTATGCACTGAAATCTAAGTAGTCTGTGTGAGCTAAATATTTTTTTAAAAAAAACAATTTTTATCTATTTATCCATTTCCATGCATCTGATATTCCATATTATTTATTATATGGAAAGGAACAGCTGATATGCCTTATATTCCTTATATATAATAATATGTATAATCTGACAGTCTGATGTGAATCTTTATGTGTTGACAGGAATGTTTTCTGACAATGAATCCTGCCTGGTACCAGAGTCTGATCAAGGTGCTGCTCTCACGTTTCCCACAGAGCTGCAGGCACTTCGTGGATGACTGCGGCATTCAGTACCTGGTAAGCGTTCAGCAGTTTAATGCTGTGTTCAAATGGAACTCGTAATTTCATGCTTTCAGCATGTGAGGGGTAACAAACCATATGTCGTTTAAGTGGTTTAAGAAAAATACTGCTAAGTAGCAGGTCATTAGGAATGCTGACATACTTCACCCTGTTATTTTACTGGAAATGAAGCTAATGATTCAGCTAGCGAGCATACAGCTGTGTTGCCAGGTCTTTTGTATGGATAATGTAAAGGCATAGTAAGAGTGAACAACTGTTGGAAATAACATTTGACTTTTTTTTTAAAGCACCTTGCTGATTTGAACATGGGCTAGTTTTCCTTCTCTTTTTAATAACTAATTAATAGCTAAAGTGGTGCTTGAAATTTTGTGAACCGTTTAGAATTTTCTCTATTTCTGCATAAATGTGACCTAAAACATCGTCAGATTTTCACACAAGTCTTTAAAGTAGATAGAGAGAACCCAGTTAAACAAATGAGACAAAAATATTATATTTGGTCATTTATTTATTTATTGAGGGAAATGATCCAATATTACATATCTGTGAGTGGCAAAAGTATGTGAACCTCTAGGATTAGAGTCAGGTGATTTCAATCAATGGGATGAGGTGTGAATGAGCAGCCTGTTTTATTTAAAGAACAGGGATCTGTCAAAGTTTGATCTTTTCACAACACAACACGTTTGTGGAAGTGTATCATAGCACAATCTAATCTGACATCATAAGTAAGTTTAAAAAAAGAAGAAAAAAAAACAATTATAAACGCTTGACCCCTGTTGTCCGAGTCACCTGGCAGAAATCTGTGATTAGAAAAACACAATTTACATTCGATTAACTTTGGTTATGAGCATTTAGGCAACAGAAACTCTTTTATTATATCCACTTCTCTGCAATTACATATCCACATTTTATCCCGATTACCTTTTGTGTTTTAATTATATCCTGGGATTTTCTTTTCATCTGATTCTTTTTTTTTTTTTTTTTAATTTATGCAACAATTAGCATAAAATCATTCATCAGCATGAAGCCTTGAGTCACCTTGAAGTTTTCTAAATTAAACTCAGCTTGTTACACTTACTCTCTGTTAGAAGGAGGCTCATCTATTTCACATTTTCAGACCTTTGTGGTCTGCAGTGACACTTGCGTGCCTTTTAAAACGTTAAATTAAAGTCTTAGAAGGGATTAGAAGGAATTTAACATGGAATAATAGTCGGCGTCTCTGGACTGTCAGGAGGTTCGTTTCTGCATAATTCTCTAAATGAGAGACTCCAGATCAAAAGAAAGGACTTGGAAATGCTGGATTTTTTTTTCCTCCCATACTTTCAAAACAAACAGTGCATGTGTAATGCTTTAATGCTACAGTAGCTGACCCTAAATGGGTCATGCAGATAAGAGTGCAATTTAACTGAAAAGAAAGGCTTTGGGAAATTGAAACATTACTATTTTAAATGTTGTCATTCTTTTCCAGGCTGTCCTTAACCAGAAGTTCACTGATTGCTTCGTGCTTGTCTTCCTGGATTCCCAGGCAGGAAAAACGGTGAGCTATTCAAATAGTGTCCTTAGAACGTTTATTCATTTCCATTTTGTGAGCAAAAGTGACAAGGCAGTATGAGTTCAGATTCCTGTTCTCCATCCTCCTGCTCCCTACAGAGCTTGAAAGTGGTCTTTAGGGAGCCGTTGCCGTCCCAGGCGCAGCCGAGCAGCAGTCCTCCTCCGCAGCTCGTCTCCATGTACCACCACCTTGAGTCTGTGATCAACACAGCCTGCTACAACCTGTGGACGGGTCTGCTGTAGGACACTGATGGAGGTGGGCACGCTTTAACAAGGAAAAGGCACTGTGAACATTTATCAAGGATTTATGCACAAGCCTGCTGTCTCTGTCTGTGTATCAGGAAACACACAAGCGCTATAATCTGAAGATGAGCATTTAGCTGTTGGTTGGATATAAAAGAACCTGCCAGGACATACATAACCAATTTAAATTTTACTAGCTTGCTTTCAGGTAACTACTGAAAAATCAGATGAAGTGATGTGAATGGAATTGTAGAAACTTCCTAACAAACACACCAATCCAACTGGTTGGAGAATGCTGGGTGAGGGTTGGGCTTTGATAGGGTGGTCTGACAGGATCCAGTGCTGCTGAAATGAGAGGAGAACTACCTCACAGTGAACGAATCAGACCGAATAACTTATAAATGTGAAGGGTTTATTGCATTTATGGCTTTATTTGTCAAGTGCCATTGGTGAATAGAATAGTCCAAAGTCAGAATCGTCTTATTAATCTTATTTCTTCATTAGGCTGTTTTTGTTCTCTCCTCTTTAGTTGGCTGATGACAGTTGATTTTTTTTTTTTTTTTTTTTTTAAGTTAAACCAATCCCATTAAAAACAAAAAACAAAAAAAGAGCGAAAGCATCAGAGAAAGCACATTTGATTTAACATTGGCATTTGATGCACATGCACATTAATGACTGACCTCTAAATGAATGTGGATGCATGTTACATTTAAACACCTGCTGACACATCAGTGTATACACGATAATTAAAGTTACTGTTAGTAGTGCTAAGTAAGTGCTAATCACCATTTCTTCCATCAAAATGCGCAAAATTCCCTTACTGCCAGTACGGTCAATCCAGAAGTGCCTAGTTTTTCTTTCTTGAGGAAACTGCTACATTGTCTCAACGTCGTGAGGAGGGTCTTTGAAAATCACATTTTGGTTGGGCTTAATTCTGTCATTGTTGTGTCATGAAGAGTCTGTCTCAGTTTACAGGCAAAGCAGCAGGGAGATGTCTACTCACACACACACACACACACACACACACCTTAGAGCTCAGTGGTAGCTGTATGGTTTGTGTGTGTAAGCCAAGTATTAAGGAGCCTTTTCGAGTGCTTCTGCTTGTACTCTGTTGGATAGGACTATGTTACTATGTTCATGCATTCTTCTGATTTTCTCTTTTAAGTGAAGGACACTGGACACTGGCTCATTGTGTGCATTTAGGCATTATTATAATCAGAATGAATTGACTTGTACATAATGTACATAACTAATTAATTTGTAAGTATGCAATGTAACAATAAAAGAGACATTGATACCTGAATCACTGAATCCTGGATTAAGAATACACCATGTAGAGTTGCCATATACTTAGGTCTCTTTGTAGGTGTACAGTTACTGTATTGATCATCGTCCCTTTAGACGGACAGAGACAACCTGGTGGTGGAGGATTCTCGGCAAAGTAGTGCCAATGACATGGTAATGTGTGTGACCTGGTTTTTAAAATCTAATTTTTACAAATGCTTTTTAATACTTTTAGACCTAAACAAAAGGGAAAAATAACACGGTGACAAGTAAAATGTGGACATTTTTACTCCAAGTTTCTTGTCTGCTTGAATTCTCTTTCAGAGTTATGCAAATGTTAAGTAAACCCAGTGATCAGTACGTTAAAAACAGAAAATGTAAAATGTGAAACCAGAAAAATCTCAAAAGATCATTTGCGATTACAGATCAAACAAGATGTTAAACCATAGGCTCAAATTTAAGACTTGATCATTAAAATACAACATATTGATAGATAAGATGACCTTAAAATTCATAATATTTAATAACTTTTCAAGTCAACAGCATCCTATGGTTGGGAAAAATCACACTGATGCACAGTTTAAGAACGATTTATACACACTGTGCTGGACAAAGATGTGGACTAATGTGGACTAAGTGTGTTTAATAAAGTGTACATGGTTTTTAAAAATCCACCACAACACTCTTGCCATGTGCACCTATTGTCCTTTTCCTAACAGAATATTACATTGTGAAATTTACAACTTCGACATCATAGCAATTTCATCATAGAATCTCTCTCGAGTATGTATTGATGTACAGTCAGTCCTCAACAAAGCACCCTAAACTTCTAAAAGGCTCCATCCAAACAGTCCTATCAGTAAATCTGTGTAATTACTGCCCCAATTTCTGAAAATGTGCTTACGTTTTCTATCCTTAGTTTCTGCGAAGCAGGCTAGACGTGCTAAATCTCCCTGTACAGTATATGGGAGTAAGAGATTTCCTCCTAGATTAAATGTTGCTGACAGCAGGTAGCTGACAGAAACGGCTCTATTATATTCTAATAAGGCTGAAACATGGGACTGGTCCCAAACCACACTCTATAAACTATACAGGCCACATGGTGGACTACAGCAGACTCGGTAACTAATTTCTAATTTAGTAAAATGGTTGCTGTAGTGTCAGCATGTCAGGGAGTTAATGTGTTTTGGTGAGACAACACCTCAACAGTGCACAGTGACAATGTGATTCGATTGACCTGTTTTAATAAAATCAATCATCTATAATTTTGTCTGGAGCTCTAGTTTCACCATCGTCAGATCATTGCGGATGTGTTCGAAAGCATTATATTACACGGACCCTATCTAAATAAATGCTTTCAAAAGGTCCACAGTTTGGATAGTCATTATTGATCTTCCATATCAATTATAATAACATCGTTTGGAAGCTACTTGTTGTGGTGCTTTGGTGATTTTCATGAGTGAGTATTACAGACGTGTACAAAATCACTGCACTATGTAGTGAACAGGGTGTGGTTTTACACATGCGACTTGTCAGTGTTTACTCTCCTGGTATTTTTTCATCCAACCCAGGCCATTTTCTGTAGAACCTGCAAAGAGTAGAGAACCATTTCAGCAAAAAAAAAAACCAAAACACCTCTTTGAATATTTTTATATTCATTACAAACTGGCCTTTGTGACAAAAAGTAAATAAATATCTACTTTCATCTAAAAGACTTCACATTTGCATCACAATTCTCTTTAATTCTTGGTTCTTGCTCTAATTTAAAAAGAAACAAGTCAACCTCCAGCTGTCTCTTGTATTCTTGTATTTTCCAGGTTTTTGTTCCAATAATAAATGGTACAAGCCAACATATTTACACTAGTCTATACTTTATACACATATCTGTGTACTTTTATTTAAAAGATATTCGTTTTGTATTTCTTTTGTTTTAAACATACTTCTATTATGAATAAGTAACATGAAACATTCATGATTGATTGGTTATCCGGCTATGTGCGCTCGCTTTAAAGTTACAGAGCAAGATATAACTAGCGTAAACAAGATACGTGTATTTTGATCATAGCAGTGAAGCTGGCTAGACTACAATGACCTGTCAAAAGTAATCACACACAAATACTGTGAGCTGATTAAGGCTTTGCACTTCATAAAATTATAATCAGATTCATAAATCTGCAGCTGTGACCGAGTTGCATCTTTACGTCCTTGATGTTAGATTACAATGCACAGCTTATTTTCTTACAATCCTGATGCTCTTTATGCTGGCAAAGAACACTTTTATAACTTAAGGCTTTTGTCTGAAAAATAGCACTGTTGTAAAGGTTTGACAGGCATAAACTAAGTGACTGGCTGAAACAAATAGGCTCCGAGTTTCAACTACAAATCAGAGCATTACTAGGGCTAACTATGGGTTTTAAAAAGATAAAATTGGGAATTCAGTGCTGCATTCATGGATGACATTTTTTTTTTCTCCCTGTAATCTTTGTTGAAAGTCAGCTTCGTATAAACTAGAACTGGGGGATGCTGGACAATTCACACAATATGATTGGCCCAAAGAAGCTACTTGAGCCAATGATTTGGACTGTTCTTCACTTAAACTTAATGTTTATGGCTTCCTTGTATGAATTCAAGGATTGTATCCTGAAAATACCAGTGCATTGCGGAGTCTTACTTGCTCTAGTAGGCTTACCTGTCTAAAATATCGAAACACATCTCAAATATTTTATGTTGCAGTGGTGCAGCTGCAGTGGTAGCTCAGTGGTTAAGGCATTGGACTTCTGACCAGAAGGTCATGATCCCAGCACCACCAAGCTGCCACTGTTGGGCCCTTAACCATCAACTGCTCAGTTGTATAAATGGGATATATGTAAGTTGCTCTGGATAAGGGCGTCTGCCAAATGCCATAAATGTAATGTTCTTAGGAAAAGTATTGAGAACCACTGCTTCATTTCTTTTACTGTGAAATTTAGAAGTATAGAAAACATAATGCTGGACACACACACACTCAAATCTCTTTAATCGGAGCCAGTCAAGCACTCACCCAGAGGTTTGTATTCACAACCCACATATCCCTGGTAGCCCAGTTCCTCCAGCAGCTTAAAGATGTAGGGGAAGTTGATCTCTCCAGGACTATCGGGTTCATGGCGATCAGGAACTTGAGCAACCTGGATGTGACCTGCATGCAAACACAAACACAGGAGCTATTATAGTAATGAACCTGATTTATAATTGAATGAGGCTGATTATTTATTTAAAAAAAATAATAAATAAATAAAAAAGCTTTATGGCACAGAGCCATAGCACATTCAATTTCCAGTCACATTTCTAAGTGCTTGTCATAAAAGAACAAATTACAAGCAGTAATACAATGAATGAAATGATCAAGTAAGAAAACATTCAAAATCAAACAATCCTGAAATGTTTTTAAGCATGCACTACTCAACCGCACTTGAGACAGAAGAGGGACGTTTTAATGCATAGTGAAGGAGAGCACTTCTCTGACATCTGCAGTGGTAATAAGATTAGAAAGGGCATGACTTCAGTTAAAGTTCATCTAAAATGTGCAGTCTGACATTTAAAGCCAAGGTATAAAATAAAAGCAATTTCTATCTTTTCATGCACTCTTCAATCATAACGATCGCTTAATGCTGTCATTATACTTCATTTGTATACAGTTTCTGTGTTTTTAAAACTGCACTCTGGTTTTTTGTTGTTGTTGTTGTTGTTATGTTGCTTAATAAGCCATCAGATCCTTACCCAATACATGCAAGTGTACTGTATGTCTTAGGGGATGCAGATAAAGACTCTTTAGAACATTATGTAAAAATAAGCAGGGTTCCCGTCACTGCTTAATGGACTAATCTGCACTAGGAACTAATTTCCTATTTTCTCTGTTATTGCAACACTTTATAGTTGTAAAATGATCAAAAATACAGGGGGGGTGCTTATAAACACTGACAGTGTACAATTTCTAGATATAATCACTGCTATTGAATTAATCACTTGCTAATCATCTTTGTGAAATCATGGATGACACAGTAATGGGTCTGATCATGATGTATTGACCATCACTAATATTCAGTATAATATGCAGAGGTGCCAATATCTAGCCATAGCATTTATGATTTTTTTTTTAACCCCTTGCTACAGTGATATTGGAGAAACCCAAAAATCTGCTTTAGCTTTCTCAGCTAAAGCAGGTGTCAAGTAGCATCACAACAAAATATTGCCTTGCGTACATCCAAAAAACAACAAACAACTAACCAACCAAACAAACAAATTATCTAGGTAGTTAACATTACCCCTACATGCTACGATTTGTTAGCAGTGTTTAGCAACAGATTTTATGTTGCTTGTGGATTTACTAACAATCCCAAGGCTGGTCTATGCTTCTTCCAACTTCTGCAAGAATCTGTAGGAGGTTCTTACATATTTGCAGGTTTCCATTAAACTCGGGCGAGGTAGTAAAGAGGAAGTAGTAATAGGTAAAAATGTGTGTTTTGTTGGAGACAAGGATGCTACAGTTTTACTGCATCTATGTTGGATGATAGAGTATAACATGAAGAGAACTAACAATGTACAGTAGGGTCTTTGCACTTTCCATTAAAGCTCATACGACTTCCCCCTCGACTTCATACGTCACTACTGGCTAATCACTGCACAGGTTTGTGGCATGGTTGACGTTTCTGTTTCAGAGAGCGATCCTCTCAAAAGTGATTTCCGAACCTTCCAAAAGGCTTCAAAGGCCTGGTCAGAAGTGAGCATAAAACACATAAGAATGCTTCCTATTGCTTTTATAGTTCACCTTCCACTGAGACTTACAACTGAGTGTTTTTTTCTTTGCTTATAACAAATACATTTCCTCTGGAAATTTCAAAACTAGATGTTGAGTGTATTCCTTGCCTATTAAGGGGAAATATCTCCGGATGTTCTGCGTCAGGTTCCCGTCCATTATCTGCCAGTGGAAAATGTCCTGCAGGAGGAAAGAAAATGATGGCTAATGTCAAGCACACATAGAAACCTCAAGAGACTTCTGTGATTTAGGGGAAATCTCATCCTTCTCAACTGGTGTTTTATCTTCACTGTCCTTAATCACATCTCACTGTATCCCCTTGCTCTAATGTCTCTTCAGAGTAAAAGCTGACAACAGAAAGTGAGCTGAGACACATTATAGCCATTTCTCTGCTGCCTGGCTTTGTGCCTTCAGGCTGCACAACAAAGTCACCAGATCTGATTTATTTAGCTACAAAATCAAGAACTATTGGAATATGGTTTCTTTACCTTCAGAAAACAATTATGAGCACTTCATTACCATCCATAACAGTATCAACTGCACACACTGCCAAAAATGACATTTTAGCAAGTGAAAATACCTTGAATATAGTCAAATCTAATTAGTATTTCCTATTATAAAATTACAATAACGCAAATATTATGAAACATATTTCTAGACATCTACTCATTTGAAGCTTGTAGTTTTCCTATTCTACTGGCAGATCATTTTGCTTATTTTAAGCATTTATTTCTACAAAGAAGCAAAATTATCGGTCAATAGAATAAGAAAACTGCAAGCTTCAAATGAGTAATGTCTAGAACTATCTTTAATAAGCATATATTTAATTTATTATAATATTATAATAAGAAATACTAGATACATCTGACTATATTCAAGGTATTTTCAATTGCTAAGATGACATTTCTTTTGCAGTGCATGAAATAGTCTATCCTGACTAAGCACTCTTTATAACCTTTGTCATTATCAGCTTTATATATGCTACCAAACATTAGTCCTATAGGCTACGGCTAAAATGTTTTATTATTTAGAGCAAGGGTGTCAAACTCAAATTCTGCCTGTGCAATTTTGTTATCCCTTGAAGGGCCATAATGCAAATCTATTAATTTAAAAAAAACAACAACAACAAAAAAAAAAACAACTTATCTATCCTATAGCTTAACACGGATAGCTAGAACAGGAATGCAGATGGTTACTACACTACAGCTCTGTTGTGAATTCTAGATAGTGTTTTTGAAAGGTCACACTGGCTGTATGAAACGAGACAGAATGCCTTGGGCTTGAACAAAAAATGTGTCCCTATAATCTGGAAAATGCAATATATCCAAGGCACTATTCTGTTCAGGATCTTGATTAGACAACGTCTTGGGTTAGACATTTCTGTCTGCTTTAAGTGCTGTAACTATACTTGACTTGTGTATGGATCAGTACTCCTGGGAATATCAGTAGTGCAGTCATGTGCACCACTGTATAGTTGGAATAGTATTAATAATTGTGGGATGACATGAAATGCCATATAACACTGCAATGTAGATGTAGTACTTTCCCCAGTGTGGTTTGGGAACATGCTAGAATGTTTTTTAAACCAATTTTTATTCTTCATTAGTTTATTAAAGCAGGATACAACTTTCCCTCTTATATAATACAAGGAATGTGCATTTTCTGCAAATAATGATTTTGTGGGTTTTTGTTCTGTCATCTGTGTTATTCTGATATATCTTCATACTGATTTGTTGCAGGTATTATTTAGAATGCCTGACTAGAATAAAATGTATTTTATTAATGAATATAGAAACATAAAACTGAATACACATATTTCCTGTTCTTATAAGCAACTATTGTAAATGAAACGTCTTTTTTTTGACTCACCATCTGCAGTTTGATGTTTGGATGGTCAACTTTCTGAAGGATTGCAGCTGCTATAAGAAGTAACAAACATCAGTGGGGGCAAACATCAATTAATAATATTCTTTTTAAATAGTAATTACAGTAGAAATATGTACGTCCTAGGGTTTGTTTACCATGTAAGCTCCTTGTTTCAGACCTAGACTACAATTTGAATAAGATGTATATTTCAGAGTAAATACAGTGACTCGAGATGAAATCCAGAGTTACCCTGATGTGGTGAATCCAGGAAGTATTGAGGGTCAGTTATCCTTGTGTTGATAGGCTCAATCAATCCCATAATGCCCTCCTGAAAATTAAACAAGCATTGCACTTTCTGTGCTTCAAAATGTATACTACAAAGTAATAAACACTGAAAAATACTTAGTACGCAATGCCGTCATTCCATTTAACAGATAAAAATGAGCAGTACGTTTTTTCCTCATTCATATTCATAGTCTAATATGTGACGTAAGCAAATTATGCAAAGTAAAAAACTAAAATAATAAAGTCCATTTGTGACATGTGAAAAGGTCTAGATGTGTAGATGTGATTCACCTTAACTCTGCCTTAAATCCACCACTACAAGTCACACAGTCAGTGCAGCAGTAGGATGCTGGATTATAATGTTTAAAATATTTCTCCACTTATCAGAGGAACTGCATCAGTCCTTCAAGAAACTGACAGATGTTTATTGCGTGCTTCTTCATTCTTACTTCATCAGCCCTTTCCAATATAGACTCCATGGTTCAAGTTAAGGACTATTCATCAGTAGGGTAAGCATTAAGATTCCAGCACTGCCACTGTTGGGCGCTTGAGCGAGGCCTTTAACCCTGAACTACTACAGGGAAGCTAGAGCTGACACTGTACTCTGAACCCAACTTTTATTCCAGCCTGGTACATGCAAAGAAAAACATTGTTCTGTACTGTACACACAAGTATATGTAGATGACGATAAAGGTCTCGTCTCGTTTTTGATCGCTGTTCGAGCTGTTTCTGAGTTTTATACCCATTACTCAGTGTATAATTGTCTTTGTGCTTTCCAAAGTGTGTACAGTCAGTGAATATAAGGAGTGGTGTGCCCACTTGTCCCGTCCCCCCCCAAGTTTTTATTTTATTTTTATTTTTAAATGTATTCCTTGTTATCCACAATGTTCTAGTCTAATTTATTTTTTAATTCTCATGCACAAGCTGTGCAAGTTGTGTGCTGCCTCTTTTTGGTTTTGGAGTCCACTTTAGATTGACTACTATAGATTTACTTACTCGGACTGCTTGTGATCAAGTCTAGTTTGTTACAGAGCTAGTTTGTTATATCTAAGATTATAAGACAAGTCCTTGTGTTATGGCTTGCCTTATTACTCAGACATTTTGTATCCTGACATTAGACATACATAAACATTTACCACCTGCCACAGAAAAAGATGTGTCTTCTCCAGCACAAACAAGGCCAGTTCTCTAATAATACACTAAACCTTGGTAGAAGTCGTCTGGAAGGGTTTAAGGCTTGTTTTACCTTTGATAGAATATCAGCAGCATGCTTCAGGTTCTGCACAAAGGTTGTTTCCATTTCCACACCAACCTCAGACAGCTGTGCCCCTGCAGGTACCCGCCCTGCCATCACATGGATCCTGCAGAGAAACATGAACAGAAGTTCCAATTCAAAGGAATAAGATAATGGAATTTAGCAAGTCTAATGCTTAGTGATTTTGTTAGCTTCAGGACATCTCACCCAATTTAAGGTCCTGTTGATGTAACCCCAAATTCCCACTAGACTAGTGCATTAGTGTCACTAGAGTAGTGCATCACACACATTGTGAGCACACTCATTCTTCATTTTTATCAAGAAGACTATTGCAAAAATGTACAAACTTGTCAAAAAAACATGGGGGATTGGAAGCAGATGAAGTTTGGACAGCACAGCTCAATAAATATGTGACATAAGACAGTGGGGCAGTGAATAAGAAGAATATGCATCTTTTTGAGTATGATTTTACATAAAGTTCACTATGTATAGACTGTGTAGTTGTAGGATCTCAATTAATGACTTTGGAGTTAATGTTTCACTTACGGAAGTGAAAAAAAAGCAGATACGTTTAGAAAAAACAAAGGCAGCACGATGTGGACTCTGGTTTTACCTTTATTGTGGGTGTGGATTGAAATACTTGCTAAAAAGAAGCATAATTGCTGCACATTGGGAAAAAAAATCTTTTCAGAAAGATGTACAGTGTGAATTCAACTGTAGAGTACATTAACACTAAAATAACATGGAATTACGCAGTGATCAATAAAAGTGTTAAACAAATCAAAGCTATTTTATATGTTAATTCTTAACAGTATTTCTTTGCACACTCTTTATATCTTCTCAAACAGCTTCATGAGGGAACATCACTCAGGAGGCTTTTTTTTTCTTATTTTCTCTAATAAGCTCCTCATTGCTTCTCTTAAGCTCTAAATGAAAACTAATTGTTTTGGGAAGCTATTTAATTTTAAGTGGAAACTACATGCTTTAAGTTAATACTAACTTTTAAAAATACATTTTGATTTAGAAATAAATTTGAACATGTTCAATAACTTAACTGTTTACATTTGACTCAAATTATATAAGAATTATCAACTTATTATTCATTTATTTAAAGTCTTATAGTCAATGAAAAATATATTCATCCTTGTGTGTCCAAATTTTGACTGATAGTGAGTGTGTGTGTGTGTGAGTGAGAGAGAGAGAGAGAGAGAGAGAGATATTTCAATGAATTTATCATTTGCATTTATTTGGTAAACAGATAAAGTGATAACATTAAGTTAATACAAACTATGTATCCTGTCAGCACCTGCTAAAGGTATACATCTTGTAGTCCAGAAAATATGCGACAACAAACTAACAATACCTCTTGCAATCCAGTGCTTTAGCATACTGTACAGCCTGAGCCAAACCCTGTCTGAAATCCTGCTCTCTCCCAGGCACAGCACCCAGGCCCAGCTCACCATTCTTTACATCACCTGAAAAATCACACACACACACACACACTTCATTAATGTTGAGTCTGACTTTTAAAGCAACAATAAATTAGAATTAGGTCATGCGTGTAATTAAGCTGCCTCCACAATACAGTAAGAATTTTTCTGTCACTTCAATCATCACCTCTTTAAGATCTCAAGTCTGAACAGTTTGTCTGATCTTAGAGAACAGAATGTGCTTTGTGTGTTATAGTGCTTTTTACAGTACAGACTGTAGCCAAGTTCCTAGTGGGCAAACCAATAACGACAGTGGCAAAGAAAATGCTTTAGAATAGAACAAAGGAAGAAGAAACCTTGGGAGGAACCGAAGACTCGGCAAGGTCAGTCCACAATCTATATACAAAATGAATATTCATGGCTTGATACAATATACTAGGTATTACTGGAATCATTATAGTGTAGTTAAGGAAGGAAGCGCATGTAGGAATAGGACAGGAGTTTGTGTGTCTCAGGATGACAGGAGTCAGGAGGTTATCCACAAAGAGCCAGTGTTTCATTCCAAATAAGCAGACAAAGACACTCTTTGGCACCACTGTATTTTATTGTACTATAATAGCAGCCCAGTCCCACTTATGAAGATCAGCTGCCCAAGATTTTGTTCCAAAATAAATTAATCCAATATAACCAGTCTAATCAAGGCCCTAAGTGGCATTCATCCTAAGCGGTGGTGAGAATCTCTGTTTCAGGATGGGGCATTTCAAAAAAAAGGACAATGGTTCAAGATTTCCCTGCTCTAACAGACCTGCTCCATAGTGTTATCAAGCCCTGTAAGGAAAGAAAAGGCTTATAAATGGAACAGAAAAGTAGGTCTTCAGACCTGGAGCTGGACACACTTGCACTAAAAGAGTTAGGATGAAAGGCCCAACTCTCAGTGCCTGTCAGCCAAGACAAACACACCAAACCCTCTGGTCTATTTGTAAAGAATAAAACACCAGTACCACAGTCTGTTCATATTTTGCCTATGGATTCTAAGGAGGTCAGTTATTATAAGCTAAATACTGTTGTGACAATTTTTGCTTGTGTTATGTTACATTATGTTTGTGTGTTATCATTGATAACACTTTGTAAGCATGAGCACCTAAACTCCACCAGTTGAACATAAGTTTGATCATTAGTCAGAGTGGATAGTTGAATCTAAGCTATACGTAGAGAGTAGGTAGTTTAACGCTAGCGCAGTGTAGAATTTTGATTGCAGCACAGACACTTCGGCAATCAGAAATAAACAAGATGTATTACATCAACGATCAAGACGTGTCTAGACACACTTTTTTCACAGCGAGATGTTTACTTCAAGTTTGTTATATGTGAACTGTAGATAAAATAAGAAAAACAAAATGCATTTTGCTTTCCAATAAAATGCATTGGCAACTCAATTTTTGGTCAGCCACTGACTTCCAAATCATGTATTCTAGCTGTAATTTTTGCCGTATTTCTGAACACTTTTAAATATTTTATCATGTAGTATAAGCACAGACTCAATTGTAAGTTGCTTTGGATAAAAGCGTTTAGCAGATGAGTATGTGAATGTTTAATCCAGGCAGCACAGTGGCACAGATCCAAGGTCCCTGGTTCGATCCTGAGCTGGAGTTTCAGTCTGTGTGGTGTTTTCACATGTTCTTCCTGTGTCCATGCAGATTTGATCTGTCTTCTCTTTTTCTGTTTCCACCAACCTCTTAAAAACATGTCAGTTGGTGGATTGGTAAATATAAACTTCCTCTAGGTGTGAATGGATGTGTGCATGATGCCCTGTGATGCACGGCGTTGCCCTGTCTAGGCTCCGGATTCACCGTGATTCTGAGCAGGATAAAGTGGTTACTGATGATGAATGAATACATGAATGAATGAATGAATCAATCAATCAATCGAGTGCCAGCAGCGCAACAAGGGCAAGCTGGCATTTGACCTGGCACTTTTCAAACTAATTGTGCGGTGGCCTAGCACTTCAGGCAATAACACAAAGGTCTGACTCAGTTGAAAAACCAATCAAAACTTTCAGTTCAGCTAATAATCGTGCGTTGAATCAGTATCGCTAACATGTCAGTATCTGATGTGACACATATTCTGTATTCTGAATCGATTAAAGTAAAGTCATTCCTAAAATTACATTCTTCAAATAAAGTAAGTAAAACTATATGGGAAAAGGTTTAGCAAAACAGACAATTACAGTGACCAATGACCCATTGCAGAATGTGAACATGTCTTCGATTTTTAAAACATATTTTAGAATGAGTGCTATCAAACTAATTTGTGAACTGTTATTAGCTGCCTGAGGAGTAAAATGCAAAATGAAGCACGTGGGGTCGAAAAAAACTACTCTGACTTTCAGTAAAAGGTGTGTTGTGCCCTGTTATTAAAAAAAATCTTGTATGGTAACACTAATTGTATTGTTCTCTGCTTGATATACCACTTTGCTTGTATTTCCTCATTTGTCACTTTGGATAAAACTAAATGTGAATGTTATCAGTCTGTACAGTACAGGATTTTGCAGTGTTTTTTTGGGATTGTTGCAGCCAAAAATGTTTGATTTTGTTGAGGCTTTTTTCTAAATTTGTGATGCGACTAGCAGAGTTTTTGTTGTTGGGGTTTTTTTGCAGAAAACTACATGAATTGGCAAAACTGCAATTCAGTGAAACTGAGTCTTTCAGAGTGATATTTGTTGGTAAATGAGACCTTTTAGTAGTACTCATGTTCGACGCATGTGAATCGAAGAGGGCTTTGACCGAATGTACGTTGTGATGTAGTCACATGACACGTCTTGGCCCAAATCTGAAGAAAATCTATAGTAATTTTGTTCCTATGTTAAGTTCCTCTGAATATTGCGGAGTTTGCTTGATTGTGCATTCATTTCTGCGATCGCAAAATCCAGGAGGGACTGTGTTATTGTATAGACCCTGGCTCCATATAGCGCTAAAAGCAAAATACATAGTTAGTCTGTATGATTTATAGACCAATGGCAGATGTACATATTCTCTCAGACAAAAATGTTGCCATCTTTGGAGTAGTGGTGCGACCCCTGAATCATTCAGTCGGTCAGGTGTTCTCAGTGCCCTGTACCGGTTCAAGCTTCCTTAGAGCCGACACCTGAACCTCACACCATCTAGTTGTTATGAAGCTCTTCTGGTTTGAATCAGGTGTTAGAACAGAGAAAACTGGAGCTTGATACACCTACTTCCATTCACTGCTAAAGGTGAAAAGCTCAACTCTCAAAGCCTGTCTGTGAAAACACAAGTGGAGGAGATAAAGTAAAAGAAGACAGTCCATAGCAGGTAAATATTGGTGGGAATACCACTTTACACGCCATGACGGTGTGCTTGGCGGCTGTGTAAAGTTCAGTGAGTAAGTTTAGCTGAACTTGTCCCTGACATGTTTGTATGCTCTTACCCGGGGGAGTGTTAATAAGAGCCACTTGTAGTCCAGTTTCCTCTCGGACTTTCTGCAGCTCTCTCATGTCAGAGCCGTACAGCCAAGCCGCCTCCACAGCCTGGAAACCTGCACACGCAGCTGCTCGCAGTCGCTCAGTCAACTCGGGCAGCTCCGTGAACAACCAGGAGATGTTTGCGCAAAATTTAAGCGATGTCATGTTCTCTCGTCTGCTTCGCTGTTTGCGCTATCGACCCTTTATCTAACCTACCTAAAAAAACAAAAGATGATTAGGTAAGCAAATCATTAACCTAACGCTTACCCTGTTAGCATGCTAGTCTGCTTAAGCAGCTGTTTCACAATGCCAGCTAGCATATTAGAAGCGATTTATACAGTCTCAGTGCGCCTGCATATTTGCTTATTTTGTTGGATAGAGAGATAAACAAACAAACAAACAAACAAATAAATAAATAAATACACAAGTGACAGGAAACGTTTATTTGACTTGGCTTGGTGTTTCAGTTTTGTTTGCCTCAGTCCGGTACTATGATAGATTCCGGCTCTTACTTATTTTGCTGTCCAATCGGCAAACGCCAGAGTGTGAACTAGCCAATCATAACGCAGGAGGCGGGTCACTACCAGCCAATCTCTATTTCCAGAGTTTAAATAAGAAAAATAAGTTATTAAAAGTATAAATGAATGAATGTACAAAAAGAGAATAGAAATGGTGGAAAATCTCACATTAAGGCTAATGCTGTCATGTTAAGGCATGATACACTGTGTATGTCAATATTACTCTAACTCCCTAATATTTCCCTAAGTGCTGTCATATTTTCGACTATCTCATTTATTTGCTAAAGAGTTCTGTTGATTATTAATTAATGTCTAATGATTCCTAATTATTGTCCTGGAGTATTTTATTTCCTGCTCTCACATATCTCACTTATATAAGGAATAAAACATGACAATGCACTTTGTTATGTAAGGAATAACACACAAGAGACCGTACTGTTATAAGAAAATAATACATGCAGGGGTGATGCGTTACAGCAAGACACAAAGCTGAGTGTATTATTATTGTATTAATTTTTCTGCTTATACTACAGTAATTTACCAATGATTAAGACTTGTTCAATTTTAATAACACTTCTTAATGCACTGTTTATAGTTACATTTAATGTCATGGAATGTCCACGAGACAAGTTAGTGCCTGTTATCACTTACATTATAGCAACTATAATAAACATTCATTTGCTCACCAGCCTCTCTCTCTCTCTCTCTCTCTCTCTCTCTCTCTCTCTCTCTCTCGGAATTAATAAGACAAATCACAGCTTGTCATGTGACTGAGAAACCGAAAACTCGATTGTATTAATTAATTAATATCAACCTATCATTTATGTTACAGCCAGAACTACTGTCAGAGCCATGAAGTTATAGCAAATACATGCATCCCTTCTGATTCAAGAATTCAATCATACTGTGGTATAAAGAAAAATATTCAACACCATGGTGGTGTGAAAGGCTCCAATGTGAAACGGTTACTGTTACCACCGTGAAGTGGATTATTTTCTAATAAAAGTTAATTCAGAAGCTCTTACACCACAGTAATTTGCCAGTGATTACTCTACAATTATTAATTTGTTAATGAATGACATCATGCTTCTTACCTGCTTAGTTCATGTTATCAGTTGTGTTATAAATGCTATAAACAGTTGTTCCATCACCAGCCTTTCAAAAAAAAAAAAAAAAAAAAGTAGCTTGTCATGAAAAAAAAAAACCTTACTGACAGTTAGAAAGCACTGACACTGGGGAACTTTATATATGTTAATATATAAAGTTATAATCTATAAATGTTAAATAAATGTCTCCTTGCAGAGTGCTTCATCATATTGATGATTTTATATATATATATATATATATTTGTTCAATAACAGCATTCAAACGTGCTGTGGTATAAATATGAATAACAAGATCTACTCTGTCTGCTGAAGTGTGAAATAATTTTAACATTTAGGACTGGGGTGATTTCAGGTGCAACTGGGAATAGAAGTTCTATGGATGTACACTAGAGAGAACAAACCTTGTATCGCTTTCGCGAGCTGTGTATCTGACAGTGGTAAATGGATCAGAAACTGAAACACTGCTGGTTAGTCTCACTCTCTGAGGGTGATTCAGCCTTGCTTTAAGTCAATACAGTAGGGCCATTCCGGCATTATGGATGTGACAACTGAACTCTTATTGAGGTGAAAAGTGATTCACCGCCCGCACAAGCTTGGCATCAGTTTGCATATCTTAGAATGCAACTTTCTCAGGGAAAAGTCTGCTGATTGCCCTGCTGAAACAGAGCAGTGCGTATGCGTGAAACATGCTGCTTTGTGTGGGAGTGCCCTTTATATCTAATGGATAAATTATGCAATTTCTTACAAAATTCAAAGCAGTTAAATATAGAGTAATTGAGCACTACAAGTTATTGTGATCATAATTTTTTTCCCACATTTTTTGACCTTAGTTTTTTCCCTAGCTAGCTGTCTTTAAATGGGTTGGCAGAGATGCTTGAATTTATCAGGGCTACCAATTTCAAAAACAATTTTGAAAAGTCCACTTACAGAGTCCTTTGAAAGTGATATATGAATATGTAAAAATTTCTTGGCTGTACACCGCCCGGAGAACACAGCAGATCCAGGGTAAAAGTGTACATAAAAATTACATTAAAAAATGTCAGTTGGATTTGTATGCTTGGCGTGGTAGGTAAGCAGTAACATAAAGATTTTATAAAGTTTTGCTTCACACTCTCAGCTCAGCAAGAGAGAGAGCGAGTGAGAGAGAGAGAGAGATATCTTAAGATCAAATAAATATATGTGGGCCAACAAGGCTCAGGTGTGCCACATTAGTTATGCTTCTAGCTCATCCCCAAACACCTTTCCAATACCTCATCTTGAATCAGGCTTTGGTGGATCAGGGTCAGGCTGAAACCAGTAGGCCTGAGGTATAATTCCTTGAGTATTGACCAGTACGCTGTATGTCACTTCCAGAGTGGGGAAGGTGTGTGGAACTGTGTAGACAGAGAGCACTGACCCACTTCTATTTGTAAAGTGGGTAAAGTGCCCTTGTTGTCCGCAGCCCCAGCAGACCTGCCACTGCCCCATTCAAACTGTCTGAGGAGCAACTGTGGCACCCTAGGAAAAAGAGTGGAGAAAAGAATGATTAAGAGTGTGGGAGGATTTTGCCTGGGCGACATGCTGAGCAGATGCTTACAGCATGGCAAACTTCATCTTTGTCTCCCAGCCTGTCAGCGTCTGCTGGGTGAACTCCCTCGTCAGTGGCAGGGATCCGGGTCTGTGGAGAACCGGGTGACAGCCAGTAGGCCACCAGCTGGGCTTCCCTGATCAACAGACCTAGAATGCAGAAGCCCCACTTGCCCTTGGACCATCACACAGCGAGGCCATACCCTCAAATATATCAAAGTATATATCATCCTGACACGATATCTTGACATTATTCAGTAAGGGAACCCCAGCCAACCATTTCTGTTTCCCTAGAGGAGAAGATGCATTTATAAAGTCAGCTCAAGCCCTCTCCATTGAAGCAGGCATTATTATCTTTAGTTCCCATCTGCCATCTCTCTCAAGGCCTCGGACCACTCCCAGGTAAACAACGTAATAACAAACCTTTTATAGAGAAAGTAAATTGTGTAGGGGTGAGTTGATACATAATGTTCTTGACTGCTCATTTTTCTTTTCCATTTGATGTGTATGGATGTGGTAGTTAACGAGCATGAAGTTTTTATGGATTTCAGGCAGCACCTGCTTGAGGTGGTAACTTGGAAGGATCAGATTAAAGCAATATATCATAGTGAACATGTCTGGATGTGGAAGTACATGTGACATCATCTGACTGTCACAATGGAGATGTTTATTTTTCACTAACATTTTATAGACAATAGACATATGTAAATAATCTGATTGAACTGCCAGGTCTCAGGTGTTTCAGCTTTGTTAGTAAATAAAGTGCAAGCATGACTCTAAAACTGCCACCTGAGAAAAGCACATAATCAGCTAGGTATTGTGTTACATTATTGTATTAGGGTATTGTGTTGAGGTTGATTTACGGCGTGAGGAAATTGCATGATCTTATGCTCCTACAGAGCTACGGAGTACATAATCAACATTAAGGGAACTACAGTACACTCACTACATAACTAATTACATTAACACAGGCTATATGACTAGTGAAGACTAGGGTATGACCATGCTTCTAAGTAAATATTGTGTTTGAATTTGACTCCCAAATCTGTCACATTGGTACCGTGACCAGGATTAGACTCGATACCTTTCATTTTTGTCCTTTCAAGTAAGAGGAAACTATAGTGCAATTGGCCTTAGGCAATTAACTTTATTTAAAACTCCACTTCTTTACATGACTCTCATTAGGACAGAATATATTATTTATTTCCCAATTCATAGTCTTTCAAGCATTTCCTTAAGTTGGAGATATTTTGAATGCTATCCTCACCACACTAGCTGTGTTTGAAATCATATCTTATACATAAAGGTATTTTTTATATTCTAATCTAAAGGATTGGCACAAAGGACACATCCTGGGTTTGTACACAAGAGAGGTTTGTACATTCAAATACTAAGCATTTTACTGTATATACTGTATAAAACATGACGTTTAAATGTATGCAATGTAAACAGTTGTGCCAGAATACAATTAGTGCTTCCTTGCATTAACTAGCTAAGTTATGTTCTTTGCTATTCTCAGTTTAATTTTCAGTCCATTAACATTAACAGTTTTAAGAACGAAACCGAAATGGCACCACAGTTGACTCTCTAACACCAACATTGGTACCCAAGCCGATTCTCTCCATTATCTGCTACAAGCCTCTTCCCTTCTATTCTTTGGTGCATGATGGGACAGCCTGAAATCCATCATTCCACTCCTTTTAGCAAATATATTCTTTTTACTATTTGTTACATCTATTTGCGTTTCTCACTGTAAAAATAAAAAATAAAAAAAATGGGACAGGGGCAACAAAAGTACTTTTCCAGCATTTTGTTGCCCCCGTCCCAACTTTTTTGAGACATGTTGCGGCCATCAAATTCAAAATTACCATATTTTTTTTCTCTAAAATTGTACATTTCCTCAGTTTAAACATTTGATGTGTTTTCTATGTTCTATTGTAAATAACATATGGGTTTATGAGATTTGCAAATCATGGCATTCTGTTTTTATTTACATTTTACACAGCATCCCAACTTTTTTGGATTTGGGGTTGTAAACTGTTGTAACCGTTCTGATCATGTAACGTATAACAAATTCAGCTATAAGGCTAACAGATTTTGTCTGGTTGCTCTAATGCAACACACAGCTACAATAGCTTCACACAGTTACAGATACCAAACTAAATATTAGACTCCCATAGTTAAAACCTAGCCCCTTCTTACATGTAATATAGCAGCATTCCTTCTGAGATGATACATGATGGATGGTGAAACAATCATTCACACAAAATGAGACTCTGAAGGTTAAAAGTTCATTTATACATGTAGTTAGTATTGTCATGGTCCTCTATCATAAGCTAGTGCTACCCCTCATATTCACTGAAACAGTTAATACCAATAATGTTTTTTCATTTGAAGATTCAACCTGGCATACATAGACGCCGTGCTAAATGGTAGTGCACTCGGTTAAAGCAAAACCCCTTAGAGGTACGAGCTGGGGCTACTGGGGAAAGCAGGAGGGTTATTGGAGCAGGAAATTGAAAACAGGATCTCTTCAGGCTTCTTCGATCTAAGCACTAACAAGCCTGCTTTAGGGATGACCGAAAGAACCTTCTGCATTTATTGATTTAGACTTCAGGACTGGAGGTGTTGGTTACCTTCTGCTCTCCCAGTGGCAAACATTAGCACTTCAAACGGTGGACTAAATGTACACTTACTTTACACCTTTACCAGGACGTTTACCACGTTTAGCACTCACTAATTGTCTCACTCACTGTCTCGCTCATTATCTCACTCACTCAGTCACTGTCTCTCTCTTACACACTGTCTTTCTTACTGTCTCCCTCGCACTCTCACTCACTGTCTCACTCACTATCTCACTCACTATCTCTCAACCTCACTCTAACTCACTGTCTTTCTTACTGTCTCCCTCGCACTCTCACTCACTGTCTCACTCACTATCTCTCAACCTCACTCTAACTCACTGTCTTTCTTACTGTCTCCCTCGCACTCTCACTTACTGTCTCACTCACTATCTCTCAACCTCTCTCACTCACTTTCACTCAGTATCTCTCAACCTCTCTCACTCACTGTCTCACTCAATATCTCTCAACCTCTCTCACTCACTGTCTGACTTACTGTCTCCTTCACACTCATTCTTATTGTCTCATTCACTGTCTCGCTGTCTGACTCACTGTCTCTCTCACTTTCACTCATTGTCTCACTTTGACTCATGTTCAGTTTCACTCATTGTTTCCCTTACTGATGCAGTCATTTTCACTGTCTCACTCTCCTCACTGTCTCTCACTGATCATCACACTGCCTTCTCGCGAATTTTAAATGTCACTGGTGATACTTGACTGATTTGGCTATTTGGTTTAAAATTGATCTAAATTTCATTCTTGTTCACAGATGACTGAAGGAAATGAACTTAACACCTTTTTGGAAAGAGTTATTCAGCATGATCAGGTGTAAAAAAATGTCCCTGATTCTGATATATTTCATAGTAATTATTATGAAATGATTCATTCTCATGTATTATACAGCAGGACTGAACAAGCAAACTTTAGAAATGCGCTCTGGTTGCTGACTAGAGAAGCAAATTCTCTGAATCTTATTATAGCGCTGGCCCTCTGAATGCTTCCTAACAGCTCAACCTCACCAGAATTACAAACAGGACCGGAGCATCAAGCTGAGCAGAATAGGGGAATAATAATATCCACACCAACAATGAAATTAATCATGGAAGGAAATGGATTTGTTCTGCAGGGGAGGCAGTGGATCCGAGGCCGTATTTGATACACAGTACATGTCACCAGAAGGAACACAGTAATAAAACAATTTCCTCATTGGATATAGAGGATGTGTAAAGGCTATGAGACTTGTGGCCTCTCTGTTTCTCTATTAGACAACGCACGGCCTCAAACATCAGATATTACACCACTTTGTTATTCCTCTAATATTACTTGAGCATTGGTACAAAAATATAGTGCTCCACTTAACACTTGAGTCACAGCACTTGAAAAGATTTGTTTGAGGGAATTTTGAATATGAAAAATGAGAATGGTGCAGACACAGCCACAACAAGTTAGATTACAGCTCCATACAAATCTTGGGAGCTATCTCTATCTCTCTCTCTCTCTCTCACTCTCTCTCTCTCTCTCTCTCTCTCTCTCTCTCTCTTTCTCTCTGTTCAAATCAACAATTAAATATAACTTTTTCAACAGCATGAAGTTGGTTAAAAGGTCGTACCAAAAGACATCCTGTGTGCTCAGGTACTGGAAGCTGAAACACCTTGTATAGAGAGATATCAGAGGAGAATGACCAGACTGGTCTGAGCTGACAGGAAGTCTATAATAACTCAAATAATCACTCTTTACGACTGTGATGATGAGAAAAGCATCTCAGTATGCCCATCACATCAAACCTTGAAGTGAATGAGCTACAACAGCAGAAGACCACAGGTTCCACTCCTGTCAGCCAAGAACAATAATCTGAGACTATCATGGGTACAGGCTCACCGAAACCGGTAGAAAAAAAAAACAGGTCATTTTCCCCCTAAATTTCAACTGTCATCTAGTCATCACAATTTGGCTCACAAATTCACTCAGATCCTTACGCTTGCTCATTTTTCCTGTTTCAAACACAGCTTTGAGAATTGACTGTTCACTTGCTGCCTAACATATCTCACCCCTTGACAGGTGCCAATGTAACGAGAGAATCAATGTTATTCACTTCATGATACTGATGCATATATATCTTAGTTGAGAACTACTTAAAATGTCAAATGGAACAAACAAGCCAGTGTCAGATAGCTATCTATCCAGTGTAGATATATGAGAATTATTTTGTACATTAGTTAGGCCAAAACACAACACATAAGAAAAGGATCATTATAATATAACAAACTTGGACAGCTGTCCTCACATACATATACACATAGAGAACAAACATTCTGGCCGAAACTCTCTGTCACACACTATTTCTGATGCAAATCTATACCCCAGGAACAGGCTTGAGATCTGGATCTCATTGTGAGAGAACTGTGTCTAAGGATAAGGAGTGTATGCTTTTATTCTTTTAAGTAAACAGATAAAATGCTCTCAGCTTTTTTTTTTTTTTTTTTTTTTTTTTTTTTACAGTTTATATAATTTAAAATTGCTATGGTAATTTCATCTTAAACTTATGTAGTCCTGTTATTTTCTCGACCTCTTCTTCAAGTTTGTTTGATCATATGAAGACAGTGGTAAGTAGGAAGCACTTCATGGCATTATGGCTCAAATGGAAAATCTATTTCAGCAGTCACATTCTACATCCTGCTATGCCCGCTCTCTCAGCCTTTTCCATCCATTTCTCACCACCGCACATTGATGCTTCGCCCCTGCACTGTCAATTATTCATGCCTCAAACAATTACTCCTCAGCAAAAGTAATGCAAAGAATGTGCTATGGGCAGAGCTATTAAAAATTCAGATATGCTGTATGAACTACCTTATTGTTTCTCCTAATGTGCTGCAGTCAGAAAAAAATAATAAAGTACCAGATTAAATTTTCTCTAGATGCTTCACAGATTTACATTTTTTTAAAAAAAAGCTCGAGAAACATCCTAATATCTAATATCAGTTTGGAAAAAATTGATAATTGGACCTTTGAGAGCACTAATAGTTTTTTTTAAAAAAGATAGGATACATTGGCTGGTTTGAATCAATTTTTGATATGGCTCTATGATTCAAAACAATATATATGAGGCAAAATGTAGTAGAAGATAGCAGCTGAATTGATTGTTGTCTGTCCAAGCGAAGGAGGCTTCACTTGGACAAACACTTTCTCTGTGGAGGAAGTGTGGCCTCTGTATCAATCCTAGTGAAGGCGGTGTGGTTTCTGTACTGTATTTATCCTAGTGAAATAGGTGTTACCTCTTTATCACTGTGCCAGTGAAGGAGGTGTGACCTCTGTGTATATCCCAATGAAGTAGGCGTCTCCTCTTTGTCTCTGTCCCAATGAAGGAGGTGTGGCCTCTCCGTCTCTGTCCCAGTGAAAGTGTTGCCTCTCTGTCTCTGTTTTATTGAAGGAGATATGGCCTCTGTGTCCTTTCTGTCTTTGTCCCAGTGAAGAAGGTGTGACCTCTCTGTCTCTGTCCCAGTGAAGTAGGCATGGTCTCTTGGTCTGACCGTCTGTTGCAGTGACAGCTGTTTGCCTTCATAATGCAATATCATATAGCATTGAAATGTCTCTACTGTTTTACTGTTCTGAATTCTTGGTTGTTTTAGTTCTATCTTTCTTCCCCTGGATTGTTGCTCATGTATTGAGATATTCACTGTAGTATCTCACAAGAAGAGCTACACATATCTGAAAAAGCTTTTGCTATGCCGTGGATAAATGCACTGGCATCACTGTCAAACAACTGTGCTTTCAGTAAACAAAAGTCAGTGTGTGGATGGCCTAATAAGGATGTGTCTTGAATCACATCATTATACTAATATATTAAAATAACTTGTGAGCCTGATAAATACACCATGTCTGTCAATATCTACTGTAGATAATAATAATATATTTAATTTATATAACACCTACCCTGTCCAGGGTGTACCCCGCCTTGTGCCCGATGCTTCCTGGGATAGGCTCCAGGTTTCCCCGTGACCCTGAAAAGCATAAAGCGGTATAGAAGATGGATGGATGTATGGATGGATGGATATATAGCACCTTTCCAGAGCTCAAGGACACTTTACAATAGAGATACAGTAGTACATAAACAATGAACTAATAAATATTAGTGGAAGATAAACAATGAATGATTGAATGAATTTGAACTTTGACTACTCTTGTTGGTAAGAGGAAAACTGTGTTCATTTCATTCTTGACTAATATATCAGTATAGGTATCCGGATTATAGCCTTGCTATGATTCCCTGTGCTGAATTCGGTACTTTCTGCACCTCAGACAGGGAGATAGCTCATTTAATTGTAAAGCAAATCCAAAAGGAGCCTGCTCCAGTGTGTTAAAAATGTAACTCATCTCAGACTCCTTTGGCCACCTTTACAAGTGCCCTATTTCCAGTCCCTGACTTCATTAGCTGCCATGTGACAGACAGGCTTCTGCTGACAGTGACCAATTATGAGTGTGTCACCAGTTTCTGTTACACACACACACACACACACACACGCTAGCAACCCGCAAAAGCCCTTTACTGCCAAACAGGAAAATAATTAAAGTCATCTATTTATAATGCCTCTTCAAGCTAAAAGAGCACATTTGATTATTCTTTTTCAGATGCACCAACTAGAACAGCCTCACGGATGGGAAAACAATTGTCACCATAGAGGGAGGGAGGGATGGTGGGAGGGAGGGGGTGTCTAGCGCTAAATTGAACAGACAACTTGCTGAACCTTTCAACTCGGCTTGACCAAGGCTGTTCCTGTGACTAGAAAATCACATGGGAAGAGAGAGAGAAGGTGGGGGAGAGATATGGGGAGAGAGAGAGAGAGATAGATATATTGAGCTTTATCACATGCAGACAGAGGTGAGGTTTAGTATTCTACAAGTGCTGTGTAACCGAACCAACAGACCTTATGTCTCTGTCACCACCTATATCTTCCACACAAAAGTAATCACATCTGATTTCACAGCCTGCTGTCCATGGTCACAATTGCTTTTAAGGATTTAATGATTATTGATGAAAGTGGCCTTCTTCTCTGTTTTGATGAGCTTATATTATCCTTTTCTTATCCCACCTCCAATCAAATGGATGGTGTTTTTTAACGATCTTTTCTTCGTTGAAAGTGCAGCTCGATCACTGTCTGTATTTTTGGCCAAATCCTTGTAAAATGTTTGTTTTATCATCTTAGTAAAAATCATACCAAATAATATTAAGTGTCAGTGTACGTCATCTGGCTCTGAGCCAGCTGATATTAAAATGGATTTAAAAATACAAAAATTTTACTAATGGAAAAACATGGAAAGATGTATTTAATACGTGTCTAACCCTGCAGAAAGACAAAGCACAATGGCTGGTGAATTCTAGTTCTTGCAAGTATAATATATATATGCATATTATGTGATAATAAATACATGACATTTTTGGCAATCCCAGAAACCTAACTTTAGCACACACATTTTAAAAAATGTTTTACATTGCTACATGGTACAAAGACGACATGTATCATTATATAATTGTTATATCTGCCCTATTATCCTCGTTGCATCTCATTATCACAGAGCTCCACTGCACTCAGATTAGATGTATATGCCTAGCTATTGATTAACCTCATATTTTTTGGTTCATCTATGGCAAGCAAAAACAAACGCTCTGATCTTGAATATCAGGCAATTACTTAAAGTTGTTAACTTTCTAGCAATCTAAGTGATATATCAGTGTTTCAAAATCAAATGAATTGAACGTGTTGATCTGTGTCCTTGCCATTTTGAAGCATCATTTGGTTTGTTATCTTTAGAAAATGGCTTATCTAGAGATAACGAATGAATGATAGAAAATATGGTGTGATCATAAGATAATGGTGCAGAAAAGATAATAATGTAAATTCAAACTCTTGCAAGTTAAAAAATAAGGCAGCATTTTTATTGGATGTGTGTATTAAAGGTTAAAGTCCAGAGCAGTGTGTGAGATCCAGGCTGGCTTAATGCTTCTGTGTTGCTGCTCATGCCAGAGGGAGGTGATGGAGGAATGGCTAAAAAATGTGACGCATTCTGCTACTGAGTCTCAGGGGTGAGTGGTGCAGTCAGCAGAGCCAATCTGCTTTCCTTTGAACACTCACAATGTAGTCAGGGATGTGTGTGTGTGAGTGTGTGTGTGTCAGTGTATATACAGTGGGGGAAATAAGTATTGAACATGTCACCATTTTTTTCAGTAAATATATTTCCAATGAGGCTATGCACATGAAATATTCACCAGACATAAGTATTAACTCAAGGAATCTGGAAATATAAAGAATTCATAACATTAAAGTTCATAATTAAAGTTATGTGTAATAAAGTGGACTGACACAGGAAAAAAGTATTGAAAACTCTAACTTAAATTTATTTAATACTTTATTTAGGCGGAGAAGCCTTTGTTTGTAATGACAGCTTCAAGACACTTCCTGTATGACACTTTTGGTAGGTACTAACCACTGCACACTTGGAACAACCCACAAGACCTGCCGTTTTGGAGATGCTCTAACCTAATCATTCAGATCCATATGCTTGCCCATTTTTCCTGCTTCCAACACATCAACTTTGAGAACTGCCTGTTCACTTGCTGCCTAATATATCTCAACCCTTAACAAGTGCGACTGTAATGAGACAATCAGTGTTATTCATGTCACCTGTCGGTGGTTTTAATGTTATGGCTGATCAATGTACATATGTATGTTTATATGTCCAGTGAATGAGAGAGGAAACAGCCAATCGAAATTAATAATCAGGTGACTGTGTGCGGAATGAAGTCCAAAGTGGATCAGCTAAGGATCTAGAGTTGACAGGCACTCTAGGAAAACCCTTGATGTTTTGAAATAATACTGTATATAAAAAAATTTATACAAGGTTCTCCTGGACTTGAAGTGGCTTATTCTTTAGGGATACCCCAAGCAATTTCTTACATTTTGAAGTCAGCAGTACAGACAGAAAAGAAAATGTTGTCAGCTATAGGTGACTGTTATTCAGCTTAAGATTATTTAGAATCAGCAGCTGCTTGTGACCCTAGATTTTGGTGGGGCAGGGCAACATTAATAATCAAATAGCCTGATACAAAATTAAGTAAGATGTATGCTATAAGCTACTACCTGGCGAATTTATAGAGTAACCCCATAATAGGCAGTTGAGAGTCGACAACAGTCATCATTTAGCGGCTTGTTTTGAGCAGATTTACATATATATTTGTTCCGTTTGAGATTATTTCATTATCCAGAAAATGTATTATATTTAATTCTTGTGATTTGCTACAAAACAAGGTCTTGGCTGCTGCTTTTTTAAGTAGCCCAACCTTGTCATTACTGTAATTGTCCTGTCACCTGCTCCTGTCCTGAGCACGGGGCAGTGTTATTCCTCCCCTAATGGGCCTGTTAGTGTTTGTTGCAGTTCTTGTTTTTTGAACATTAGGAGCAATAATAATAGAAGCTATAAGTACTCAAAATCTAGAAAGGTGAGCAATTCAGTGGAACATCTTGTCTGTCAAATAGCAAGATGTTTCTAATCATTGGTCACTCAAAGGAGGTGATTAGTATTTTGTTAGAATTTAAAACGTGTTTAGTTGGTAATGAAGACTTTATGAAGATGATGATGATTTGTTGAACGGCTGATGTATATGGTGGGGCCTTACCTGCCCCTATGGACAAGACACCACTGATTAGTGTTCTGATTAGTTACATAATCAATTAAAGAAAGCAATATCATTATTCTAATTGTAAATTGAAATTGAAAAGCTTGCAATCAACCCATGTGCTAAGTCTATATAATCAGTGGATGCTCACTGGTTTCTTATGGCTGTTAACGTAATGAACTTGGCAATCAAATCATCAGATACACAGTAGCAAAAAAAATGCTTAGCTATACATACATATACAATGGATATAAAAAGTCCACACACCCATGTTAAAATGTTTGGTTTTTGTGATGTAAAAAAATGAAACAATGATAAATCAAAGCAGAATTTTTCCCACCCTCAATGTGAAATTACAACGTACATAAAAACAGTGATTTTTATCATTTATACATGGACAAAACAAAAACTTAACAGGGAGGCTGCCAAGAGACCTACGGCAACATTAAAGGAACTGCAGGAATACAGTACTGTGAAAAAGTTTTAGGCACCCTATTTTTTTTTTGCACAAATTTTGTTATAGATTTTTTTATTTTATGACTTCTACATTATCAAATCAGTACAAAACCATTTTAGATTCCCAAACATTAGTTTTCTAGCACAAAATTAAATGTTACAGAAATTAAATGTCTGTATGTCATTAAAGAAAACAGCATATTAAACATCTAGAATGTTTTTGACGCTTACCCAAAAATTCATGTAATAAATCCAGAAAGGTCCTAAACAAAGTATTAGTTTAGGGGTGTGCACACTTATGCAACTAGGTTATTATAACTTTTTTATTTTTCATATTTTTTACCTAAAATGTTTCTGATTGTTTTTCAATTATTTTTTATATGTTGTGATTTCACATTGAGGCTGGAAAATTTTCTAATCTTGGTTTCATTTTTTTTTTTTTTTTTACAACACAAAAACTTGCCATTTTAACAGGGGTGTGTAGACTTTTTTATTTCCACTGTATTATTCTTAATCTGGCTGCTGAATGAATCTTGTTAAACTTCAAAATCCACTAAGGAAATAGGTGATATGATGTGATATGAAATATGATATGTTATTCATCAATTGATGTATCTGTACAAAAAAACTAACTCATTTCTGGTCAGAGTCTGTGGGTAACATATAATCCCCCCAAAATTAATTTGATTGGCAGTTAAATAATATCAATATCATCAATAAATGTAGTAAGTAGAGTAGTACAAGTAATAATAATAATAAAAATAGCAAATAACATTTATAATCACAATTGTACATGCAGGAATCTTGCATCAATTATATGGATTAGCAATTATATCTTGCATCAATGGGGATTAGTATCAACATGTTTAATAGTTTGTAGATGTGAATCAGAGACACAGACATGCATATTTATCAGCTCATGAATTCTTCAGTTGAGTAATAAATGTATTCGCATGCCAACTGACCCAGATGTAGAATTTTAGACAGATAAACCTGGGCTATTCAAAAATGCTTAAAGAGCTTGTCTGAGGTTATTATATACAGTGCCCTACACTAATATTGACACCCTTGGTAAATATGAGCAAAAAGGCTGTGAAAAATTGTCCTTGTTGTTTAACCTTTTGATTTTTTTGTTAAAGAATTTTTCAAATATACTCTGTTCTCATGGATATCAAACAACTGCAAACACAACACAGGTTTATAAAAAAAAATCTTTGTTAAATATAGGTGTGCAACAATTATTGGCATCCTTTTAGTCAATACTTTGTGCTAATTACATTTGCCAAGATAACAGCTCTGAGTCTTCTCCTATAATGCGCTTCTCCTATAATGAGGTTGGAGAATACATGGCAAAGGATCTGAGATCATTCCTCCATACAGAATCTCTCCAGATCCTTCAAATTTCCAGGTCCACTCTGGTGGTCTCTCCTCTTCAGTTCACCCCACAGGCTTTCTGTGGGTTTTAAGTCAGGGGACTGGGATGGCCATGGCAGGACCTTGATTTTGTGGTAAACCATTTTATGTTGATTTTAATGTATGTTTTGGATCATTGTCCTGCTGGAAAATCCAACCACGGCCCATTTTAAGCTTTCTGGCAGAGGCAGTCAGGTTTTCATTTAATATCTTTTGATATTTGATAGAGTCCATGATGCTATGTATCCTAACAAAATGTCCAGGTCCTCTGGCAGAAAAACAGCCACAAAACATTAAAGAGCCAGCACCATATTTAACCGTGGACATGAGGTACTTTTCCATATGGCTACCTCTCTGTGTGCGCCAAAACGACCTCTGGTGATTATTGACAAAAAGCTCCATTTTTGGTTTCATCTGACCACAGAACCCGATCCCATTTGAAGTTCCAGTAGTGTCTGGCAAACTGAAGTCCCTTGGGTTTATTTTTGGATGAGAGTAGAGGCTTTTTTCTTTAAACCCTTCCAAACAACCTGTGGTGATGTAGATGACTTCGGATTGTATTTTTTGTAGATTTCTGACCCCAAGAAGGGGTCAATTCTCCAGCTGTGATCCTTGGAGATTTTTTGGCCACTCGAACCATCCTCTTCACAGAGCGTTGAGACAATATACACACGTCCAATTCCGGGTTGGGAAAAATATTTAGGATGGTGGCAACAAAATGCTCGAAAAGTAAATGTTACTAAAAAGAAATAGCTGGAGGTTAATTGGCAAAAAGTCAGTAACATGATCTGGTGTAAAAACAATATTTTAGAAGTAAAGATTGTCAGAGGTTCACCAATCTGCGAACAACTGTGTCTACAATTTGTGAAACAATTACAGAATAATGTTCCTTAATGTAAAAGACTATGAATATCTCATCATCTACAGTACATAATAGGGCTGCACAATTAATCGAATATTGATCATGATTACGATTTCGACTGCCCATGATTACATGAACATGATTGACTGTGATATTGACGTTTAAAGTTTGTCCTCATAGAAAATTCCACTGAAGATCAAATCAAGCGCTCCCTACACTTACAGCCAATCACCATAGAGCGGCGCAAGGATGACGTCATTTTGTAATGCCAAAACCCGGAAACGGAGTTAGCATTTTAGCCCTCTAGCTGCCAGCTTCGCTTTGTCATGAAATCATTAAGGGAACTCTGAACTACAGTTCCCAACAGCCACTGCTTCATTGTCACATGACCATCTGCACCTGATTCACGTTCCTGGTAATTAGCACTCTTGTATATATTCACAGTTTGCAATGCACTCTTTGTCTCACTATACTTGTCTTTGCTACAGTGTTTCGTATGTTTGTTTGTTATTAAATGTTTAAGACTGCGCTTGCTTCCGTCTGTACTTTGAATCGTGACACGCTTCGGAAATCATGACACTAACATGATGCTAAATGGCACTACAGAGTTTGTCGGGGACATTAAACGTCATCACGCCAAACAGGAAAAAACTTTGCAGATATATTCAGAGCTCTACAGTGCGATCATTTCACTCACATCTGCGATTGAAAAGTATTTTGTGTGACTGTGAATAAATATTTATTCGCACCAGTGCGAGTGACCTGTTCGGAGTTGTATAATACAATCGGAATAAAAACTACAGGAAGTCCAAAATGCATCTACACCGAGCAACAGTTACTTTCACACTGCTTTTAATCTCCTCAGTCAACCGAACAACTGTGGAAATATTGCAGAGAAGCCATTATGATGAAGAGATTAACACTGTACATCATCTGCTTCTCTCAACTCTCCGATCTCACAACCGCCATCTTTTATTGATCCAGCAAAATGACCTGAATATGCGACTGTGACCTGCTCTTGTAGACACAGCGGCGTCGGGCGGAGTAAATTAATAATAATGATAACGCTACAAGGTGTGTTTTAATTCAAGCATTTTTATTAAATAATTCATCACCAATCATTATCAAGAGTAGCAATTGTTCAGTCTGTAAACATACAGTACACTGCTGCTCTCCTTCTACACCAACTCTACTAGAACATTGACTTCTTTTAAACTCACGGTTGCCAGATATCACTAGAAAAGTCAACTCCAGCTTATACGTTCTGATTTACTCCCCCAACACTGTACTGGGGAACCGATCTAAAAGGAACAACTGATAAACAAAAATAAAACTACTAAAATGTAAAGACAGAAAATGTGTTTAGTTATAAATAAAACATTTAAATAAAAAAATATAATAACTTCATAAAATATAAATAAAATGAGAAATGAAATAATGTTTAATTACTATGGGTTGCTTTTAATATAAATTTGACATTAAGCTTAGTTCACTATTTCCTTAGAGGGCTATTAGTCTTTTTCCTAATATGGATAATTTTTGTGTTTGTCTACTTTTAATTAGGACTCTTTATTGTTTAAGATATTTAAAAATAAATATTTTATGCTTGTTTATTTATCAATTA
>JANDJT010000012.1:14088667-14103060 GCA_024331685.1 Stegophilus panzeri
TGTTTATATGTTTCTGTAAAGCTGCTTTGAGACAATGTCCATTGTAAAAAGCGCTATACAAATAAAATTGAATTGAAAAAAAAAAAAAAAAAAATTGAACTGAATTAATTGGAAGGCTGTTCCATAACTGTGAGGCTTTGTAAGAGAAAGCTCTTCCCCCTGTTGTAGCCTTCACTATTCGAGGTACCAACAAATAGCCTGCACCTTTTGATCTAAGTAGGCGTGGCGGATCATAGAAGACCAAAAGTTCGCTTAGGTACTGTGGCGTGAGACAGTTTAGTGCTTTATAGGTCATTAGTAGTATTTTATAATCAATGCGAGATTTTACTGGGAGCCAATGCAGTGTGGATGAGATAGAGAACCTATCACAGAAAGGTGGATCTGTTTTTCAGTCTCCTTCCTAACAAGTCTTCTAATGAGACCACTTGCTATTTGGTATGCAAATATTATTGTGGATTCAGGATAAAAATAATCAGGCACAAATAATTCTATCACAATTTTAAAAACAGAAAGAAAAGAAACAAAAGCAGGTTTTAAGAATCACTTGCTTGTAACCTGGGCATGTTTTGTCTCTGCTAGCGTTACAATTTATACAATCTAGGCAGATGTTTGCTGTTATGATCAGTCTGTTAGTGGCAGTATTCTGAAGCAGCAAGAGCTCACACACATCACTTGTCTCTTTTTTCAGCTGTAACTCTGCAGTTTCTTTCAGGATCAAAAAGGTATCTGTCTGTCTCTTATTGAAATTCAGCCTGCACAAATCCACACTCTTCCAGAGAGCATCTTCTGATGGTGTGTGTGTGTGTGTGTGTGTGTGTGTGTGTGTGTGTGTGTGCGCGTGCATTTGCATGAATGTGTGCAAACAGAGCTCTGGCTCATCTCTGTCATCTGCAGATCAATGAGAACCGCTCTAATGAAGCAGCTGCTTGTTGCACACATAGCCGAGTAAAGAAGATCTGCACATCTGGACAACTCAGAGATGCATAGCTTGGTGGGATTACAGTGAGGAAATTCAGAAAACGGCTTATCTTCTTCAAACCTCCCTTCCAAACCTCTCTGCCTTGTCCACGCTCTGCACCACAAAGTGAAGAGTAATTTGTGTAGCACTTTCATCTCAACAAAAAGCCAGCCTGTCAAAGGAGATTTCTGCCTGATGCCGATGTTTCGTAGAGACAACATCACTTCCTGGATCCATTATCCAGTTAAGTGTGAAACAAGATGTTACCTTACAGCAGATCCCATACTGGAGGGAAATAAACCAGATTTATCAATGTTACGCATGGTAAAACTGTTTCAACACCCCTTACCAAATCAGAGTTATCTGTCTCCTCACAAAAGGCTGCCCCAAGCCTGAGGGTTTTTTCCCCCCACTTTTGTGTGGGGTTTCTGCACTATGCTGAATTTCTTGATAAATAGCCAACAAAGGTATAAATTCTTGCCGATTGGAAAAGGTGTACCAGCTTAATGATATGGCTGCACTGATAGGCGATGGCTACTGAATGGAGTTGAGCATTTCTGTATCAGCAAAGTGCAATACCACACTGTGAGCTTTCTTATTACTAGTTTACTAATATTTAGAAATGTTATTCCACTCCTTTTTCCACTCCTCGGTATGACACTTAAATTATCACATGTCACACAGCTCTAAATCACTGGCCTTAAATGTATATTTCATAAATCAAGCTGTGCAACATATCATCTCAGAAGAAAACATGCCCACTCCTAGTAACCACACATTTCAAATTTAGAAGCATTCAGGCTGCACTGACAGCAGTTAATGTGCCTGTATTGAATACATAAACGTATGTTTACCTACTTACTGTGATAACCCTTAGGGCTTATGTACTTCACTCCTACACTGTTCATGGATTGATGACAAAGATCTCTTACCCTATTGATTGCTGAGTTGTGAACTAGGCAGCCAATTAAACCCCTTTTCCATGGTGATTTGTTTAAAACAATTAGAAACAGCACTAGCAAATGGCTAGTGCTGGAAACCATAACACTGTGAGTGCTGAATCTATAACCACTATTGGCTGTGTTTTTCTGAGACATGTTCAGTCATTATGAGCCTAATTAGGCTATAACAAGACTGAGTCTCTTCCAGCAGAGCACATATCTACTCGTACATCCAACCTCACTATAGAGACAGAGGGGCTTGTACAGTAAATAGGACAGAAACAGCTCCGAGGTCTGGCTGTGTCTTTGGATGGTGATCAATGCTTAGCAAGGCATATTAATGTGCAGTAATATTCATTATCTATAATATAGATCATGAATCATCACAATATTAGATAAATATAATGCTTTATAACTCTACCTGTATAATATATCTTCACCACACTCGAGGGATTTTTTTTTTTTTTGTAGATTAAACCCCTATTCCAAGACTTATTATGAGTCTTGCTACAATACTGTTCCACAGATATTTGAACCGTACTTCTGACTTCTGATCTAAATGTGTTCCAGTGTGTTTATTTAGAAAATTGTGGATGGCTACTGTATGTCAAACCGATGCTTGTATGGCAAATTGTAAAAATAAAAAGTATTGTAAGTGTGTAACAAAAGTGTATAAATTTTTTTTTTAATTAAAAAATTGTTTGAAAAAATACTAATTTATTAATGCAGTACTTTACCCTTTAGCAATTTTCAGGTTACTATTAAATGGGGGGCTAGTAGACTACCACATGGAAGATTTCTGTCAAATATATGAAGTCCAAAAACACTGGTTTTTACAAAAGTAAAAGCTAGTGGAAAGGAAGCCGTTTTGATCTGATGTCAGGTATGTTTAGGAATTTGCCAAGGTGGATCGTGACCAACTGCAATGGAATCCATCTCTCTGTTTGTCTGTTTATCAAACTAGCTATTGTTAAATTGGAAGTCATCTTTTTCAGAGCTATATATATGTATATATACATATTTCTACCTTCCAATTCAGTCACTGTATTCGTGTAGCACTTTTTAAAAACAGAAAAGGTCAACAAAGCATTGCTAACATTACTCTGCTAGCTACTTACCTTAGCTAGCCTTAATGTTATTAACATTAGCTATCTGACATTATATAATTAGCCAAGTTCCCAATCAAGCCACTTGACTTGACTCGAAGTTAGTGGGCTTTTAATCAAAACTACTAGTCGAATTTTATATCATGCTATCTAACATTAGATAAACAATTTCACAGTGTAAATAAAACATATATTTATAAGCAGTTGAGGTTATCTGTTTGCATAGACAGCAACAATTAAAACTATATCATTCATTTAAGACAAATTACTAATGATATATAGTCAATGTCAGATCAATATCCACAGTAATACGACGTGTAGGTGATAGGTAATATATTTTCAGGCATGATCATACCTGTGAAAGTTTCACCACATAAAGACAGCCTAAAATCTGCAAAACCTAACAAATTATGCAAAAGTTCCACCATACTCCAACCAGAGCATGGAAGTTGTTTCTATGGTTACAGGCAGTGACTCCAGGCAATATACATAATGCTGGGTTGCTTTCATATTGACCCAGAGATGCCTGGCAAGATATCACTGAGAACCATCAGCCTAATACAGCGTGCAGTTTTATTAATGAATAAATTATCTCATGTGTGTTGGTCTCATCACATCATTACAAAACCATAAACTACTATTGATTGAGTATTTTCATTTATTGCTGAAAAATATAGATTTTTATATGCATTAAATATTTTTTTTGGTAATATTTCTATTAATATTAAAAATGAAACATATTAAATGATATTAATACTTATTGCTTATTTTTATGTAATTACCTACTTACTACCTACACCTGGTTGCAAACTAAGGTTGAGAACCTTCTCTGGGCTCGGATGATTGATAAATACCTTAGTTCTGGGCTTTAGTCTACTTCTCCAGGCTCTTCTTATTGAGACAATCACAGCAGTCATTTCTGCAATGCTCTGCTGCGCCATTTGAGACTGATTGCTGTGCAAATACAGCATAATGTAGTAACTGCAACAGACAGGGAGACCACCTTGACGAATCTTTTTAATTAATCCCAGATCAAAAGGGCCATAAATTGTAATTGCTGTCCTTCGGCCACAGCCCAGGGTGCTGGCATGGACACGGAGTGGAGAGTGATAAATGAGAAGTTGTTACTGCGCAGCTAGAAGCACAGGCCTGGAAAATAAATATTCTAATCAGCCACAGTGGTGTGGCAAAACAGCCACTGAGAAAAGATGTGATAAAGAGACATTTATGTTACTGTTGTGTACTGTATATGCGCATATTTTAAACAGATACAAATACAGATATGAATAGGGGGTGCAACATTCCTTTTTTTTCCCTTTGGAAAGCTTGCCAGAAAGATTCACATATCATCTGGTTGAAATTAGTGCTGTGCTCTCAGTGCAAGAGACTAGGATTCCTCGGGATGCAACAAACGCAGGGGGACCAGATATGAAGCTTGTAGTCAGAAGCGAGCAGTTAGATATTAAGCTCACAGGACAAAGAAAGACCGTGTTCATTGATGTGAACATTAATGTTGCATTTACATCCTTCCTGTAACTTCCTGGTCAGGGTCACGGTGGCTTAAATTAAGCTACTAGTTTGTTTATATTTTAGAAACTAGAACCAACTAAATTTGTTAGAAAATATTGTGTGCATGTACAAACAAATATGATAACCGAGTGAGTGAGATTTAAAAAAAAATAGACCCAACAAAAAAAAAATCCTTCAAGTTTAGGCCACACCCACTTTAAGTTTCAGTCCAAATACAGATATAGACAGGAATATTTGGAGCATGAATAAGATACAGATAGTGGCATTGTGTTAAACCCCTGTTTTATATTGATTTGCAGTGGCCCCTCTCTCTAAGGCAGAAGTGTCCAAAGTCTGACCCCAGGGCCAAATGCAGCCTATGGTTTCTCTATTAGAATATACGATAAGTGGGACCAGGCCAACACATTCCAATTCCCCTTTTACCTGGGTGGCAGCAGACTATGGCAGCAGACCATGTTGACTACACCCACAAATTAATTAATATTAAAGAATAATCTTTAGTCATGGCTACAGACAAAAAGTGCAAATTTGATTTATGATTGTTAGTTTGTCCAATTACTTTTGGCCCTGAAATAGGAGTGGCCCACATAAAAAGTGTTATAATTCCTACACTGATCACCTGATTTGGATGTAAATGCCCTCAAATCATGGTCTTTATTTTACTTTATTATTTTATTTGGACACCCGTGCACTAAGGGAACACATAGACATAACCATGCCATATGTAAAGTTCTTGTTTGTGGTCATTGCCCATGCACTACTAATAGAGTCTATATTTAATATTAAACTATAGTGCAGAAAAAGGGCAGTGTCACGTCAGCACTGGTTTCAGCTGTGATATGGCCAGATGCAACTTCATCTCCCATCAGACCGCATAACTGTGTCACATGCCCATCAACTGTCCATGAGGTTTCACCCTTAATTGTGTCCCTGTTTAAGTTATGAGGTTTTTCTGTGTAGTTATTATGTATTTGTAATGTGAAGCCTGTTGTGTGTTTGGTTTCCATGGCTCTTGTTTCGCTGTGTGTGTGCCTTCCTTGGTTTTGACTGTGTTTGTTTTGTTTGTCTCTTGTCTTGTCTGATTAAAAAGCCTACACTTGCCTCCATTCCATCACTTACAGGCAGTTTCTTATAGTGATCAGTTGTTTTGTCTCCATGTTACATCTTATTTGCAAAGATAAGCTGAGAAACAGTATAAGAATGATAAGAAACCAATACTAATTTAATACATCAATCAGTCTTTTTCTAGAATCTATCCATTCAGTTTTCATTACGCTCTATTAGTAGGCAATGAAAAATCTGGGAGGCTAAACAAAAATAATAAGAATTAAATGATTTGAGATATGCACTACATTATTCTTGGTAATGTATCAACCAAATTGGAAATGTTTTGTGGATTGATTTATTGGTCTCAAAGTTGGGTTCTTTAAAGTATGTTAATTTTCTATATATCTACATAAATATGACCTAAAATATCATCAGATTTTCACACAAATCTAAAAAGTAGACAAAGAGAACCTAATTAATCAAATTAGAAAAATATATTATACTTCGTCATTTATTTGCTAAGGAAAACGATCCAATATTACATATGTGTGAGTGGCTAAAGTAGGTGAATCTCCAGGATTAGCAGTTAGTTTAGAGGTGAAATTAGAGTCAAGTATTTTCAATCAATGGGATGACAATCAGGTGTGAGTGAGTGTCATGTTTTATTTAAAGATCTGATCTTCACAACACATGTCTGTGGAAATGTATCTTTGCATGAACAAAGGAGATTTTTAAGGACCTCAGAGAAAGACTTGTTGATGCTCATCAGGCTGGAAAAGGTTACAAAGCCATCTCTAAAGAGGTGGACTCCATCAATCCACAGTCAGACAGAGTGTGTACAACTGGAGGACATTGAAGGCCATTGTTACTCTCCCCAGGAGTGGTCGACCAACAAAAATCACTCTGAGAGCAAGACGTTTAATAGTTCACAAGGTCACAATGGAACCCAGGGTAACGTCTAAGCAACTAAAGGCCTCTCTCACATTGGCTAATGTTAATGTTCATGGGTCCATCATCAGAAGAACAATAATTGCTGCCCATCTACAGTTTGCTAAAGATCACATAGACAAGCCAGAAGGCTATTGGCCCTGTTTTGCTGCATCTGGGCCAGGACGGCTTGTCTTCATTGATGGAACAATGAATTCTGAATTATTCCAGCAAAAAACAGAAAAATTTCAGGACATCTGCATCTCAAGAGAATCTCAAGAGAAAGTGGGTCATGCAGCAAGACAGCGACCCTAAGCACACAAGTCATTCTACCAAAGAATGGTTAAAGAAGAATAAAGGTAATGTTTTGGAATGGCCAATTCAAAGTCCTGACCTTAATCCAGTAGAAATGTTGTGGAAGGAACTGACGCAAGCAGTTCATGTGATGAAACCCAACAACATCCCAGAGTTGAAGCTGTTATGTACTGAGGAACGGGCAGAAATATAGAATTTATGCAGAAATATAGAAAATTCTAAAGGCTTTACAAACTTTCAAGCACCACTGTTTGTGCTTTACAACATACTCTATATTAAAGGGTAGATATAACATTGCAAACACAAAATGTATAGTCTCTTTGTCACGGATTTTCCCTCCAGCACTCAGCTCCAGCACTCAGCGTGCATGTACTGCCCTAAGCGCGACACTGCGTGCTTCCGGGCTGTCATTGCTGTGTTTACTTTTGACACGTGTGTTTTATTTTGATTTCTGTCGTGTCTCAGCCCTTGTTATGTAATTGGTTTGTTCCTAATGTCTCAGCTGTTCTGGGTTATCCCCTTAGATTACATGTGCATTTAAACCCCTTGTGTTTCATTGTCAGGTCACAAAGTATTGTGTGTTTCTGTGCTTTCCGCCAGACTCGTACCAATCCTTTGATCGTTGTTCCTAGTTCCATGGTTCGATCCTATTTTGTCTTTGCATATTTCGTGTTCTGCCTTTGCGCCTTTCCCCTGTCTACCCTCTTTGCCGATTGCCTGACCTTGTGCCTGTTTTTGACCACAATTTTGCCCTACGATTTGGATTTGTCTGCCTGCCTCTCTTCATTAAAAGCTTTAACTGCATTTGCATCCATCTCCAGTCCCTGATTACATGACACACTTCACATAAAACCTGATACTTTTTTCCAAAAGCTGTGATTGATGCCATTAACACCACTTTACTGCAAGTTTGGAGGAATCATGGATTTTTATGGTGTGTGTGGGAAAGATATTTGCTCTCAGAAAGAATACTTACACAAGGGAACTGGCTTTATAATTAGGGAAAGCAAGTGAGTGGTGTGTAGTAGCCTTATTAACTGACAGCCCTTGTCCCTTATTTGCCCATAACAGGAGGACTGCTCACAAAAGGGGAGTCACTAGAAATAACATCTATTATCCCCGTCATTGTCATTCATATTAGCCTTCTAATTAAGGCTTATCCATGATCCATGACTGGTCTTTTAAAATGAATGGAGAATGGATTGAAATGTCATTTCTTGGCCGCACTGCTCAGGTATTGTGTTTCAGGAGTCCCCATCACATCCAGCTTGATCTGGGAATGACAGAGGAAGAAGCTGGGAGGCCAGTAATTGGGAGGCTGTCAAAGAGAGAGGGAGAGAAAGTCACGCTCACATCCCATCAGCACCTCATCAGCCTCAGGATGGTGTGTGTGTGTAGCAGGGGGAAAAGAGCTGTCTGCCTGCTGTCAGTAGCCTTGGCTCTGCTTTGTATTAAAGATTGTTGTGCCATATCTTGAGGTCTTGTTGACAGAAGAGAGAAGAAATAAAAAGAGCTGTGCTTCTCTAAAGATAGCAGGAGGTATTTTTCTCTCTGTGTGCACAGTTAGCATTTTTTTTGTTTGTTTTTTTAAAATTATTATTATTATTATTATTATTATGTTTCTTAATCATCCACACCAGTTGAGGGAGCTGTAGCTATTTTCCTGCTATGCCAGTACTGTTAGAGAAGGCTGCAAACATAAGGGAACAAAAATGGAAAAAATGTACACATACACACCTCACAGTTCATATGGGTAAATTCCTGCCTTCCTTCTAAAATGTAGAACTGACTAATATATCAAGACCTGAATGAATGTACTTGAAACACGTATGCTGTTTATATATTCTCCACCATTTTTCTTGATGATCACGATTTTCTTGATATCACTTGATGTTAAGTTAGCTTGATCAGCAAGCAGCTTTAAGTAATAGGTTTCTCTTACTTTTATTTTTTACAGGGGCTAGATGGCTAATGTGTCTAACAAGTAAGCAAAGATTACAGCTACCAATTAGCTGCAATTACACAGTATATATTTATATCAGTCTTTTTGCTTCAAAAGCCATTGTCTGGCTTAGAACCACTCAGAGGTTTTTTTTTTTTTGTTTTTTTTGTTGAGGTGCTAAACTGGCAGCTATAACCTTGCCTGGCATGTTAGCTACACAGATCTTGTAGCTCCATAATTAAAGAAGCAAATTTTAGACACCAAACATTTCTCAGCTGATCTGAGGGAAATTTGGTTTACCTTTGTAGGGTGATACAGCTGAATTTTGTAACTTGCAAGTGTAACTCATTTACATTAACTGAGTCATGGAAGCAAACACTGCCAAACCACCAATAGTTGCTTTAGGTTTATTTGGTCAGTTTGAAAATGGACACTGTATATGCTAGTTGACTCTGGCTTATTCATCAGCACTTTTTTCTTCATGTAATAATTACAATGATATCACTTCCATTAACCTGACCTATGCGGATGTGAGATTATAAGATTTAACAAGTGGCAAATACACTGTACAGCTTGGTTTTCATTTATTCATGTTCAGTAACTGCTTTATCCTGGTTATGGTTGCTGAGGGTTAAAGCCTCTCCCAGGAATGCTGGGTGTGAAATGGGAATACATCTTGGATGAGACACTGTTCCTTTGCAGTTCACCATGCACACACTTGTTCACAGCTAAGAGAAGTTTAGCATGTTCAATTTGCTTATTGACACATTTTTATGATGTGGGAGGAAACCGGAGAACCCAGTGTAAACCCACATAACTTACAGAGCTCAAAATCAAACAAGGAGCTGTGAAGTGGCTGCTGCTGTACCATGAAAACTTGACTTTGGCATATTAAAGACTTTAGTCAGCTTCTTTCAAAATTTGCGATCAAACTTGCAGAGTTTTTTGTGCTTTTTTGGTGGAAAGCTACTTGAATTGGCGAAATTGCAATTGCAGGAAATTGTACTGCAGTAAATTGTACTGGAAATCATGGAGGAAATTGTTTCACAGTGATGTTTGTACTCATGTTCAACACACCTGAATCAAAGAAGGTTTTGGCTGAATGTGAATTGTGATGATGTCATATGGCACGCCTTGGCCCAAATCTGCTGAAAATCTGTAGTGATTTGGAAAAATAGTAAGTTCCTCCAAATATTGCGGAGTTTGCTTGATTTTGTGTTAATTCCTGTGATCGCAAAATCCTAGAGGGACTGTTTAATTTAGTGCTATAGAGGCAAATTTTGTATAATGTTATATAGGACATTTTATTTCTATAGCACATTTTGTACACAAAGTTCTTTGTAAAGCCATCATTAATTAAGAAATGAATGTTATTAATTAAAGTAAAAGAAGATTAGAACTTGAACTGGAGCAGTGGACCATATCTATGACACTCTGTGTCCTTATTTCTTTTATGTAATGCCAATTGTTTTCCCAGAGGTTGGTATTTAGTTTAAAGGTTCAGAAAAGTAGAAAGTTGAGGATACAGTAGCTGGTCTGCTGTGTCATGTCATCTCTCTGACTGCTGGAATTTATGGCCCTGATCACTGGTGGGTGGAAATTGCTTTCTGAAAGTTTCACCATGGTGTTGAGATGTCAATTTCTGCTTTGCTTTTTCTCTGTTCTGTGCATTGTGAGACACTAGCACTGAAAGGAATGGTAAAGTATAGCCATAGTCATTATATTTTTGTATCTCATTGGCAGTAGTTCCTATTGCCTATGAGACAATAGTTCTGTCTTATAGGCAATGCTGTGCAGTAGGTTTCTAAGTTACTTTCCTTACTGGAAAACTCCAATTGAGAGTTTTGCAATAAGTTTTTCTAACAACCTCCTTGTTGTCTGTTTTGCTTCTTTTCCTATTCATTAGTAATGCAGGCTTTATACTGTATCTGTCTAACAAAAATAGGGACTTGTCATATAGGGCTGCAGCACTTGAGAGTTTAGTATTCCCCCTGCTCTTATACCACATCAGTGTTATATGGTAGTGCTCATGAGGATGAAGAGTCTTGAAAGCATTCATGCAGGTGGTTTGGTTCTGTACATTATCAAAAAATGTTTTTCAGTCTATTTCAGCAGTAAAGGGCCTTTCATGCTACATGAAATGTTGAATATTTGAATATTGAAATGGTGATGAAGAAATCTTGCTGCTCTTTTTTTTTTTTTTTTTTTTAAATTTATGTTTACACCACCTGCCTAACAGATAATGGAAAGGCTAGCTCTTGAAGATGTTGTGCTCAGTGATGGAAAAATGTGGAATTTTGCTGAGTCTATTCATTTACATGGTATGTTAACTCTAATTTCCCTATAGAGGCACTCTGACTTCTTGAACAGAGGGATTTGGTTTGATTTTTACTGATTATTCAGTGCCTGAGAACAGGGTTAGGGTAGGGTTAGGCTTTTGAACTTCTATGTGTATCGGCTTTTGTCAGTATCTTTGCACCATTAGGTTTGCAAAAACATTGTTAATTCTTTTTTCAAACAGGGTTCTTTTTCTCAGTTTGGTTTTCTTGTTTGCTTTGGTGCTTCATTTGTATATTGTGTGTTCTTTTGTTTACCATAGGATGAATAAATTCCTATTCCCTGCTGTTATCCAGACATCAAAAGTAAATGTTCTTGAAATGTATGCAACGTATTTTGTTCTTGAAATCCTAAATACCCATTATGTTGAGTGATGCAGCACAGATTAAGGAGACATTTAGCTAGAGTGCAATGAATACTGTGAGTTATTTTTTTTTTTTTTTTTGCCCCTTTATATTGATTGTCTTCCATCATATGTCTAATATTTACTTTACAGTTTTTTTTATCTTCACTCAGTAAATATTTAAGAGATTGAAGGCTGTTTTTGCATTATGTCGGTGATTTGTGTAGGTTCTACACTTACACTGCAATATATGGGAACTGTGCATTATAATATGTTGTCATTTAGTCTTTTTGTTTTTATTATGGTTTCCTCTGGCGATTCCTGTCTCTTTTACCTCCCGAAGACTCGAAAAGTCCACCTGACCATCGTCTGACATACTGCCGTTTAAAACAGTTTCCAACAAAGAATTATTTCATCAAGGTTTTAATATGATCATGATTTCATTCATGTACTATCATTATGAGAATGAGTAGACCAACTTGTTGACACAGAACATAATATAATCATTTATGCATTTACTGTAGTTGTAATACCTCCTTTCTATGGATACACTATTTATACTTCACTAATCATAATCATTTGATCGTAATCACCTTACAGTGGAAATCCTACGAAGCTACAGCATACAAAGACATTCTAGACCAATGGTCACCCACCCTGTAAATGGCGATCTACTTTCCTGAAGACTTTAGCTCCAACCATAATCATACCCACCTGACCATCTAATTATTGCCTTAATAAGTTCTTGAACAACTAAAACATGTGTGCTAGATTTTGGTTGGAGATGAAACCTGCAGGAAGGTGGATCTCAAGGAAGAGGATTGGTGACCACTGTTATAGACAATTGTGTGCTTTCAGCTTTGTGGCAACAGTTTGTGGAAGGCCCACATATGGGTGTGATGGTCATCTGTCCACATACTTTTGCCCATATAGTGTATTTGATGCTTGTACATGTACTTGTAATCCACACACTTCTTTACAGGAAGCCATTAACAGCTGCAATGCTTTGTAATTTTATTTTGAGCTTTCCCTTGTTTCAGCAAACCTGCTGATAGTGTGCTGGAACACATAATGGCAACTGCTGTTCAATAACCATCTTTTGTGCAGACTAACAAGTGTCTTTTGTGTTGAAGTCTGGTTTTACACATGATATTGGATGACAAAGGGATTTTTCCATGTGTGCAACATCATTTTGGTCAAAAGCAACAATAAAGAATTGGATAAGGATTTTGTCACACATGTTTTGTTAGAGATACATAGTTTCTCAAATTGTTTTAGTGGAACATTTAAATCATTGTGCATAATATTTATTTTATACAATTTCTTTTGTTTTGTATAAATGGGTTTGAATGATTCTGGAGTTGACAGTCCCTTAGTTAACACAGTAAGTTAGGTCAGGCTGATATAAAACCGTCTGCCAAGAGTACAGACTGCTGTCAGTCATTTAGATGAGAATGTGTTTGATTCGATGTCTTCACCAGATATACGCCAGTGCAAACCTGTTTCCTTCACGGACAGGGAGTGCTGTCTTCATGTCAGCTGTGTAAGATTTTGCTCACTGGATTTTGCAGCTTAAAGGGTTGAGGTTTTGAAAAAGTTAGGCGGTATCAATACCTTCTTTAGCCTCATCCTAACTAGCATATGATACACTGTTCTGTCAAGCTCTGATGGATTGGACATTGGATTCCTTAATGAAAGCACTAAAATGGCAAAATGATGGATAAATGGATGAAGTTTCGGCAGATGTAAACATAAATCATTCTAACTTTCATTCATGAAACCATTCATTCTGCATTTTACTCACAAGATGCAGTTGTTGTAGCTGCTGGGTACCTTTGAGGGATGCACATCTGGTGTGACTGGAGATTAATAACCCACTGGGGGAATCGAATTGGATCCACAGGTGTCCCTTTGGTGGTACGGCCAAAACACATTCTCATTAGCATGGAAATGGAGCTGGCTGCCTATATGAGACATTGTAAAAACAGAAATAGCACAAGAAAGAAAACTAGCCCTCATCCATCCATCCATCTATACATCCATCCATCCATTCATTCATTCATTGAAAAAAAAAGTTATTTGCAGTTTGTATTTGAATGCGATTCCTTTTGAGTGAAGTCTCTTAAAAGTGTTTGGTGGATGGGAGAATATTAATGTAAACATTGTCTATGTTCATCTAATGGTGAGGAGGCATTGCTTTGACATCAACTATCCATTGCTCTGTCAAGTAAGTGAACATTTTAATGTAAAGTTCAGTTCCTGTTTGCTGAAAATGAAATTTCCCATAGACGGAATACAGACAGATTTCCAAATCAGAACATATAGTAGTTTAAGTGCATGTCTTATCAGCATGAGCTATCCTTGTAATTCACATGATACTTTACAAGGAGTAGCAGCAGAAATCGATGATAATTCTTTTCTAAGGTTAAGGAACTGTGTCCTGTGATGGGTTTGTCACCCCGTCTAGGGTGTCCCCCAACTTGTGCCCCGAGTTTCCTGGTGCTCCCCCAGGACCCTGTGTAGGATAAGCGATATAGAAGATGGATGGACGGATGGTTAAGGAACTCATCCTCTTCCTGCCAAAGTGACTAAATGATTTTAATACTTTTGGGTTGTTTTGATAAAGTGTGGGATTAATGAAACACAGTGCCACAACTGGACTACTATAGATGTATTCTAACTTAATCTGAGTGTTTATTTATCAGTACGGACTCCTCTTTTTGGTAGTGCATTAGCATGTTGGTTTCTTTAGACTCTGATCAATTTGACTTATGTAAGTCTCTGTGCATAAGATCATCTGTCAAAAGCTGTACACAGACATGTCTAAGCCCACAGATCAGCTGTAGCATTTATGATGCCAAAAGAATGTTTATCCATGCAATTTGACAGTATCACATGATCAATTAGTCTGTTGGTTCCCCAAACACCCCCCCCCCCCCCCCCCCCC
>JANDJT010000012.1:14108092-14144089 GCA_024331685.1 Stegophilus panzeri
TGACTTAGATGAAGATCAGATCACATTTTATGACAAATTTATTCAGAAAACCATGAAATTCCAAAAGGTTTACATACTTTTTCTTGCCACTGTGTACAGGGAAATGTGGAGCTACATACAGGCAATTTTAAGACACATCAAACATGATCACAATTATATTTTTATTCACTATGCAGCTCTGTCAGGGAAGAATGACTTTGCTTGAAATAATAAACACATACGCATGAATTGAAAATTTTCAAAAATGGTCAACATCCAATCTAAGCATAGAGCTGAGTAGTTGAGAGTTAAATGCTAACAATGCCTCTCTGGCAGTTCTGGGATTTTAACTCACAACCTTCTCGTCACTAGCACAGAAACTTAACCACTGAGCTCCTAGTGTCATGCATTAAATATGCTCCTGTACAAGTTTAATTTAAAGAAACTTGGAGGCTGTTTCCAGAGAATTTTCACACTGTCATGACTTTCTCTTCTTTCTGTCAATTCCTGTCTTACATTTTTCTCTGCTCTCTCTTATTTTTTTTATTTCGGTATCTTATTCAAACTCATTCAGAGTCAGAGAAGCGAGAACAGCCATGGGTAAGATAAAGCTCTTTCATAGCTCCTGATGAAAAAGATAATTAACAGCCTCACACCTGCCAACTTGGATAATGAATGAAAGTTTTCTCTTGTTCTCTCCCTCACTCTCTCTGTTTCCACAATAGAAGGAGGATTTTGCACATGGCCATTTTTAGATGCAGATTTTAATTTCTTCAGCTCTAATCCATTTCAGGAATAATCCTGTTTTTAGGCACTTGATGTTTTTGTCATATATCAAGGAGGGAACTCTGGACTTCATTTCCCAGCAGCCACTGCACCATACTACATCACTGTCACATGACCACCTGCACCTGTATCACGTTTTTTGTTTAATGAGCACTCCTATATATAGCCACTGTTTGAAACTGCTTCCTCGTCTTACGTATCGTCTTTCTATCGTCTTTCTATCGTCTTTCTATCGTCTTTCTATGCTTTTGTCCACGCTTCCGTGTTTAGTTTTTGCCACAGTATTTTGCCTCATGTTATTGTGTCTTTGTTTTGTTGTTTGTTTGTTTATTAAATGTTTGAAGATCTGCGCTTGCTTCCGTATCCATCTTTGTAACGTGACAGTTTTAGGGTTCCAATCTCTGCCTCTTTGCTAAATGTCAATGTGCTCCTGAAACTCTTCTCATTATCGCACCAGTCCTGTAATGCAAGATAACAAAAAAGCCTGTTACCAGCTGTAAATATCTACAATGTCATGATGATCGTTCTGCTGTGAATTTTATAATGTCTGTCAAACACTTGATTCTTTGATCAGCTCAGTCGAAAGAAAAGGATGAAAGTATTTTTTGTTGTTGTTTTTAATTTCAGGATATACTTGATCAGTCTTTGTGTGCACTATACAATAAACATACAGTAAAATACAGGTCAGAAAACAGTACAAATAACAACAGGAGCATTATGAGGATGAACTAGTTGGCATAGTGCAAACTAAGCATAAACCATCACAAATAACAGCAAAAGTAGGCATAGTAGCATAAACAAGAAATTGATAAGTCAGCATGTCATCTGGAAGTCATTTGGACGATTCGGTAGAATAGATTGCTGGTGCAAATAAAGGTAAGGTGAGCTTTTTATTTTTATTTTTTGAAAGATGTTCTGGTACATTCTCCAGGAAAGCCTGAGGGTAAAGAGTCTCTGAGATGGGTGGGAGGGATTATTCGCCATACAGTGCAAGAAAGACCCGTCTTATCCAAAATATTGTCTGTAATGCCCTCACACTGTAAATATACGCCTCAAACCACATCCTATCCTTCAGTAATGTCACTTGCTTATGTGGTTACGGTATGACTTACTATAATCTATACACACTGTGTAATATAACCCTGCATTCACACTGGCAGTCACAAAGTTGCTGGAAGTTGTTTCAATTTTCAATGAGAGCTGGCAATCTACAATGACAGGAAGCTGTCCATTAGTAAAGTGAACACAATAAAGTGAAGCACTGTGGAGACTACTAATGGGGGTGAAAGGAGGTGGTATGTGTCCTTGTTCTCCCTCACTGTGAAACATAATTAGTGTAATTTTTGGTATTTTGACATGCATACCTATTTTCAGCTCCTGAACTTGCCTGTGATACTCAGTGTCTGAAGTAAGTGATCCAAACAGAATAGTGCTAGGCCTATTTTTTTCTGCAGATAGATAGATATGTATGTATACTTTATTGCTCTTGCGAGGGAAATTGTTATGGTAAAGCAGCATAGAGAATAACAATACAATTAAAAGCAGAATTGCAGATCTACAAATGAAACAAAACAAAACAAAAAAACACACTGAATATTAATTAAATATATGTACAAAAATATATGTATCAAACAGTTTTATATATAAATAAAAGGATCAATAATAACAGATGTGCAAAAATGGCAGTGAATAATATATGTAACATATATATGACATAAACAGTATGTGCAGATGGTTGTGCAGTGTGTTTACCTATCACATAGAGATGAGCTGTTGTACAGTGTTATGGTGAAAAGTAAGAATGATTTCCTAAAATGTTCTTTATGGCAGCGAAGCTGAATGAGTCTGTTGGAAAATGAGCTCTGCTGTCTTTGGAGTGCACCATGAATGGGGTGAGATGGATTGTCCATGACGGAGAGCAGATTGCTCAGTGACCTCCTACTTCTCACTGACTCAAACATCTCCAGGTTTTGTCCAATGATAGGCTTTGCAAATGAGTTTATTGATCCTGCTGGCATCTCTGACATTGATGCACTCGTGACCACAAACTGGTAGAAAAGCTTCAGTATCTTGGTGCCCCCACATACATTGAAAGATCTGAGCTTCCTAAAAAAGTTCCCCCCTTCCTGGTTATCCCCTTCCTGTACACAGAGTCGTTGTTGGTCTTCCAGTCCAATCTGTTGTTCAAGTGGACACCCACGTTATTGTAGTGTACGACAATTTTAAAAAAATATATTTTTTAGCAGAAATACATCTGGATTGCGGTCAAAATGAAAATCAAATAAAAAATTTTAGCCAGAAGATATCTAATTTATGGTGGTTTTACGTATATGACTGACCAGTGATTTGAGACACATGAGGTTAAAAATCACTGGCAGGATGAATATATGGTTATCATGTATGCCATCTTTGACAACTTTTGCCGTCTTTGAATAACACTTTTCTTTAGGCCAATTTGGTGTCACTACTTGGTTGATGCATTTACTGACATTTAATGACACACCTACTCACAAAGTTTGAATGCAGAATTGTCCCATAAATAAACTGTGTAGTGATATGTCTTGGAGCAGGTATATGTGTGGCAGTTTGGAAAAACCCTTCCCTTGGTGAAATTGCTGAACTGAAACATATTTCTCGTTTGTGCGTACTGTATCTCAATCACAAGTAAAGTTCTAGCATTTAAAGAAAATGTTAAAGAAAATTGCTTTTAAAGATTCCATGAAAGTTCCACTTAGATGCACCAACACATTCATTGCCTAGCAACCGCTATATGTGAATTAAATTTGAATTTAATTTAACAGAAAATAAATCAACTAGACAAATAATAAACTATGTCTTGTTTTCTAGTGTGAAGGTTATTATAACAGCAAAACACATAGGGGTGTGATTGATCAGGTGTCCACATACTCTTGGCCATATAGTGTACATACCATAATAAAGTATTGGCAAAAATCTCTCCAGCTGCCATCTTACCTTTTGTGAGTTACAGTATCTACTTCTTAGTCCCATATCAACACAAGTCCTTATTTATAGTATGCCAGCTAAAGGAATGATCTGAATGCCCTTAAACTAAAGTGTTAATCAAAATTACAAGCACTATGTGTGTCTTCTCAATATGTTTCTCAACGTGTCATGAATGTGTCTTTAGTAAAAACATTGCTAGTAACTTATAAAAAGATATAGAAAAAAGTACAGTAACACCACATCTCAGTCAACTCAGAATGATAATTGATGGCTGTTGTTTTCTTTTCCATGTGTTTTGGCATAAACTGTTCATAAATTCACCACTATTGCTTTATAAAATATTTATGCAATGCTTATGAATGTGTCATAAATGTAATATGTATGTCTTTCACATATCGTTTTCTTTTCTTTTAATATGACATGCATGAGAAATTGAATTCATCATAAATCCTAAATAAAATATAGATGCAAATTAGTTTAAAAATAAAAAAAAAGATGCATCACCCTATAACACTATAGAATGGTATTACCCTTCCGGGCTCTGTCGACATAATAATGGTAAGTCAACAAGCCATTATTTTGAATACAATTCCACTGAGCAGTGCTGTGTGTGCGTGTGCGTGTGCGTGTGTGTGTGTGTGTGTGTGTTTGTGTGTGTGTGTGTGTGTGTGTGTGTGTGTGTGTGTGTGTGTGTGCATATCTGGGCATGTGTTGTCTATCCACAGGGCTAATTAGTTCTCATTCAGATGGACAGAGTGTGCTTGGAGGAAGTAGTCGCTGAGCCCATTAGGGCAGGTCTTTTAATCCGAGTCCTGACCCGAGAGACAGGCAGATTAACTACAGAACAGCAGGCCACGGGGCCGGCACACACTTTAATGAGCAGGAGAGCCACAGGGAGGAGAAAAAACAGAGAGAGAGACAAAGAAGTGAGTAACAGAGAGAGAGTACAGACAAGCCTGCTAACACATGTCTAAAACCTCACGAGCGTGTTAGCCTCATTCTGCACGTCTTGCATCTCCATGCTCACTTCAGTTCCTCCAGGATGATTTAATTTGTGCCTAGGCCTCAGGGACTTTGTAAAGGTGTTGCATGGAGGCAACGTTCCTTCAGAAGCACTGCTCTAGCTCCTCTGTCTATCTCTCATCCATCATGGTGATTGTTCTCTTCGCTAGCAGCAGATTAAGGGTGAAAGGGTGAGGGTTCGCCCTCCTCCTTCATACTTTGAGAGCACAGCTGTAATCGTTTCTGAAGCCTTTGCTTGCACTCGAGTCCAATTCATTTCTGCTCTGATCAGTTAGGGAAACCTGGCGATGTCTCTGTAAATTGGCTCTCTGCACAGGCTGATGTATTGCAGTAGGAGGAAAGGAACAGAGTTTGCTAGAATAAGTGCAAAGGCTCAAGGGGATATATAGTACAAAAAGTTCAAGAATTATTTTTTACACTTCTGAGAGTGGCAGTGTGTTGAAAATAAAAGTGGAAAGCAGGATGCAAACTACTTAAATCTTACAGTGTTGCTAAGCAGAACACCAATTGCCCTTTTCATGTTTCATCATGTTTCTGTAAGGATATTATTGATCCTTTATTAAGCAGGACATCAGATCAAAGTGTCTCTCGATACAAATATTTATAGTCTACATTTCGCTGTCAGAGTGAAATTCATACTTTTGGTTCATATGCCATGATGTTCATTGTTCATTTAACATCTGATGAACATCTATTACATCAGATGTTAAAACAGAGGTTGCAGACACTGCTCCAAAAGTACCCCAGTCCAATGCTCATTATTGTATTAGTGTATCCAATTAATCAACTAATTACTGCCCTTTCTGAATTGAAGTGTTAGAATAGGGAAAACACTAAAATGTGAATGTTCTCCAAGACTACCATTGGGAGCCAGTGTGCTAAAGGATGTGTGGGAAGGGGTGGGGCTGGAAACTCATATGGAAACATAATTTTTCAAATCCACGTTTTTATCTTCTCTCTCCATTCAAGTAGATACAAGCCTGGTCATGTATGATATACATAACTACCTGGAAGCATGGCCAAGATGTCCACCACAGACTTTACTGCAATAACTTGTAGAATGAGTAAACGCATGGCATGTAGCTATGTGTAAATGATAATGTAGCTAGCTAATTCTCAATCTCATTACACAGTTGTTTGAACATCATGTTCTTAAGCATTGCTTAGTTATTTCTTATTGATAAACCTAGTCAGGTTAGACCATACCGGGCCAGCAATGGCTCAGTGGTTAAGGCTCTGGAAAATTCACAGTGGATCCACATCCTATGCGTGTGAGGTAGTAATACACCATGGATGGGATGTAAGTCCATTGCAGCTCACATGCATTCACACTTGTTTTGTTGGAAGATTGGAGGAAACCAGAAAACACAGAGGAAAGCCAATGCAGACACAGGGAAAACATATACAGAAATGCTCTGGAGCTGTGTGCCATAGTTTGATCCCTGGGCAAAACCCTCAGGTACTTGAAGGGCATCCTCTCTCAAATGCATAAATGTGGAACATATACGTGAACTGCATTATGGGAAATACAAATGGTCTTTCAGCCTGTATAGCACTCAAAAATAAAATAATCAAGAAGTACTCTTAGATTCTGAGGACTAGTTTTAAAATGAATGACGTATTAGTGAGAACACTGAACTAGACATGAATGCTAGCATTTGGAACATATCAGAAAAACCCCAAAGGATGTGCTAGAATCCTTCAGGAAAGTGGGCAAGAAATAGAAGGAGACTGCACTCACTACTCATACTCACTCTAATTGAATATTTAGGGCCTGATGGCTTCCCTTTCAGCAATTTAATTAAAACATGACACTTGTAAGTCTTCCAGGGCATGCATTTTACATGATTTATTTGCATAAATCTCACAGCACACATTAGGCATGAAACATCCAAGTCTAAAAATCTGTGGTTGTGGAAAACACACTGACTCACATACATAAATATTTTGCATTATAAGTGGACTGAAATATAAATATTCATAAATATTGAAATATATATGAAAACATTGGGCCTTGTTTACCTATCTTTTAATAAAGTGTGTAAATGTTTGCGTAAACCAAACTGAACTAAACCTTTCTGCCAGTTTTAGCAAAAGCTTCTGAAATGCTGATTTTCTTCGTACTTGCGTGTGTATGTTAATGAATGCCAATCACCTGTAAATTACCAAGCGTACAGCTGATTTGCATGTAGTAATGTCCACAAAACTCTGTCAAATTTTAAGTGCACAGATGTTGTGAGGAAAAACATGATCGATCAGGATAAAGCCTGAAAAACAGAAGTAAGTTATTTGACTCACTGCTATGCCCATAAAATATTTAATAATATTTAATATTAATAATAATAAGCAAGCACAAATTTTTCCATCAGCTGAGACATTTGTTTATGGCTTACAACCATGATCAGACAGACCAGCCCGTCCTCTGTTTATACAGCACCAGTAATTTTGTCTCAGTTGAATGATCAGTTTTATTTGTTTTCATTTATGGGTTTGTGTTTGCTCACTTTATTTATTTATTTTATATTCTTTAATCAATGCCAATAAATAAAATGACTAGTTTTCACAAATTTTTCTTGATGGTATTCTTAATCCCTAACCTAGTGAATTAGCATGAGGATGTGTTTTTGATAGAGACTACAAAGCACTTCTATAAGTTACTCCAGGGCATTTGCTAAATGCTGTAAACATATTAAAAATAAGGAGTTTAAGGAGTATATTCCAGATATAAAAGTGCAGTAATCCCTGCAAATAATATGATTTCAAGTCGTGGTTTATATTAGTTAGTATTCTTATGCACAACTTTACACACGCTCAGGAGCACAAGTAAGGATATGAACGTTTTTCTTATTTACGTGATTTTCTGGAATACCTGATTTCTTGTGTACTTGTACTAACATTCCCTTTCAAAGGGAACTCAATGTTGCATGAGCTTTATGCTGTGGGATGCATCCTAGCACATGACCGCTATCTGAAGCTTGTGTAACATCATGCCTATTTATAGGCCTTCCGTGATCAGGTGACATGGCAATTAAGCACGTCATGTGACTTTAAAACGGCACCTGTAAACCGCGCTGTCAGCCTTATTATCTTCACCAAGACTGCATGTCGGTTGTTTGTGTAATGCTCACAAAAAGACTCTTAATTTCCTCTCTATCTTTTTTAAAAAATGAAAGAAAAATCTCTTTACTTTTCTGTCCCTTTAAAAAAGAGAGAGAGAGAGAGAAAAGTATGAGTGAGCGAGAATTCAGGAAGTGTTTCACGCCTCGCTCCCATTCATCATTCATCCAGTACTCTTCGGACGTACAGGTTCAAGATGCTGATGTTCAAACTTATCTTTCCACAGATTCGGTTCAAGGACTGAGTTGTGACGCTAGATCTAAAAGATGCATATTTCAACATAAAAAATATCACCCTGTCACAGGAAGTTCCTGAGGTTCTCATTTGGAGGCAACGCATACCAATATTGGGTTCTTCCCATCAGACTAGCTTTACTCCCTCTCACCTTCACAAAGTGTGTGGATGCCATTCTGGCTCATTTGCGACTCCAGGCCATCCGTGTGCTAAACTACATGGATGACTGGTTAATTCTAGCACTATCCAGGAAACTGATGATTCAACATTGAGATGTCGTTCTCACCCACATGAAGAGCTTAGGGCTCAGGTTGAACCTCAAGAAAAGTATGCTTTCTCCAGTGCAGAGGAAAACTTTTCTAGGGGTTATTTGGGATACTACTACGATAAGGGCATTTCTAACCCCCAACATGTGTAGGGTCAATCCTAACAACATTAAGCAAGATAAAACTGGCTCTGGGCATCCCCTCCAGTCTCTATGAGAGACTGTTGGGGTTTATGGCAGCAGCAGCCAACGTCATACCATAGGACCTACTGCACATGAAACTGTTTCAGTGGTGGCTGAAAAGTCTGGGGTATCATCCGAGATTGAAACCTCTGAGAGTAATCAATGTCACGCAGCGATGCCTATGTTCTCCGAGAATTTGGAGGTGCCCCCGGTTTCGTCGCACACTAGGGGAGGGTTACGTTCATGCCCCCTGTTCAGGCAGACGCAACTAATTCTTCTCCTTTCTTGTCAGTGAGTGCTATGTACATTCCTGGCAACCAGAATGTAGGGGAAGACATCCTGTCAAGGCAGGGGCTGAGGCCCGGGGGTTGAAGGCTCCATCCTCAAGTGGTGGAGTTCGTATGGCGGAGATTCGGCCAAGCGGAAGTGAATGTGTTCACCTCTGTGGAGACAACACACTGCCCGCTGTGGTTCACTCTCACTGATTTATCACCCTCGGCCAGAACTATGGAAACTGTGGTTTTGGCTCCTGAGTGACACCAGCTAATAGATTGTGGTCTCACAACTTAGATTGTAGAGACCATGTTAAACGCTAGAACACCATCCATGAGGAACTTGTATGCACTCAAGTGGTGACTTTTTATCTCACGGTGTGAGGAACGTCAGCCAGACCCAGTGAACTGCACAATATCTACAATCCTGGAGTTCTTACAAGGACATTTCTCAGCAGGGTTGGCTCCTTCTACAATCATGGTCTATGTGGCTGCCATTTTGGCCAGCCATGCCCCAATTGATGGAGCCTCTGTGGGGCAACATCCTCTAACTTGAAGGTTTATGCATGGTGTCAGGTGGCTGAGGCCCACCTGCAGACGAGACATACCTTCCTCCGACCTTTCTGTGGTCCTGGAAGGTCTGTCAGGTGCCCCATTTGAGCCCTTAGAGTCAGCCTCTGAGAAGCTTCTGACTCTAAAGGTAGCTCTTTTGCTAGCCCTGACATCTCTCAATCGAGTAGGAGATCTACAAGTTCTCTCTGTTTCCCCTTCCTGCCTTGACTTTGCCCCTGGACTAGCCAAGGCCTTCCTATATCCTAGACTGGATTATATTCCTAAAGTGCCTATGTCTGCTGCCCAGCCAGTAGGGTTGCTGACTTTCTGCCCTCCTCCGTTTCTCACACTGGAACAAGAGAAATTTCACCTACTGTGTCCAGTAAGGGCTCTCTGCACTTACGTCCACTGCTCCGGCCAGTGGCGTAAGTCGGAACTCCTGCTGGTCTGCTTTGGCGGTGACAGTAGGGGTGATGCTGTGTCGAAGCAGCGCTTCTCTAATTGGATAGTGGAAGCAATCTCTATTGCTTATGAGGTGCATGGTCTCTCTATGCCTCTAGGCATAAGGGCTCATTCCACTAGGGGGGGTCACCTCACACTCACACTCACACAAGGGGAGTGAGCATTATCGTTCCCTCAGCGTAAAGCTCATGAAACACTGAGTTCCCTTTGAAAGGGAACATCTGGGTTACACATGTAACCCTGTTCCCTAAGAAGGGAACGAGATGTTGCGTAGCTTTGTCATACTGGGGTATGCCTGTGAATTGCTTCTTCGCTTCAGATAATAGAGGCTGACAGCGTGGTTCACAGGTGCCGTTTTTATATCATGTGACATGCTTAATTGCCACGTCACCAGATCACGGGAGGCCTACAAATAGGCATGATGTTAAACATGCTTCAGATACCTGTCACGAGTGAGGGCTCTCCCACAGCATAAAGCTCACGCAACGTCTCGTTCCCTTCTCAGGGAACAGGGTTACATGCGTAACCCAGAGGATTTACTCATAAATCCATTCATATCCATCTTAATAAATGAGGCCTATTGTTTGGACCATATATTGACATCATTTACTGTTTTACCTAAATGAATATTGTTGTGCAGGCTTTCTTTTTGTCTGCATTTTGGCAGATCTTCTTGGATCACAGTCCCATTGAGCTTATTTCACAGTCCAAATAGCCTTATGAATGCAAATAACAAGATAAATGTATATATTTTACTTTCAGATGGTTTTTACCTTTACTGCTGTATCTCAAGTGGTCTGTATGCTGAGTTTGTAGGCATACAATTACAATGCACAGTTTGTTAGCCCTCCTCTACAGTACCTTCCATCAGTGGAAAGGGATCACCAGGGGCCTACTGCAAGCCAGATTTGGGTAGTGGCCTATGATTTAAGTAAATTTTGAAAAGTCTACAGCCAAAGTACTGGGTGTTCAGTTTTCTTTTCCTCAGTTAGCTAGCTAACTCATTAGGCTCTTTGGTCTTTCCACATTGTACCAAATAACTACACAAATTGTTTGTAGCAGGATACACTTCAAACCTGACAATGATGCATACATATACCTATTGACATTGGTGACAACAAGCCAAAATGTAAATTTAACAAGTGCAGAAAGCTCTGAGACTGAGGGCAAGGAACTTGTGTCTGTTGGCTGTATTATGTGGAATATGAATAGAATCGTAGTTGTCATTGCTGGATATCATAATAACCTCGGATTTCAGATCTCCCTCATAGTCTTCTGGCCTGAAGTGCTGGTTGCATTTGACTCATAAATATGTATAGTTTTTCTCAGGCATATTAACATCTATCATTAAGATTCTAACCACACTACATATACACTACATATTGCAGTCTCCTCACATTCCATATTGGAACTTCTTTCTTCTGGCAGATGCTACAAATGGCTGAGAGTCAAAACAAACACATAAAATAACATTTTCTTCCCAGTAGCCAGTAAGCCCATGGGACTTAAACACATGGGCCTTTAAGACATGGGTCTTACAGGACCTTTTCCTTTTTCAATTCGGAACCACTGACATCATATAGCAACTTGTATACCTTTTTTTCTTTTCATGTAAACACTGTGCAATAAATTCATTTATACATAGATTTAATACACATTAAAACCCTGTACAGTTATTTATTATAGATGTTTATTGTATTTTAAATTTGTACTCACATTCTGGCACACCAGTTTTACCATCGTCATTGTTATTTGTTGCTAAGTGTTTACATCATTAATTTATGTGCTGTGTTTATGGCCATGAGTGCTACTGTGAAAACCAGGTCACATTCCTTGTGTGTACAGGCATACTTGGCCAATAAAACATGACTCTGATTCTGATATGTCTCTGTGAAGCAGTGAGCAACACCGACTTCAGCTTCACACCACCCAGGCATGACCAAAAGTGCTTTATTCCTAAGTTACTGAACAGTTGATGCCAATCAATGAACATAAATAATCTTAGTATACAGAAAAACACAGTAATACATGTTTTAATCTACTAAAGATTCTCATATGGGAAAGTTTTCTGGAAATGTTTCTTTTTTTATTCATTTTTGGATCCATTTTTTGTTGATGATGGTGATGATGATGATTTTTTTTATTGTTACTTTAAAATGCATGGTTATTATTGTTATATTTTTCGCAATTTAAAACAAAACACAGTGAACAGCATTAATTTGCACAGGCCAAAGAACTTTAATTAAGGTGAGTTTGACAGATATTCTTTCATTTTAACATGTAACAGAAATTAAATACTGTTAATATATTTATAGTCAAAAATAAATTGTTTCCAACTTAATATATGTTCTCTAATTATGTAATTATATGCATTTGCCATTATAAATGGCTCCAACAAGACTTCTGCGTAGTTAACACCTCTGTATCCTCACCCTGGACACCTCCTCTATCCTCACTCTTTCATTCCACTGATGGAGATATGTACTGAATGGTCATGAGGAGGCATCAGTTAAAGTATTAAGCAGTGTTGTGTTTGGTGGTATTGTGTTTTTACAATAGCAAAAAGTTTCTGATTTGAGCTGAAAGAATGAATCCACTTTGTAATGGTCCAACTAGGAGTCGCTGCTCGGAGCAGGCTGTTATTGATCACTGGAGAAACAGATACCTTCACACAATAACACTGCTAAGGAAATAAATTATGCTAGTAAAATCTCTTCTTTATTGCTCCCTTCCAGCTTGCCTGAATCACTGTAATATTTAGTGACTGGCCTGATTTTATCTCTTATACCATTGAACTAGCACCTAGCAACAATACACATGTGGGTGTTTGTTTTGCAGTTGAGAGCTATGTTAGACTTGATGTACAGTATGATGTAAACCTGGATCTGAAGCTAATAGTTTGGAAGGTAGCTTGCTGGTCTGTTAGTCCACACATCACACATTTGAAGTGCTGCTCATTTATTTGCTTCAGTGGGTAAAACTATCAGTCAACTGAATGAAAAATGGCAATGTGCCAGAGCCAGATGGAGGTGCATATGTTAAAGAATCAGTAAGGAAACACTGAAACTGGTCACACTTGGTCCTGTAGGTAAGCGTTTATAGATTTATTTTCATAAATAGAAGTAAACATGTCTCTGATCCCAAAAGTAGATTAGGGCTAGTGTAATTTCCTGATCATTTTTGTCTGTCATTTTTTTAGCTATTATCAACAGCATGTTTGGGTCGGATGGCCGTAGCAATCATTACATAATCCTGGCAGTCACATCCAAAATGCGGACTTGCACCAAACATCTGTTAATTCCTCAGACTCAGAATGCATCTGGGGTGCATCTATTAAACAACACACCAAATTTCATGAAAAAATGATATGATATGATAGTTGCCAATATTTTGCTTTAGTCACATGTTACCTTCCTCCTACTTAAAACATTTCAAGCTACTTCTATCATAGATTATATGTGAGTGATTCATGTGGAAGTGTTGCCTACCTGTATGGGTACAAACATTCTGACAGGTCCATATGTATGTACTGTATTTGCAAATGTATATCAGTAGAAGGTTTAACTTGCCATCAGAGCATGGAGGTGGTTGTACGTTTACTGCATTTGGCAAATGCCCTTATCCAGAATGATTTACATTTATCTCATTTATACAACAGAGTAGTTGAGGGTTAAGGGCCTTGCTCAAGGGCCCAGCAGTGGCAGCTTGGTGGTGCTGGGATTTGGACTCATAACTTTCCGAGCAGAAGTCCAGTGTCTTAACCACTGAGCTACCACTGCTATATTACACCTAACAGCTAACAACAACAGTTAGTATACACTTAACTATACAATTATTCCTTTAAAAACATTTTTTGTCTTTTTTACTTAAATATACAAGTGGAGGAAAGTGTACTTAGCTAGATAACTAACAAGAAATACATTGTTCTTGCTGCCAAAGTAGAGTTACATTCCACTCCCAAAACTCCCAGTGATTCAGTACAAACTTCACAGCTGTGCAGGGCCATTGATAGCACTTACTGATGCTTGGCCTCCAAGATCCATAAACAACCAGTTGTCTCAGATATGTCACTCTCAGAATTTTTAAGCCCCATGGAATGAAGGTGACATTTTGACAACAGCTAACATCAACCATTTTATAGCACTTTGGTTGCATGGCTGATGAAGGACATTTGTCCAAAACGTCCATTGTGTGCTTGGAAACTTTGTGTACTACACTTAACTTTGACTACATTTACTATTATTGTTGAAGTACACTGCAATCTCTCCCTGGTTTCTTCTTCAGAATTTTATATATACTTTATAAAGTCTTACCGTTATCTTGCTGTGAGACTCTGAGACAGTTTCTCCATTTATAGTTCCCCCAGTTTTGTCTGATTGTTCTTGTTGTTTTATTTCTTGCCTGTGCCTTTAAACATTGTCAAGGATCTGCTTGCTGGCAATTCTGTTAAATACCTGCCATGTTGTTGGATCTGGTCATTATAGCTAGTGCTAAAATATTTTTGATGGATTTTCCTCGCTGACTCAGAGTTTGGGGACCAGGTGTAATTCTGCATCTGGACAATTAGTCCTAAACATCTGTTCTCTCATTTTGCGATCAGAAACCCGGAACACAAGATGGGCAGGGAATCACCACAGTCTCTTCTGAGACAGATGGTGGTTATATGCAGTCAAATGCAACTTAATGAAAGACGTGAACCTGTTCAACAGTTGAAGCATCCAGATATGGAATGTGATTCAGTCAGTATTTTCACATCTGAGTTAATTATGCACAGAAATCCTTAACAAGCAAACAGGCAATGCATCTTCATCATCAGTGTGATGAGTTTCATTTCTCAGTGGAAGTCCTCAATAAGCAGAAACAAACCTATTATTAAGCTCTGTGTCTTGAAAAAAGGACCACAGAGCTATCCGTTCAAGGAGATTTATCTTTCTTCATGCCTTCAAAGAGCTTTAGATCCATTATAGTTCCACACTCATTTTTCTTTTATGAACTCTGTGACTGGCGCTGCATAATTCTGAAAAAATAAGGCAGAATTTGACATGTATTGGTGAAGGGTTTGACTCTGCAAGATAGGAAAGTTGTGGTAAATCCTCTGTGAAAAAACATACTGTCACCTATGTTGAGGAGTTACAGTAAAAAGTATTCTCTGACCAAAAAAAAAAAAGATTGCTCAGAACTAAGAATAAAAAGTTGCCTCAATTGTAAAACTTTTGTTAACATGTGACAGGCAAAAGTTTTAAATATTCAGCATCTAACACCATACAAATTCTCTTTATCACGGAAGATTCCTGCTTCTTGTTTTCTTCATTGGTGTGTATATGGCTTCGGAAAACCCTTCAAATATTCAAACATTACTATTGTTCTGAAAATACAGGATTTCCTGAACTGAATGTGTTGCCTTATTTGCATATATCTTAACCTCAAGCCACCTAAAAGTAAAAAGAGAAAACCATATCAAAAGAGTCAGCCAAATGAGCAAATGTATAATGTATGTATGTATTTATATCTTTATATAGTCCATGTTGCTGTGTATAGAATAATGTCATCAGCTACAGTATAATAAGTACTTAACATTTATATATCTGGTCTATGGCTAATAAACAAACTCTGCATACATTATATTCCTACATGTTGCTGGCTCTTCCTGAACCTGATAGACATTATACATCAAGGCCACATAAAGGCAACACAGCATGTTAAATAGTAACTCGTAGATATATTGGATGTGTCTAAGCATTTCACGCTGTTTGATAAAGTGTATGCATTGGATTTACTTCTAAAGTTCATCTATAACAGATCCTCTCATGTAGAGATAGGAAGCTGCGACAGGCGGTTCCCATGATGCTCGGCTGAAATTACACAGAGAAATCAGCAAGACTGATGAACAGCCGGTGTGTGCCTCATTTAGCGTCCTTCACTGCAGTTTGTGTTGTATAGTTTAACCGTCTTTCTCCACTAAAACTTTGGGCTCCATTCAGAAGTTAAAGAGGCTTTGATAATGTCTGTCTTATAAAAACCGGAAAAACTGTTGCACTAGTGCCAGCATAGATTTGAGCCTATAAACAAACTCACCGCAACATCAAAGAATATATTTCTCAACAGCTGTCATGCCTGCATTTTTCAGTGTGTTGTTTCAAGTACTGTCCCTACCTTTTACATTGGTATTGCATGACACATTATTGCCATAATTATTATGCTTTTCTACAGGAAGTGTAAGTGTAAGGAAGGGGTAAGTGTATATTGACTGTGCTGAACAGTCTTTCTGATGCAGAGCTAGCACAAACTCATTGATCATTATGCAAGTTGTTCATGAAATGGTGCTCCTTTTTTCCCTATTTTCTCCCCAATTTGATCTTGCCAATTCCCTCCCACTAGCTAACTTGTCCCTAACACACAGTAGCTACCAACCAGTGTGGGTTGAACAAAAACATGCTTCCTCTGAGACAAGTGAAGCCAACATCCATCTTTTCAAACTCTTGGTCATGCTGCTTCACAGGACAACCTAACACACTATCTACCCTGTTCTGCATACATGAGCTCAAAAACTCCTGCAGTTGGCTAGTGTTGGATTTTTTTTCAATGCAGAAAAGGCAAAAATTTCTCAGTACCGGGTCACATCCACTGGAGCCATGCTACTGAGACCATAACTTTTGATGAGTGTGACTGGAAAAAGTTCAGAAAATGGTGTAAGGATTTTGACTACATTGTTAGAATGGATTTCTTTTCACCAGAGGCCTTTAGGCATAAATGGATCAGTACTTCTCCACAACGCAAATATCACATCAGAGCAACAAATTTCTCCAAGAACCAGGTTTCACTGCACTGTCTTGCTGTTATAACCAGTGACTACGCATCTGATAGCAAAGAGAACTGTGAAGTGAGGTATGAACGTACCAGCTGGCATGATCTACAATGCTACTTTAAACAAATTGATGAATTATTCCAAAAATTTGGAAGAAACAAAGCAACAGAAATAAACATAAGGCTATATGATCTCTTCTGAGATCATCAATATACTACTCTTTCAAGATTGAGCAGAAACCCCAGCTTCCCCAAGACTCCTCCCACATGATGTATAAATGAGTCTGACTATGAGTCTGATGTGACCAGTTCGGGTTTTGAAGATAGCAATATAGCTCATGAACTCAGACCCGTTTTTTACAACTCTGATGCTACCCTGGATGATGAGGATATGACCAGTTCAGGTTTTGAAGACGGCAAAAACATTGCCAAAAGCCTAGGAAAAAGAAATCTGACATATCTGTCAACAAATGATGAAACTGATGGGTGTATAAACAACACCATGCTAGCCATCATACGTGCGGTTATGGGAGAACTGTTGGACATAATTGTTGATCAAGATCTGAAAGACAGCTGCCGCTTGTGCGTGATTGATCATCCGAGTCAACTCCAACACTCATGTTGTTCAATCCTGATGAGTACTATCTACACCTAAATGCCTACAAATTGGTGAAAAAACTGTTTAAACGTGGTTCAAATACATGTTGGCAAGAGGTCTGAAATTGTGTGATATCAAGTACATTCTGTTCCTGGAAAAAATTCTAGGTATTGCCGAAGCCGTCGTGTATGAATGGCGAGACAAGCCTCACATCAGAACTGTTCTGAACAAGGTCAAAGAGAAAACTAAAGACATTTTCAGCGAATGGGTTTATGAAGATGTTGTGGACTACTGGACCTTTCATTCATCTCTGGGACCTGCTGACCAGCCACATACATGGGAAACTTCAAAACACGCCATAAAAGCCTGGAGACTGTGTTTACCTCTGCTCTCCGAAAATTGCTGAAGAAATGTTCATGAACTGTGTGAGAGATTTTGCAAAAAATTTGGATTCGTTGTAAATTCCATATGTCCTTTACACACTTATGTCTATCAAGTTTTATCTTACATGTTTTGCTCAAACTTTTGAATGTAAAACTAATCATGTATTATGCATCTAAACCTATGTAACCCATGTGTGATTTAAAATTGTTTAGAAAGGAAAATGTTGATTTTGCTTTGATTGACTGATTGAATATTTATTACATAAACCTTGCTCACGTCATATCTGTTCTGAGATAAAATGCTTAATCTATGCTGAAATAAAAAACTGGTTAGCAGAGCAGGATGAGTACAGTCTACTTAAACCAGTATCTACAAAGTTTTTGTAAAGAACATTGATGAACAATGGTGAGCTGATTTAGCTGATATAAGCAACGTGTCAGAGAGCAATGACAAAGAGAAATTTATGATCACATGTAGAAATGTTTTATCCAAATATGCCTAGGTATATCTGTTACAAAACAAGACTGGGATTGAGGTAATTAAAGCCTTTGATTCCATTCTAAACACAGGTAGAGTCCACAAAAAACTACAAACTGACCAAGGGAAAGAGTTTTTTAACAAAAAAATTCAAACATTAATAAAAAAACATGACATTGTTCACTTTGCTATGGGCACGGGACAAAAGTGTCGGTGTGTGAAAGGTTCAACAAGAAGCTAAAGACCAGGATGTGGAGATATTTTACAGCTTTTAACACGAGAAAATACACTGACATAGTATAGGATTTGGTTCAAGTGTACAATCACAATTACCATTCAAGCATCAAAATGAAGCCTGTCGAGGTCAACGAAGCCAATTCCTTGAGAGTATTTAAAACCCTCTACGGACTGGTCTCACCTAAATTAAAGAATCTGAAATTCAAGTTTAAAGTCAGTGATATTGTTAGAATTTCACATTCAAAGACAGTTTGAAAAAAGGCTATGAGCAAAACTTTACGGAAGAATATTTTACAATTTCAGAACAGATACAGAGAGATCCCCCGATATATAAATAACATGACTATGATGATGAAAAAATTGAGGAAACATTTTATGGGTTTATTAATGGGAAGATTATTATTGGGAAGGACAAGGCATTTTAAATTGAGAAAATCTTGTCTGAAAAGACTCAGAACCGGCAAAAAAGTTTGCCTGGTGAAATGGGTGGGGTGGCCCAATAAATTTAATTCCGGGGTTACGGACGAATAACAGAAATCATCGGGTGACGTCGGTGTATTTTCGGTTCAAATTTTTTTAGCCTTTGTATCCAAATTGTATTTCGGTCGTTTCTGTCTCATATCTAACATACAATTTTCTTATCAAATTTATGTTCACTGTGACACATATATTCAAGGATTCAAGTGTGTTGTACAGTAAAGGGACAAATTCCCTACATGGACTGTATTCAATTGTATTATCAAGATGTCCAAAGCTTTCCAATAAAGCAGTCTTTACTTGGAAGAATTCTTTCAATGTTGTGATGATCTCCTCTAATTCGTGATCGAGGTGAATGGCTGCTTCTGAGTTGAATTCCGCTTGTTCTTCTATATTACCACCATGTTCTAAAGCAATTGTATCTATAAGTCACAGAAAATACGAGAGAGCTATTTTAATTATAATGAGTCTTTATTAATCACATATACATTACAACACAGTGAAATTCTTTTTTTTCACATATCCCAGCATGTCAGAAATCTGGGGTCAGAGTGCAGGGTCATCCATGATAGTGCCCCTGGAGCAAAGAGGGTTAAGAGCCTTGCTCAAGGGTCCAACAGTTTTTCACTGAACGGATTGGGGGGGAATAGAAGGCAAAATATACATATCATCTCACCTGAAGCACTTGAATAATCATCATCACCACTGACAGTCACGGTGTCCTCAACTTTTGAATATGAAACAAACAAAATATAAATGCATATGAAAAACGAAAAACTTTACAGTATAAAACATTCATACTTTTATGTTATGAATTACATGTATTTTGCAAGATTGTTCTGGGCTGCTGTACTACATCGGTTAATGGTCTTTGGATACTGCCCAATGATCTCAGATTCAAATGGCCTTGCATGGATGTCTCAGGAAACTCATCATCAGAAATAATCACAATGCTGTTGTCTAAAAACAGGAAAACAAATAAAATATACTTTTAGTAACTTAACAGTTACCTTTTATCCCACTACACAGCTCTAAGACACAATTTGAAATTACCTTGTAGGATTGCATTAGTTTGTTAGGTTATCCTAGACACTAGAATCAGATGAGCTTAGTTTGGTCTTGCTCTGTAATATTAGTGTATTGAAGATTAAACTTTAGGTATAGTCTCATACCAGATTACAGAAATGACCAGATGAGTAGAAGGATCATCTCTGTTGTAATCAGAAATATTCTGAATATTTCATACATTAATTATTGTATAGGTCAATTTCAAAATGGAAAATTACTTATACATACTATTTCATTTTATATTTAATGATTTTAATTGTTTAAAATACATATTCTTACCGACTGAGAAGTCCATGGTCTCTGAAAGTTTTGAAGGAGAGATTGGAAGTTATTTTGATCCTTTGCTGAATTTCTAAAGATGTGAAAAACTCTCAGGAGTGTTCGCCTTTTATAGAGAGGGCATATGCATGTATGCAATTATGGGAACGCACCAGATTCTGATCTAAAGTGTATGTGTACTACCGATATTAATCATTAGTCTATGAGCATGTTATTTATCAGCATTATGTTAACACACCAAATTCTGGTTTAAAGTATACGTGTACGTTGAAACTGCACTATAGATGTGAATCATTTACCTATGACCTTATTATTTATCAGCGTTATGTCTACACAATAGATTTGGTTTTAAAGTATACGTGTATGTTGAAACTGCACTATAGATGTGAATCATTTAGCTGAGAACTTATTATTTAAACAGAAATATGTGTATTCACCAGTTATTATCGACATTAATCATTATCCTACATATAATATTCTCTGTGACTTTATTATTTCATCAGATTTATGCATGGTCACCAGTTACTATCAATATTAATCATTATCCTACATATAATATTCTCAGTGACTATTATTTCATGAAAATTTATGAGTAGTCACCAGTTACTATCGATATTAATCATTATCCTACATATAATATTCTTGGTTCACCAGGCCTCTGGTGAAAAAAAAAAACATTCTAACAATGTAGTCAAAATCCTTACACCATTTTCTGAACTTTTTCCAGTCACACTCATCAAAAGTCTACTTTCTCTGCATCGAAAAAAAAAAAAAGTCCATCTGTACAACCGTTTGCCATTACCCAATATTGAATCTTTTCATGCTCTGAAATTTTTTCAAATTTTTTCAAATTTTTTCCCCAAATCTTCCCAAAGTAGGGTGAACCTTATGTATGTGTGTGTGGGAATGCGCTAGAATGTATTGATATATGTGAAGGGCTATTATTATTAATCATTTACCTATGAGCTTATTATTTCATCAGACTTATGTATGTGTGTGTGGAAACACAATAGATTACAACAAACCTAACATTAATAATCATTAACCTACACCTGTCAAGATAAGTTTGATTTGATTGATCTACTGTATGTGAAAGAACAAACCTAACATTATTCATCTTTAACCTTCATCTGTCAAGTTTGATTCGATTTATCTATGTGCAGGAAAACACATAACATTAATAATCATTAACCTACACCTGTCAAGATATGAATGATTGATGTTGATCTTTGACCTAGACCCGTCAAGATAAGGTTTGATGAAACATGCAAGCCATAACTCTCTCTGCTTTTCAATAGGGCAAATGTCACTTGGGAGCTGTTTTCATGTATTTTCCATCAAACTAGTGAATTTTGCTCAGCATCAATGAATTTCTGCACATGACCCCTCTCTGTGAGAGATAGTATTGTTGGTGGTTCATTGTTTTCTTCCCACAAATACAGTGATAACAGATAGGCTCAAAATGAGTTTGTGGTGCATGATTGGCAAATCATAAAAAACCCTAAAAGTACGTTCACACATAGAGCGACTGGGAGCGACAATGCGACTGGTGGCCAAGCACGCACTGCTTCTCCTTCATCTCATAGAATATGATGCATATATACACTGGTGAATTTTATATAAGATTGTTCTCCCTCCAGAATGTTTAATTTTAGCAGCAAGAAAACTGGTTTGTTATCAGAAGTGGAATGTTAGTTGCGCAAGCCATGTTACTATGGCAACCAGTAGTAGGAAGATCTACCTGCGATTACCTGCATAGTACAGCGACTGGCAACTTGCAGCGATAAAATTGCAGTATGTGTGAACATAGCATAATAACGGCAAAACTACAGGGTGTCGCAAAAGTCTCCATACATAGAGGACTATGTTTGCCAGCACCATGTCGGTTGTACATTCGTCAGTGGATATCCCTTTCATGGTTGGTCCACAACACTTCCAGTCTTTTTGAATTTGTTAATAAGTTGTGTGTGATGTGATTGCCATGTTTCCTGTCCCTCACAACCTTGCGGCAGTTTCCTGATCCAACCATGAGAATGATTTCAATATCTTCTTCTTTTGTGAAAAGCATTCTAAAAAATATATAAACTATATAATTATAAGTATAACTATATGTAAGTATGAAAAATGTATAAGAAGTGTTCATTTCCCCTACATTCAAAATTAAATTGTTAAAAGGAAAAAATGGTTCCATGGCAAGTTGTGCACTTAAAAACATTAACAATCAGAACAATCAGAATAAATGCCACTAAATATTGTGAAGCATAGGATGCATAGGGATATTTTAAATTACCTACTTACTTACCTACCTATACACACACACACACACACACACACACACATATATATATATATATTATACAGCACAAACCCTGTACAGAGTTTTTCCTCTCACAAGAGTTGCAGATCTTGTTAGCTGATCTCTAGCTTCAACCTCCCCATTGCTTTCCCTCTGAGAGTTAATGTTGGCCTGCTCCCACACATTTAGCACATTTAGTGAGGGAACAGACTAAATTATAAATAAATGCTTGAGCTTCATAAAAGGCAGTTATGAGCGTTAGGAAGAGAAATCAAAAGGTTACTCGCATGTAAGAGCATCTGGACAGTGCATTTAAAGGAGCAATCAATCAGTTCCCCTTGATGAGAAAAAGCTGCAGAAATGGAGAGAGGGAAGGAAGGAAAAGGGGACAAGTAGAGAGACAATAGTAAGAGCATAGTAGAGTGGTTAGGAGGAGGGTGAATAAAAAGATCATTAGTATTAGTAGATGGGGAAAAAGAATGTAGGCAGCACTGTGGCACAGCGGTAGCGTTGCATCCTCAGAACTACTTGTTCAATCCTAAGCTTGTGTTACTGTCTGTTCAGGGTTTCACATGTTCTTCTTGTGTCCGTGTGGGTTTCCTTCCACCTCCCAAAAACATGCCTGCAGGTGGACTGGATCTGCTAAATTGCTCCTAGGTGTGAATGAGTATGTCAGTGTGTGTGTGCATGGTGCCTTGTAATGGTATCCCATCCAGAATGTGTTCCTGCTTCTTCCTGGGATAGACTCTGGATCCACAATCTGGAGTCACCATGAAATAGTTGTGGGAAAGATGAACAAGAAATCTTTCTCCCCCTGACTTTTGGGAGAATAAGAAAGAAATGCAGTAAGAAACAGAAAAGGAAGAAAGTAGGATTGTAACTGAACACAAATACATATTTGTACATATTCATATTGAACCGATAGTGTGGTCTAAACAGATTAAAAAAAAATAGGAGGTATTTTTGTAAGCTTGCTAAAAGATTCACAGGCATCTGGTTTAGAGTAGATGTGTGCATCTGGAAAGGGCTCTCACAGGACAAAAATGTCACGCAAGCAGGAGGCTTTTATTTTCATGCAGACGTGAGCGGGACAAAGAAAGACCATGTTCATTAACACGACTGCGTAGTGAATGGTAAATGGTCTGCACTTATATAACGCTTTTATCCAAAGCGCTTTACACTGGTTCTCATTCACCCATTCACACACACACACACTCACACACCAGTGGTAGCAGAGCTGCCATGCAAGGCGCTAGCTTGCCATTGGGAGCAACTTGGGGTTCAGTGTCTTGCCCAAGGGCACTTCGGTATGTGGAGTCATGTGGACCGGGAATCAAACTGCCAACCCTACGATTAGTGGACAACTCACTCTACCACCTGAGCCACAGCCGCCCAGGTAGTGCTGCACAATGCATTTATGTAGTACTTGGCCAGGGTCATGGTGGTTTAACTTAGGTTACTTTTTTATATATATATTGTTGTATTTTGTGAAATAGAACTAACTAAATTTGTTAGAAAATTTTGCTGGTACAAACAAAAATAACAACTGTACAAGTTTGATTAAGAAAACAGTCCCACACACATCTTCAGACCAATTATGAATTGATGAGGAATGGCAACAATTCACAGACAGTGCTGGCATATCTACCTCTGTTTCTGGTTTAGGGTTCATAAAGTTTATGCCACATCCATTTAAAGTTCCAGAGAAGTGCCTTAAAATGTGTAGCATTTTTTGATGTGTTAACGTAATTTCCACTGAAACAGGAAGTCAGGGCGGGGCATATAAAGTGGCCCCTCCCCCTTTTAAAATAACCAGTAGTGTTTAGCTTACCTCTCAGCCAAGAAACTTACAACTGTTGGGGGTGGGACACTTCAGATTCTAAAGGGCATTTGATTAGACAGAACATCTGATGAGAAGCCAAAGTGCAGAATGATGTCATCAAAATTATTGATCCGTATTGGTGAGTAGAAAGAGAGACTGTAAATTTTGAATGCATATATCTTTTAATTGTGAATTATATCATTGTTTTGGAGCACACTAGCTTATAAATAACCTTAAGGCTAACATATTCATACTAAAAGTTACAAAACTTCAATTTCATGTGGATCTGAATATATATACTAATACATATACATATATTAATACTAATATTTTGAGCACTAAACATTCGTGTATATTTGCCTTGCAGTACACCATTAGAAGAAAGTGATGCTAAGGTGAGGCCAAACAGAGAAAGAATGGAGGAAGGAGAAAGAATGTGGAAAAACTGAGGAACAGCACAATAGGTAAGAAAATGAGTGGTGAATAGGGGGAAAGAGATAAAACTGAAATGACAGAAAGAGGAGAGATAATGGGAAAGTAAAGTAAAGCTGGGAGATGGAGAAAGGAATGGAAGAAGAGAAGAGAAGAAAAAGGGTGATTAAGGTAGGGAAGAAAGCAAGAGAAAGAGTGGGTGTGTTGGAGAGAGAGAGAGAGAGAGAGAGAGACAGACAGAGAGCGAGAGAATAGCCAGAGGAGTGTTGTGTCCTCGTTCCTGCCTTCTGCTGATCTCTATCAGTTCTATGCATGTCTACATCCTATTTCCACCTCTCTGTTTATCTGTTGCTCTGCTAATCACTTCAGAGCATTATACTTATTTACTTACACACGCACACACACACACACACACACACACACACACACACACACACACACACGCATAAACATTATGTTCTGTGCCAGGAAGGTCAGAAAAACATTGTGTTAATATATCTATGGTGTATTTGATTTGTGTGTGTGTGTGTGTGTGTGTGTGTGTCTGTGTGTGTGTGTGCTTGCAAATGCATGCTTAATTATATTTCACAGGCATGCATGTGTGTGTGTCTGCTGGTTAGAGTGAGAAGTCAGTTTGAGACATTCATCGGAATGTTCTAGCGGTATCACTGTGTTACCGTGACCAACTCAACCCGGCATCCGTGAAACTCTTGCACTGCACACACACACACAAACACACACACACCCAATCATATACACTATATGGTCAAAAGTGCGTGGACACCTGGCCATCACACCCATCCCATTCTAGATTTAGCTCCCCTTTGCTGTTATAATAATGTTCCCTCTTCTTTAAAGGCTTTCTACTAGATTTTGGCGCATGGCTATGGGGATTTGTCCATTCAGCCACAAGCGCCTTAGTGAAGTTAAGCATTAGTGATGTCGAGCAAGGAGGCCTGGAGCACAGTCTGCAACCCAGTTCATACCAAAGATGTTCATTGGGATTGAGGTCAGGGCACTGTGCAGGCCACTTGAATTCTTCCACTCCAGTGGTGGCAAACTATGTCTTCATGGACCTTGTTTTGTGCACAGGGATATTGTCATGCTAGAACAGTTTTGGGCCTCTTAGTTCCAGAGATAAGAAATATCACAGCATAGAAAGACATCTTATACAATTAAGTGCTTCCAACTTTGTGGCAACAGCTTGAGAAAGGCTCACATATGGGTGTGATGATCAGGTGTCCACATACGTTTGGCTATATTGTCTATATTAAGGTTCAACCATCTGAGCGCACTTATAAGAATAGTTTTATTTGATCAATTATCATGCTAATACATGATTTTCCCTTAATTAATAAATGACATTGTTTCTTATTTCTTGATTAGCTGCTAATTTCAGCCATCCTTGACTATACAGTGATTTACAACATTTTAATTTTAAAAGTGGTTTATGTCAGCACACCCTTTTGGTGATGATTGCCACTCTCTCATTATGTGATCAGCTCAAGTCACCTTCACAAAACTTTCCTCCCATAATTAATCAACATAACCATAATTTCTCAACAGCACACAACTGACTACAATCAATAACTGAATACATTTAGCAATTTTGTTAAAGCTATAAAAAGCAGTATATTAAGAAAAAACCCAGCTGTTTAGGAGTAATGTAAAGACACATGGAGGAGAAAGGAATGCAAGAGTGCAGCTATACAGAAACGGAGGAAAAGAGATGCTTGAGTGAACCCTTAAAATAAGAAATGCCTATTTTCATTTTTCCCAATATTCCACCTGTTAATCCAATGCACATTACTCAGCGGTGCGTCAAATCCCCTGAGTGTGTTAAGATTAACACAGGACTGTGTTTCATGAGGAACTTTCATAGTAATGCTGTCTCCTGTGTACTGTTTAAGTTGGAGAAAAATTGTCAAAAATTAGCCGTTATAGAGCTGTTTTACATGACAAGGAACGTGCTAGAACTTATGTGACTGATGTGTTGTGTGAACGTAGAAGCCATCCAATGAGGTCTATCAGACAGAAAGCAAAAGTGACAAGCTAATAAGCTGTATCCAATAGCATTTTCAGTAATATCACATGAGGAATTTGCTTTTAGTTAGATCGCCTCTCTGTCTCTCTTGCTCTCTCTCATTTCCCTCTTACGCTCTGTTCGGCTCTAAAATTGAACTTCTAAAATTGATCTTTTAAAGCTCATGAGTTGTCCATCAACCTTTACATTTCTATTTATTATTCATTACACAAAGCTTTTTATCCATTTCCTGCTGGCACCAACCAACAATACTTAAATATAATATTCAATATTTATTTATTTAAAATTTAATAATTAAACATTGTACATCCTTGTCCATTTACAAGAGGGTTAAGGTTAGAGTTAAGGTTAGAGTAAACATTAGTAAACATGTTAATTAAGCAATTTGAAAACATATATTTAAAGCTTGGCAGTGTTTCTCAAATCCTGCGAATCCACTGCCTGTGCAGGTGATTATAAGGTTTCAAGGTTTATTGTCAAAATTGCATCTCCAAAGAAAGTTACATTTAATATGTTGTACACACAAGGATGGAGCAAAAGACAAGCATTCATACAATCCACCCTCCACCTTCCATCCACTCACATTGCACATAGATTAGTTTTTGCACAAATTCAGAGGTATGCACAAGGTTTTTAGCTATTGCATTTTAGTTACTGCAAATAATGTAGAAAATGTAGAATTGTACATACTGTAGAAGGTGACAGTTAACATACTGTGCACATACGCATGCAACAAAAGACAAGTTCTTACAGTACATCCAACCCTCCCCACATACCTCTCATCCACACATACTGCACATATATTAGTTACTACACAAATTCTGAGTAACGAACCAATGTTATTGCATGTACTGTAGTTATTGTGCAATTTCTGGATGCGCACACACACACACACACACACACACACACACACACACACACACATATATATATTATATGCAATAATTATTCATTAATTGAAAATTAGTAGTTACTCGTTAGTAAACTATGTATTACTAGCTTATAACTCATTTATTACATTTTAGCTAACTGCCAAGTACCATAGCTGTCAAAGTATTCATTTTGGTATTGTGTGTTTTGCCAGACTCGAGGAGATTAGCATTATAATGTTGTACAGTCTGGAAAATATAATACACTGAGACAGACCACATCATAGTCATGTAAATGTGTGCAGGTGTGAGCTGTCTGGCAGATTTTTGTCTTTAATAACTCTAATCCTGTTTTAATTAATTATGTGACTGAGTTCACATCTCCCCTATAGAGTGAGATCAGGAGTACCTACAGAGTAAAGTTGTCTTTCTTTTTCCGTTCAGTCCTGCCATCATACATCCCTCACTCATTAAAACCCACCAGTCTGTGACCAGACTTGAAGAATTAATGACTCAGAAAACTAACCTGCCAACTACCACTAGCCGAGTGTGAAATGTTCTCAATATCACTGGCTCTCTGTTCGGTCCCCAAACACAGAGCTCAGATGATTTCCATCCTTTCTCAACCCTTTCAAAGATTTAAATCAAAAAGATTGAAACAAAAAGATTTGATCGGTAAAACTTAAGCTAAGCAGCTTAATTTTGTGCTTTCTGTCAGGCCACATTAACAATGCCATAGGCATTTTTTGGTATCTGCATATTTTAACATTTTAACAAAGCAGTCATGGTGGATTCAGATCCAAATTATATGCAAAAGCAGTCACAGTGTTAGAATAAAGAAAACCAAAACAATAATTAAACCAACTAAGTAATTACAGTAATATGCATGGTGAAATCTGTTTGTAATGAACAAATCCAAGATAGTGTTATATCTATAGACTTATTTTTAAAACCCACTGGGAATTTAGCAAGGCTTACATTGTGTTATTTTAAAGTTTTGAGATTGCTCATGGGCAAGGCTGAACATGTTAGGGCAGAGATGCAAGACCAGTACAAGGTTTTAACAGAAAGCAAAGATTATGATAGGCAAGTCTTTTCACATGATCACACTGCTTAAGCACTCAAGTAATGAAACACAGATGCATGCACTAATCAGTCCTTACCCAATGCCTAGTTAAGGGAGAGACAGGATATATACAATCTAGACAATACACATATATAGTAAAACCACACAGACACCGGGAGTGTATAAGAATATAAGAACCTTTACAGCTGCAGGTTACCCAGTTTGGCTACTGTAGGTGTGAATGAGTGTGTGAATGTGTATGTATAGTGCCATCCAGAGTATATACATGTCTTGCGTCCATGTTCCCAGGATATTCTGGTAGATCTGGAGCAGTTACTAAGGAGGAAAGAATTGGTCCCTAAACAATATTTGGAGGCCTCTGCTTTGAACTCCACTTCCCACAATTCACCGCTATAGCACAACACTCATGAAACCAACTTCAATTCTCTTCAACATCACAGTTTTCAAACCATTACCCATGATTCAATCACAGGTTCAAGTTCACTAGACTTCTGATTCCTCCCATATCTGTTTCCAAACACACTCACCTTTAAATAACATGGACTTTCAAATACTCTTTGTGAAGTCTCACTCCTATCCAGTTCCTATCCAGCATTTTGATTCTGTGTATGCATTTTGATGTTAGTTCAGTTGATACTTTGCTCTCATGTTTGTGTTGTTAACCCTGATTCTTGACTGCCTAAGAATTTAATTTCTGAATCCTGTTTTTGGAATTGCATTTTGAATCGTTTGCGTGTATTTCAGTAAACCTGCACTTACATCCAACTTCAACATCTTCCTGACAGATGCTTTTTCCTGCTGTATTTGCTACACAGTGCCACATTTTTAAATAAAAATAAAGATAATCTATGGAACAACTATGTCAGCTTGGCAAAAATAAAAATCCTGTCTATGGAACAAATATATCTAATTATAAACGAAATTCTCTACTGTTTAACTTAAGTGTATATGATTTTGTGCATACTTTATATGGTTTCTTGATTTAAAATTGTCTGTGAACTGTTCTTTTATGCATATCTTGGCATTTTCAGAAACTGTCAAATAATCTAGTTTTTCATTGTTTGTGGCAAGGTTAACTACATAGGCCCATTGGTTTATCTCTTACTTTTGTTTTATTATTATTATTTTTTCTTAGTGGCAATAAATCATATCAAATTAAATCAGCATCCTCAGACAGGAAGGGCTGCAGATCATCAAGCTTGCTACAGTCTGAAAAAGAATTACTTTTCTGCATTTGTTCTATACAACCGACTCCAAACACAAATTCACTTTCTTTCTATCAATCTTGAGGCCTCCTCCTCACTCGCAGGTTCTGTGCGTGAAATTGAATTTTATTTCAGGCTGAGTGCGGACACACAGTTGCAGAGCTGCCATGTGCCAGTGTGGCTGACCCCAGGCACGCACAGCTGGGCATCACATCTGCCAATTAGTGCTGCAGAAGTTTTCACTTCAACCGACATGTGTGCCACAAGCGACCCACAACGGGTGCCACAGCCTCGTCCATCTGTATGCACTCATGTGGAGAAGCATATGTGATTGTGCAAGTGTTAGTTAGAGAGAAAGGGGGTTTATGAGATGAAGGAACAAACTGTTCAGAACATTTTGTGTCTTTCTTGCTCTTTTGATCTTTTGATGAATAAGCTATTCGTGTGAACTAAGCATTGGTGAGTGACAGATGGATGACTGTCGGGTGTGATTGAGAGAGAAATAGAGTTCATGTTAGGAGTGAACAGGCAGTTGCTCTATTAGACTAAAATAAACAGCATCTTCAGCCTTTTTATTTATAATATCTTTAAATATATTGTTTTATTTAAAACATAAATATTCACCTTAATCTATAATTTGGTGTACTTTAAGAAATATACTGAAGTTGACTGTGTTAATTTGATATTGATGGCATAATAAATATATACATATAGGTTAATTATTAACTGCTTATAACAGCACTGGTGAATTGATTGGTCAAATGGGGTTGATTTTAATTGTAATTTTCTATTACTGGAGCAATTAAAATTTATATTAATATTATATTTTATAGGTTTATATTAATGCACTCATTCTAATATGTTATTGTTTTTATAACAAGAGCTAATTTACAGAGACAAATCTGAGTTTTTATTTAACAAACACAAATAATTCTTGATATAGTGATGATTTTTGTTGGAGAGGTTTATGGAACATTTATGGAAGGAGTCTTGGGTGTCAGTGCTTTGTAACAGTTGAAAACAATAAAAGTTTTCTGGCACAGGAGAGTCTTCAGGACTTTGTATTTTACAGTTTCTCAGTAACATGACAAGCTGTGTTTTATTAACTTCAAGTGGAGAAAAAAGAGAGGGTGGTGAGGGAATGTCTGTTTATAGCTGCTATAAATTATAACAAGAATGAATTTGTTTTGCAGATATATTAAATGTATCACAACATTGAATGTAACTAATAGCATGAATACAAACTCTTTGGGGCATACTGTTATTTTGGTTTTAAGCAAGGCTTCAACAAATTCAGTATAAAATATTACTTTGCATTAGCATAATTACACTATAATAAACATCTTAAAGAAGTGTAGTCTAGACAGTTGACCAGTAAAGCACAGTTTTTTTGTTAAAGAACTTGCCAGATGCAATTTAGCCCTTAAAAACCTAGATTGGTTTATAGGTAATTTTTGTGGCCCAATAAATCAGCATGATCCTTGAATGCATGCTCCTGCCTAATTCTTCTATTTGCTAGGTTGTCCCACAGTGCCAAAGCAGCTATTGTCATTCTATACTGTCACCTTCCCTGTATGCTTTTATTTGTACACATTGAAACTAATTGCTTATTGTTGTTTTAAACAGACTGCTTTTGTATACAAATGAGCTCACAATTAAGTTCACAATTAGTTTTCCATATGGCTTAGAACAGAGAAAGCAGGTATTAGATAATAAGAATGATTGAGAAAAATTCTGTTAGTTTCAATTATTTGTAGCTGACAAACACCAGCAAAAATTGAGTGTACACTGGTGTTGGTACACATATTCTCAAATCAACATGAAATATTCTCATATTCACATATTCTCAAATCAACATTCTCAGTCATCCTATGGTGTATGTGTGTGTGGAAACTTTGTCTCTTTGAGTATGAACATTTTAAACATAAGTTTATACACAAGGTTTATAGACAAGGTTTATAGCAAGATCTTTTTTGTGCTTTCCTTTAAATAGCATATTTAAATCAGCTCGTTAACAGTTTCACAACATCACTTGTGATGACACCAGTTCAGAGCAAAGCCTCAAGTGATGTAACCTCAATAAGAAATTAAAATAAGCTAATTAACATAATCTACAAATTGCCTTTATATTCTTAGGGCTGTGCGTGTGGACACCTTCTTCACTTCAGATCAGAAGTGTATAACAGAGTGTGATGTATAACCAGAGATGACTGTTGCAAAAAAACTTATTTGTGTGTTGTCTCTTTCTTGATTTTAATGGACATTTGGGATAATTATTTTGCTGAAGTATCTATTTATTGTACATCCAAGTCTTAGCCGTAAATCAGTCATGCTAAAATTATTTTCAGCAGCACGGTTTGAAGGTATGAAGGTAGTTGCTTTTGAAACTCAACAATCTCAAAAAAATCAACTAAACGGTGCAATTCTAAAATAATCTCTGGTAATACTTTATTTTGACGAACACATTTAAGGGGTTATGATATTTACCAAATACCAACTGTACACCTGTACCAACATGATAGATCAGGGATCTTCAGATCCGGCCCTAGAGGTCCACTGTCCTGCAGAGTTTAGTTCCAACCCTAATCAAACACACCAGAACAAGCTAACCAAGGTCTTCAGGATTACAGGAAAATTACAGGCATGCACTTTCTATCTGAAAGTGAGGGTAATTTTTTTAAATTGCACTTTCTCGCCCCCATAAAAAAGAGAAGTCTCAAACCTGAAATTTTCTGCATGCACACAATACTTACCTAGGTACCCCTTAAAAAAATTAAGACTTAGACTCAAACCCTTCATATTATAAATTGACTCTAATAGTCTAAGGAACAAGAATGTGCCAAATGTTTATATTCATGTACCTTGTAATGTGCTCTATAGATCAGTTTTTGTTCCAAGGAGTTAGGACCATCCTGAGCCAAGATATTGAGGTTTCCGTAAATAGCTGCATAACCAAAATTTGTTGTGTTCTATGACACAAAGATGGTCGTCATAGTTAAACCAAGTAAAATAATAATTTAAAAAAACTGTTGGTTTGCAATGCCAATACATAGCAGTAACCACTCAAAACAGTTTGAAAAATTACAAATGGTCAAGCAACCAACTTTACAATTATTGGACCACTTGAGATGGACTGACCCATGAGCTAGCAAGGCTAAACCTTCCCTCTTATTTTTTTCCAAACATATCATCTTATTTGCTCTTAATAAATGTCTTGAAGAGTTTTTAAAAATTTATTTACAACCCCAATTCCAAAAAAGATGGGTATAAAAAGAATATCTTAGAGAAGCAGAGTCTCTCAGAAGTAAAGATGGGATAGAATCTGGATGGAAGCATATGTCACTCTAAAACCTGTATATACTTTTCAGCATTGATGGTGCCTTTCCAGATGTGCAAGCTGCCCATTCCATAAGCACTCATGCACCCCCATACCATCAGAGATGCAGGCTGGTCTAAGCCAGATGATCCCTCTCCTCTTTAGTTTCCAAAAAGAATTAAAAATTTTGATTCATCTGACCACAGAACAGTTTTCCACTTTGCCTCAGTCCATTTTAAATGAGCTTTGGCCCAGAGAAGACAGCAGTATTTCTGGATCATGTTCACATATAGCTTCTTCTTTGCATGATGGATCTTTAACCAGCATTTGTGGATGGCACGGCGAACTGTGTTCACAGACAATCTGTTCTGGAGGTGTTTCTGAGCCCATGCAGTGATTTCCTTTACAGAATCATGCCTGTTTTAATGCTGTGCTGCCTGAGGGCCCGGGCATGCAATATTGTTTTTCACACTTGTCCCTTGCGCACAGAGATTTCTCCAGATTCTCTGAATATTTTGATGATATTATGTCCTGTAGATGATGAGATATTTATATTCTTCATATTTATGCAATTTTATATTGAGGAACATTATTCTGAAATTGTTCCACAAATTGTAAATGCAGTTTTCACGGATTGGTGAACCTCTGCCCATATTTACTTCTCTGCCCCACTAAGATACTCTTTTTATACCCAATCATGTTACTGACCTGTTGCCAATTATCCTCCAGCTGTTTCTTTTTAGTAACACTTACTTTTCCAGCCTTTTGTTGCCCCGTCCCAACTTTTTTGAGACATATTGTGGCCATCAAATTCAAAATTACCTTATTTTTTTCTTAAAATAGTACATTTCCTCAGTTTAAACATTTGATATGTTTTCTCATCATCATCATATGTATCATCATCATCATCATCATCTGATATGGGGCCATCCTTAGCTCGCTGCAGCTAAGGATGACCCCATATATACAGCCTAAAGATCACCATGAGATTACTGTGGATGGTACCATACAGAAGCCATAAAGATAGCTGTTGATGTTTTCCTTTGTTAGCCTTAGGACTGCAATTGCTACGAACAGTTTTGCACTCAAGTCTCTATCATTGAACAGTCAATAACTTTAGCAGACTTCAAGCTAAAACTGTAATGAATTCAGAAATGACTCTGATGCTCATATTCATAAGTTACTCATAAATTCATAAGTTCCTGTTTACACAGTTGCACTTTTTGCCTATATAGTATACAGTTATAAAAGGGAGATTTTTTATAATTGCACTATCCAGTGTCAAACAGATTAGTATGGGTTCCCTTTTCACTTAAGGAATTTATATATTTCTGTAAAGCTGCTTTGTGATGGTGTCCATTGTTAAAAGCGCTATACAAATAAAATGGTATTGAACTGAATTGAAACATCAGCAGTAATAAGAAAAAAATCACATATTAAGTAGAAACTGGGGTTGATGGATTTACTGTACATGCAGCGTATCATTGGCAACAGCATTAAGTGATTACACACAGTGAAATGTCCCCTAGATGTGGTGTCCATTTGGGCTAATTTATTTAAGCCCACTTTACCTCCATAACAGGTCATCAGTAATGATTGAGAGAAATGTAGGTGCATGTGAAATACAATGGAAGGTGTAATAAACCTGAATGAGGTGGATTACTTTGTCGATGATTAATTGTTGAAAATGCCTTCTGAAAAACTAGAAGTAAATAAAAATTCAGCTGCTCAGTTCTGTGTTTGGATTTGCGTCTGTAAGTCACTGAGGTGGCTGCCAAATCAATGTAAAAAACGTACAATGTAGCACCAAACAGATTTCGCATGGGTAATTACCTCAGTTAGGCACAGAACACACTGGGTTTGATGAGGCATTCTTTGAAGATGTGCATAATTAACAGTGCGTTAGCATGCCTATTTTAATGTGCTGTGATTTAGCTTCACTTAATTAGGGAATGGAAAAAGTATGTATTGTTTTGACTCTCATTAAATCATTATGAAATGGCTGTTTATTTTTTAACTCTGTACCTCACAAATATAATTTATAGAGTATGCAAAGCTGTATATGCTACTTTAGTATAATGAATATATCACTGTCATGTTTTGCTTTTTTTTATGCATATAATGTTTTACTGATCACGAGTTTTCACTGCACTTTAAACATGGTGCAACATCTGACATACATCCCTCTAATCTGCTATTATGGAAGTTGCTCTTCGACTCCAGTGCTTATTATCTCTCATCCGTGCATGAATCCTAAGTGTTCATGTAATTTGTTAATTTATCATTAGTAACTGTTAATTGATCTTTTGTAACTGTTTTAACCTGGTCAGGGACACACTGGCAGGAATACATCCTGCCAGCATGGGATACCAGTTCATTGCAGGGCAACATGCACACACACATTCATACACTAATTAACATCTATGAGGAAATTAGAGAAGCCAGTATACCTACTGGTATGTTTTTGGGAGGTGGAAGGAAAATAGAGAATCCTGAGGTCACAGAACATAAAAAACACCCACAAACATTAACCCAATGTCAGGATCAAATCCATTTTTAAACACGTCTATTAAATAAAGCAGTAATGAAACTAATGTGAAATAAAAAGAGAAGAAAAAAAAGCAGACAGAAAATGACAATAAAATAATAAGGAAGCTGTCAGTCTTTTCACACTGTCCTACTATGAATATACAGTATCTCACAAAAGTGAGTACACCCCTCACATTTTTGTAAATATTTGATTATATCTTTTAATGTAACAACAC
>JANDJT010000012.1:14147200-14165624 GCA_024331685.1 Stegophilus panzeri
ACTACTATAACATCTGACTAAAAATGTTAAAAAATGAGAAAAATTTCAACTAGTAATTTCAGCTAGCATTAATGAATATTGTATCCAGTGTATTAAGACATTTCATTAGTTTTTCATTATCAGCAATGGAAAGAATAGCATGCAGTTTTCAGAGATGTTTGCATGAATTTTTGAGACATCCAGTAAATAATGTAATTTAATTTATGCTCAAATAATGTGCCAGTAGACTACAAGCATAAGGTACTAAAGCCATATAAATATGGATGCCATTTTCTTTCAACATAGCAATGAAAATATGTTTATTACTGTCCCAACAGCTGGGGGATTAATGTATTAATTAAATTTTAAATGATGAAGTGCCCAGAATAAAAAAAAAATAATGAGGGAATCCACACATGCAGTATAACACCTGGATGTGTGAGTAGAACATGATAATGACCAGTGAACTAGTCTGACGTTGACCTCAGAGAGACCGACCCATTTAATATGGTCTAATGTGTCAAAAGCAGCATTCAAGTCTAGGAGAACACAAGATGGACACACTGCCAGAATTAACTCTCATATAAGTATGAATGTAGGAAAGTGTTGTTTCAGTGCTATGTGAGGCACAACAGCAATACCAAATTTCCAATGCTATTGTTTCTCTTGACTAATGGAAAGTACTTCTCAAACATTTTGCCAAGAAATGGCATATTGGAAATCTGTAGTTATTAATCACTGAGCAGATTCTTCACACAGGCCAGCCAATATATATTTTGGGTCATGTGGGAAAATGGCATGCTGTAGTGACTTATTGACTATATTCAGGACATTATCCAATAATGACCTAAAAGAAGAAGAAGACCACTTTAGAAATAGGTATGGAGTCAAGTTTGACATGACACCAGTAAGAGCAACATGACGTTAGTAAGTGTTCTGAAATCAATAGGTGAAAAAGTTGACATAAAGCTTTTTCATCTCTGTATTGTGGAAGAGAAACCAGTCTGGATGCAATTGCTGACTATGCTGCCACTTAAGTAGAAAAGTTAAGTCAATATTTACATGGGGAAATTTATGCACACTCAGACTTCATCTATTCACACACTTAAGTAGATTTTCTGGATACGCCATTCATATTATGCAAAGAAAGTCTAATAGCAGAAATACGAAGATACGAGCATCTCTTGAGTCATGTGAGATGATCAGATGCCCATTCATTCCTGGTAATGTTAAGGCATTCAGTTTAAAGAAATATATTTTCATTTTCAGGGCAGCACAGAAGTGCAGTAGGTAGCATTGTCACCTCATAGCTCCGGTGTACGTGGTTCAATCATAAACTCAGATTATTGTCAGTGTGGAGTTTTGCATGTTCATCCTGTGCCTGCAGTTCTCCATTTTCCTTCAGTTCCCATGCTGGTAGGTGGATTGGCTACTCTAGGTTGAATAATTGTGTGACTGTAGCTCCAGGATGTATTCCTGCCTCATGCCCAGTGTTCCTGGGATAGGCTCCGAATCCATTGTGACCCTGACAAGGATAAAATGGTTATACAATAAATGATAGGTGCCTCTTAGTTATAATTACGGACAAGTAGGCATTAATAGCAAAGGAGTGTTATGTAACTCAGTTTTAGTTCTCAGCCATTCTTTTTTCAGCACTTTTATTTTTTAGAGAAGACTGATACTATCTCTTCATATTCCATTTTAGCTCTTTCCCCCCACCCACTTTACTTTTTTTCACCTTTCTAGGCCCCATCTTTCTTTCTTTATGAGCCCCTCTCTGCTGTCTTGTTCTTATAAGTCAGTATATCCTACATCTCTCTCTTTTTCTCATCCTAGCAATATGTGCCGTCCATTTGATGGATGTCATGGCGATTTTAGAGAAGTCGAGTATCAGCTATAAAGTTTTCATTATTTGTGAGATAACTGTAGGGTTTGCATCTCAGCAAGTGTGTATTTGTATGTTTGTGTATACAAATCTGCACGTCTATAAAACTTGAGTGAAAGGAAATTAACACACTTCTGTTACTCTGTGTGTGTGTGTGTGTGTGTGTGTGTGTGTGTGTGTGTATCCAGCAAAGATACACTTATCTGTTGATGGATATTAAGGCCTGGCATTGTTTGAACCCTGTGTTTGACTCAACATTGCTTATTAAAACCATTCCATGCTGGGACTCAATATAAAATGTGTCACAGTGACACAAAGACAGGGTGTCCATGTCAAACACTTTCAGTGTTTTTGCTCTTCATCAGCCCTGAATTTGTGAAATTGCCAGGAGAAACGTCTGGGTTACCCTGTTCCCTGAGAAGGGAACGCGATGTATGCAGGAGTGTGCGACATTTAGATCTTATTGTGACAAATCAGTACACTAACTGAATGTACAATACGATAGAATGTGCGTAACATGCTGAAACTGAACATATTGTGAGCCCAGTGTCAGGTAACATAATCTAAGCTCAGCTACGCTCCAACAGGCACACCCAGAAGCCTTAGGCTGGACGACCCCTCAAGATCAATCCTGCCCTTTACTTTTAGGACCCCTCAGGTGACCTAAAATACAGCTTCCTGTGGTAGGGACTTTCCCCTAAATATGAGAAAAATATTCCCTCAGAAATATTATGGACTCATAACTCCCCTAACAGCCTTGACTGAGGAGCGGGGGTTGGGGGGAATGGGGAAAAAAGCGACTTTACATAACAGGGTCCAAACTGGATAAAACATAAAGAAACCACATGTACACAAACACGGTTTAAATCAGTGATTCTCAAACTGGGGGCCGTGCCCCGTGGGGGGCCACCAGATGGTGCCAGGGGGGCCTCATAGAAATTATAGAACACTATTTTTTAAAAAATTAATTTTACCTGTATGTAAGTTGGGACTGTGAACCTTTACAATATGATGTACATACAAATGAGAAATATTAATAAATGAAATCAATTATACACAGCACACTATGACACACCAAACAAAGACAGAGACTATTTAAAATGGATAGGTTTTTAGCTACAGGATGTACTCTCTTATCTGAGAAAGTTAATACAGAAGAGCCTAATGTGAAAAAAACGAAACTGGGAAAATTTGACGACTCTAGAGGGCCAAAAGGGATTGCTCCATACACAATGTGGGGCCTCACGGTGAAAAAGTTTCAGAACCAGTGATTTAAATAACACAATCTAAGCCAGCTACCTTCCCTCAACCCTTTTTCCCCTTAATGAGCATGTGACCACCTAAACATCAACTATATAACTTAAATTCTGCTGAGAAGTGTTTGTGAAGCTGATAAGTAGCCACACCCCTACTCTGCCTGTGAAACGTCTTGCAGCCCCCGCACCTCAGTGAGAGGGTCTGATGCTATAACCGCACGTATAATGAGCACAGTTTCAGGTAACGCAGACCCAAACTCAGCTGCATTCCTGCACCCAAGCAGACTCAAGAGAGAGAGACTTTTTTTTTTTATAAGTGAAAGTTCATAAGTTCGTTTCCCTGCCCAGATCACTGAACAGAAAGATAAGAACATGTCCCCGATACCCCACTTTATCAGCCCCTCGGGACTACTTCTTCCTTCTGGTGCTTAGAATGGTTCTCAGATCCATTCTCGTGCCTCTGGAGAACTGGGATCTTGGCTGCCTGGACCCCCTGCCTCTGTGTGGGGGGACGTGGGCAGCCATACTAGCTTTCTGTTCCTCCCTATCAGTGCTAGTCCCAGGCCGAGGACTACTCAAAGCCACCGGGAGCTGGAAGTGGCGAGGGAGGAGTCTATCAAATGCCTCTGACTGTTTTTCCACTTCCTGAAACCTTTCCATGATAGCATTTACTGCGTCTCTGAACAAGCCACAAATGCCTCTCCATGGCCATAGAATGGCCTATGGCACCAGCCATCTGCTTCATGGCATGGAGAGACAAATCTGTGGCTTGAGGAGCTCCGCAACCATCTCGGGACCAATACCCTTGCCATTATTGAGCTCTTTCAGCAGGTCAGCTTGATAATCTTGAAGCATAGCCATAGTATGCAAAGCCACACAAGCCTGTCCTGTTGGAGCTCATGGAAAAAGGGGAGCTTTTTGTGGGAGGAGGATTTTTTACTACTAGTGAGGAAGTACTCATCCAGTCTACCACAAGGTGCCTCCTCCTCAGATGGCCATTCTATTTTCAACTTCTAGCAGCTCTTTATATGATTCAGAGAGCAGCAAGAGTTGTGCTTCCTCCTCCATCTCCTCAGAGGTGGAGGTAACGGGCTGATTTACAGACTGGAGATGGGCTACCTTGAAAGTAGCCGGTCCCAAACCACGAGGTGCAAATGTCCAGCTCCCTTCACTCAAGAAGAGAGCCAGTCGAGCCCGGAGTTCTTTTTTGTGAGAATTTCTGTCAATGCATGCAGACAGCCCACTCAAGGACTCTGCTTTCAAACATTTAACACAGAAAATGTGCCCGTCATCCTCAGTGAGAAAACGGGAGCATGGCGGAACACAACCAACCTCTGAAACCTCTTTTGCTCATGACAAACAATAGGACAGACAATATATACAGAGTACACAGACATGCTCTTCCTGAAAACAAAGAAGCTGAATGACGTAGTTTGCGGGTGCCTTATATAGTCTTCACGAGACATTTCTACTAAGTCACCTGACTGAGGCAGGCCAATTAGATTGGCGTGATTTCACAGGTATTCAGCAGGGGGCCTTCCCAAAGTGTCAAGCGTGGGGCAACGCAGAGTTCCCTTGTAAACGGAACAGAACTTCAGATCTGAGATCAGCCCTGGGGACAAGGGAGTATGTTTCAAATTATTTCCAAGAGATGACATTCTACGGATTGAGTGTATGAATGTGTGGGAGCATAAATGCCTCGCGATTGACTGGCGTCCCATCCCATGTGTATTCCTGCATTGCAACCAGTGCTCCTGAGATAAGCCTCAGATACACTGACCAGGATAAAGTGGTTATTGAAAATGAATGAATGAACCAATAATGTTCCCAAGTTCCATTCAAAACACGCTATGAATGTTACATATAAAATGTTAAATAAATATTAATATACAGTAATAAATTCTAGCCTAGCCTTCATTTAAAATCGCACAACCCCAATTCCAAAAAAGGTGGGACACTGCGTAAAATGTAAATGAAAACAATGCAATGATTTGCAAATCTCAAACCCAGATGTTATTCACAATAGAACATAGAAAACATTAAATGTTTAAACTGAGGAAATGTACTATTTTAAGAAAAAAATAAGGTAATTTTGAATTTGATGGCCACAATACGTCTCAAAAAAGTTGGGACAGGGGCAACCAAAGGCTGGAAAAGTAAGTGTTCCTAAAAAGAAACAGCTGGAGGAACATTTAGCAACTAATTAGGTTACTTGGCAACAGGTCAGTAACATGATTGGGTATAAAAAGAGTATCTTAGGGTGGCAGAGTCTCTCAGAAGATGGGCAGAGGTAATCTGATTACATTCATTACTGATTACTGCATGTACAAATTAATCAGATTACTAATTACATTACTTTCATGTTACTTTCAAAACATATTGAATCTACAAAAATACACTACAAAGTGAAAGTCATAGTTCTTTCAGTAATTTTAGTGCTCGTCAATGTACGACATGATCAGAAAAAGTCGGATTTATCGTGACACTTGCCTTGGGTGTTGTCACTGTTTGTAGAACTGCCACGCCAATAAAAAAAACAAAAAACATTTCTAACTAGGCTAGTTTGGTGTCACTAGCCAAGGGGAGGCACAACTAAGCTATCATTATATGGGTCTATAGCTGCTGCAGAGCCATGCAGAGTACATTATCTTTCCTTATGCTCTGCTCATATCATGTTCACGTGAACTGGAACTCGTATAGACATTTACAAACCTTGTTTTCCTGCTCAGCATCAGAGGATGTTAATGTTTCAGTTTCCCCTTTACTGGTTTAAAAACAATCGACATGTATAAATTTTTCTTCACACTGACTGTGAGCTAGCGTTTCGCAGAATTGAGAGCTGTCAGCCAATAAGACACGAGTATTTCTACGTATTTTCCTGTAAACCCTGTCTGATAGGTCTCGCCTCTGTTCACTGAAGATATAAAATTATAGGCGGTCTTCTTTTACTGATGTTCAGTTCCAAGTGGAGAATTATTTGGGACTAAAGAAAAAAATCTTCGGGGCAAAACGTAATGTAATTTTATTGACATCAGTAACTGTAATCAAATTACACAAATTTAAAATGTAATGCATTACATTACTGCATTATCAGTAAAAGTAATTAGAATACAGTAATGCGTTACACCCAACTCTGGTAAAGAAAATCACTGCATGTGCTCAGAAACACCTCCAGAACTCATTGTCTGTGAACACAGTTTGTCCTTGCCATCCACAAATGCTGGTTAAAGCTCTATCATGCAAAGAAGAAGCCATATGTGAACTTGATCCAGAAACGCTGCCATCTTCTCTGGGCCAAAGCTCTTTTAAAATGGACTGAGGCAAAGTGGAAAACTGTTCTGTGGTCAGACGAATAGAAATTTTAAATTCTTTTTGGAAACCATGGATGCCGTGTCCTCTAAACTAAAGAGGACTAAAGAGTAGAGGGGTCATCTGGCTTTTTATCAGCGCTCAGTTCAAAAGCCTGCATCTCTGATCGTGTAGGGGTGCATTAGTGCCTATAGAAAGGGCAGCTTGCACATCTGGAAAGGCACCATCAATGCTGAAAGGTATATACAGGTTTTAGAGCAACATATGCTTCCATCCAGATTCCATCCCATCTGTACTTCTGAGAGACTCTGCTTCTCTAAGATACTCTTTTTATATCACTCGAATCACAATATTCTTAGCTTTCCAATGGTATATTGCATGAGTATATATGTACTACATGCAGCTGTGTAAATGGCAAATTTATTTTTTGTCTAAGGCTTAATATATTTAATTACTGTTGAATACATTCTGTATTGTTACATTGACTGAAATAATGTACTGTGCAAAGACAATTTGCTTGTGATTTATCATAATTTAGACAAGACATTTAATATTAGATTCGTCTCAGAAATGACAGCATCTCCATCCAGCATCCATTTGTCAGAATTTTACTTTAATCGGATCTCGGCTCATAGCTAATTTGTGTCACAGACTAATGTGGTCATATTGAATTAGAGGATTAGAACTGAGTGAGAGAGTGCAGCTAAGATTAGCAAGTTTCTAATGTATAGAGGAGCAAAGGAAAGGCAACATAATTATGGTTATCTTAATTGCACTTGTCAGAAGGAAAGTGGAGTGAGCATCCACCACCTTGCCTCATACCTTCTAAATAAAAACTCTTTATTGTTCCATATACTTTAAGATTTTCTTTGGCTGATGAGAGAGAGACAGAGAGAGAGAGAGAGAGAGAGAGAGAGAGAGAGAGAGAAAGAGAAAGAAAGACAGAAAGAAAGAGTTTTCCTGCCCTGACCTCACTTCAGTTCTAGTTGAGGAACCAAACGTATCCCAACATTGCTATACTTTTCTCCCTGTCAGAACGACACACATGCACATCTGTTAGCTCATGAATGTGAAGGAGGTCAGACAGCACATTCTTTTCAAGTGTGTTATGCTGTCCTGTGACATGACTACATGGGCAGCAGTGTGAAAAGATGTAGTAGTTAGAGGAAGAACATTTTGCCCTCACCCCCTCTGGTTGGTAGCTGGTTTGTGATGGGGTGAACTGGCTATTGGATGGGAATTGGCAAATGACTAAATTGGGAAGAAAATTAGGGGAAAAAAAATATGGCAGTATTTTGTGATATGCTTATGATTTTCCATACTTTCATGATGATTTGGTAGGGAATTGTGTGTGAGTGTGTTTGCACTTGTGCCCTGTGATGGGTTGGCAATTCGTCCAGGGTGTCTCCTGCCTTGTGCCCTGAGTCCCCTGGGAGCTCTGTGCGAGCTTGTGAAGGATAAGCGGTGCAGAAAATGAATGGATGGATGGTGGTAGGGAATTGGTAGGAGTAAATAGCAGATCTTTATGTTAATGTAGGACAAAGGATTAGTATTTTGGCTCTACCCACTGTAGAGGAGTTTTAATTCTGCTCAGACTGTTCTTAGTAAATCAGTAAATTCAGCTAGTTTCTAATGTTTTTTTTAATTCAGACTTTCCTAAATGTTTAATATATCACTCATGATTGGTATCATATGGTACATATTCCCTGGGACTCTAGTAATTCCTAAGCATGAGCCCATCCCAGTGGAAAAAAAAGGTTTTGCCTACAGTGAATAGGAGGCTAATGTTAAAATATCAGTGTAGAGATGAATAATCTCTGCAACCTCATCCTTTCCTAATGAACACACACCCCTGTTAACATACACTCGTTTTTTTTTTTTTATTGGCCTTTAGGTTTCCATCCAATTCCAAGTCATACTTACAAGATGTATTTGTTCTATGCTACAGTTGTACTCTGTCAAACTACCTCAGTATACATTATTGTGCTGTAACGGCATTGTTAACACATCTCCTTTGACCTATTTATTTTATTATATTATTATATTATTTTATTTTTTTGCTTTCTCAGTATTGAAAAGCCTGAATACAACTTGGCTTTTGATTAGTTTGCAAGTCTTTCTGAGTCCTCGTGTCTTGACTACTATTATTTTGTTTTGCTGCAGTTTTCTTAAAAGCACAGAGACCAATATTAATTAGCTACTAATTATAGACAAATCTTCTCATGGGATTTGGTCATGGTTAAAGCATGTCAAGTCACAGTAGGATCTCATGAAAAGCACCCGGGTAATAATGGCTGTTAATTTGTGAGGAAATTGAAGGAAAGATTGCATTGTGAGTCTGCATGCAATTTCCCATTAGTTTAGTTTATTAGCAGTCCTAATTAAACAAAATGTAACAAGAGGTAGCCTGGAGCTGAATACAGGGAGTATAAGGAAAGAAAGACCAGTATGATATTGTGTTAATCAATAATATTACCTGACAATGCCAGGATGCACATTTTGTCCTTACTGAAACATATGCAATTAACAATGATAAAATAAAGTTAAGCCTTCCATAATTTATATTAACAGCTTGAAATCTGAGTTCAAATTGCCAATATGCTAGAGTATGTAAGTTACTTGCACAGTAAAAAAAAAAGTTGGGTTATTCATTTAACCCAATCACTGGAGTTACACATATTGGGTAGTTATTTGTTTCATTACTGGGTTAATTTGGTAACAACCCAGCATGTTGGTTTAAATTATACAGTATATGACCTGGGCAAATATAGGACCTGTAATAATTGATGGAAACATGAATTCTGCTCTCTACCAGAAACTCCTAAAGGAGAATGTCCGGTCTTCAGTCTGTAAGTTGTGCAAGTGGATTATGCAGCAAGACAATGATCCAAACCATAGGAGTAAGTCCTAGTCCTAGAAGTAAGTGAAACACTGATCTCTAGTTGTTGGAAGCTTTTGGTTGCAGTTATTGCTGCTAAAGGCGGCAAAAATAGATTTTTATTTGTTATTAAGGCAGCAATTATTTTTTCACATTAGTGATAGATGTTGGATAATTTTTTTTCCTTCAGTTAAAAAAATAAAAATAAAAATAAAATAAAAACTGTATTGTGTGTATACTCAAGTTGTATTTGTTTTATGTTGTATTTCGTTTGAAGATCTCCATTCCTCCATTACACTCCATTCCTATCAATAAAAGTGATTTTAGGTCAATTTTGAGGTCAATTTCATTCCGAGAGTTGTCATGACTGAAATGTACACCTTGCACTTAGTGCATGTGTACTGTTTCCTCACTGTAGAAGACTGTGTCCTGCACTTATACAGTATAATAGCCATTAATGTTGTTCCTGGTTTCATCCTCATCACATTGGCAACATTCTTGTTGGTTCATCACTAGGAAGATGAGAATATTCACTGCCAGAAACGGAACTGATCGAGACATGATCCTCATGTTCAGAAACTTCTTCATCTTCCAAATGGTGATCTCCTTCTACATTTAAATGCTTTTTTAAGCTCAGTAAACCGAGATCATTTTTGTCATATTCACTGACTATGGTGATATGCCATACACTGATATAGCTCTGACACACAGAGAGAGAGAGATATATTTATATTTATGCCCCTTCCCCCATTTGCAGCTGATAAAATGAAATTATATTTTGCAGGTTCTTGTGAGAAAATCTGTAGGTACAGATGTAGGGAGAGTAGAATGTGGCATAGACCATCTCTATGTGCTTGAAATTTTTTCAGTTTCCTTTCTTTATATGTACACATTTGTGTGTGTGTGTGTGAGAGAGAGAGAGAGAGAGAGAGAGAGAGAGAGAAATAAAATACGAGAATACAGGAATAAACAGGTTGTTTGTAAGTGTAAGTGTGTAAATGTGAGTGTGTAATTTTACACACAAGAAATGAAAGAGTATAAAGATGTAAGGAGGATACAAAGTGAACATCAGGAGTCAACATTTATTTATCATTTATATCATGGTTGCTTGTTATTTCCCCACAATTTCTTTACTGCCATTACTTGCGGGTCCAGTAGGCTTGAATACCTTGTGTGTAATATAAATATGTAGGTGGGTGAACAGGGGAGACTCACTAAAAATGAGGTTTTTTTAACATGTTCATCAGAGCACAGGCCAATGAGTGTCAGGTTGAAATAAGAACTGATTGTGGTATTTTTCTTTTAATAAACATTGAAAATGGGCCTCAAGGCCCAGAACACCAAACAAGGGTTAATTCAATTGTATAATTTCATTTTTAAATTCAATCTGTATCATTTTTAACAATAGTCATTGTCACAAAGCAACATAATCAAAAATCTGTAGATCCCAAATGAGCAAATTCCCCGAGATGACATGCAGGAGAAACCTTAAAAGGAACTATACTTAAAAGAGAACCTAGCCTCCTCTGGCTGTCACATGATAATGGAATTATAAACCATTACAGTATACTGTTGTAGAAGAATAAATGTAAATAGTAGTACAGATGTTCATTATGAGCATGTTGTGAATTAGAGTTCTGGGATCAGCACAAAACAGTCTTTATGATTACAGCAGCAGTTCTTTGAAGGTACAAATCTACAATATCCAGGTGAGATTATCCAATGAAGCATCAATAACAATCCTGATCAATATAAAATGATCTATACACAAAACTAGTGCACTAGTGCAATTCTTTTTTTTGTATTCCCCAGTTCTACACAGTTGTAGTAGATAACTGAATTAAATGAACTCTTTGGCAAACTGACACTTTTACTACCAGAAATTGGTCTAATATCTTTAGTCTATCATGATATTGCTCATAGGTGTGAATGATTGTGTGAATAGGTATGTGTGTTTCTGAAACTCTGTTATGGACTGGTGTCCCATATATGTATTCCTGCTTTACACCCAGTGTTCCTGGGATAGACTCCATATAGCTGTCATGTATCAGGGAAGGGAACTCTGGGCTTCAGTTCCCAGCAGCCACTGCACCATATTCATCAGTCACATGACCACCTGCACCTGAATTCACTTCCTGGTTAACGAGCACTCTTATATATAGCCGGTGTTTGCACTGCTTCCTTGTCTTACGTTTGTCTTACCTTACCTTAGTCCCTGTTACCATGTTTTGTTTCTTAGTTTATGCTTAGCCTTTGCCACAGTATTTTGCCTTGTAGTCCTAGTGTCTTTTGTAGTTTGTTGGGTTATTTATTAAATGTTTGAAATTCTGCGTTTGCATCCGTACTCAACTTCGTATCGTGACAGAACGTAAGACCATACATGGATGCAGCGAAATTTTTCAGGGTACAAGAGTCCCTGTACGAGAGGGAGAAGCCGAGGGGGGAGCCTTCCAGCCAGGCTGGAACCATCTCCCACCCTCCCTCCCCCATTGTGGATCTCGTCCAGCATTTCTGGTCAGCTGAGGACGCTGCTCCGTCACCTGTATTTGATGAATACGTTGCTCTGCATCCCAACATGCCCAAGTGCTCCGCTCTGTTCACCTGTGCTGCGCTGAACGCCAAAGTGTTTTCCTGCTCCGCTGAGGAAGCCACTCTGCTTTTCTTCCTGGCTGAGGACGTCACTCTGCCTACCTGCTCGGCTGAGGACGTCACTCTGCCTACCTGCTCGGCTGAGGACTTCTCTCCACTTTTCTGCTTGGCTGAGGACGTCGCTCTGCCTTCCTGCTTGGCTGAGGATGTCGCTCTGCCTTCCTGCTTGGCTGAGGTCATTGCTCTGCCATCCTGCTTTGCTGAGGATGTCACTCTGCCTCCATGTTCCACTGAAGACGTCGCTCTTCTTTGCTTCGCGCCATATGTCACTCCACCTTCCTGCTCCATGGAGGGCATCGTTTCCCCCTCGTGCTTTGTGGAGAACATCCTTCCTCCCTTTGGCCTCATGGAGAACCTCGCTCCCTTCTCTGGCCTCGTGGAAATCTTGGAGCTCCCCTCTCTGGCCTCGTGGAGAGCCTCACTCCCCTCTCTGGCCTTGCGGAGAACTTCGCTCTCCCCACGGACCATGCGGAGAGTGGCACTCTTCCTTCTAGCATCATGGGGAATGTTGCTTCCCCTTCAGGCTCCGCCCTGAGCCTTGTTTCTCCCGCTGGCTGTGCAGTGGCCATCGCTCTGCATTCAAGCTGGGCCGGGGAAATCATGCCCGAGTCTGCTGACACAGACAACCAAATTCTGCCTTCCTGTTCCGCTGAGGACGTCGCTCTGCGTACCTGTTCCGCTGAGGACGTCGCTCAGTCTTCTGGTTCGGTGGGGGACATTTTGCCCAGGAGGCCAGGACCGCCAGAGGGAGGGAGTGTATTTTGGTGCTCTGGGAGAAGCGCCGTCGGGGGTGGGGGGGGGGGTTCTGTCATGTATCAAGGAAGGAACTATGGACTTCATTTTCCAGCAGCCACTGCACCGTATTACATCAATGTCACATGATCACCTGCACCTGTATCACGTTTCTGTTAACAAGCACTCCTATATATAGCCACTGTTTGGACTGCTTCCTTGTCTTACGTTAGTCTTTATATGCCTTGTTTCTATAGGTATGTTTTTGTGCCTTTTGTTTGTTTAATCCTTGCCACAGTGTTTTGCCTCATGTCATTTTGTCTTTTGCACTTTGTCATTAAATGTTTAAACTTCTGCGCTTGCATCCGTACTCAACTTCATTACGTGACACTTAATAAGGACAATGATTCTTTTTTGTGCTATCAACGCTCCATAGCATATTTTAGTACATGGGGTGATCATTTTCTCCACCATAATATCTCAAAGCCTAAGGAACTGGTTTTTAGCTCCTCTAAAACACTGATGCATTCTTCCAGTATTATCATTAGCAGAGAGATGGTTGAAAGGGTGGAGAATTTCAGATATCTTGGAATTACATTGGATAAACATCTCAACTTAATCAATACACTCTAGGTATTTACAAGTGCTGTCAACAGAGACTTATAGTTATTCATAAACTTAAACATCTGCTTGTTCAGCCTAGGCTTCTTCTTCTGTATCAAAGTATTATTGAGCCAGTTCTTATGTATGGTTCTTTCATATGCTAAGAGTTACCAATAAGTATAAACTCTTAAAATTAACTAATTTAGCTAGGAAAATTGATTGGTCTTTCTACCCCTAATTTATTGGACTGTGTTATTTCATCTGTATCATATCGCTGTCTTCTCAAGGGAAATGGGCCCGAGGCAGTGGTGAGGCACCTATGGCTCAACCTCTCGGGAATGGGGAATAAGGATACAGTCCCCCTGCTGGACACCCTTGTTGAACCTTCCAGCCTGTTCAGAGGCATGGTTAACACCATTGCCTACAGATTTTACAAGGCAAAACTGCAAACAGTGGCATTCAATTCAATTTTATTTGTATAGTGTTTTTTTACAATGGACATTGTCTCAAAGCAGCTTTACAGAAACATATAAACACAGGACACAGATTTCAAATATGTGAATGTATCCTTAATGAGCAAGCCAGTGGCAATGGTGGCAATGAAAAACTATCTAAGAGGATATGAGGAATAAACCTTGAGAGGAACCAGACTCAAAAGGGAACCCATCCTCATATGGGTAACAACGGATAGTGTGAGAGTAAAGGGAAGTTCATTGTAGTTTTAATATGAAGTCAGTTTTGTTGAACTGATCCACTGTTCAATAAAGGAGACTTGAGTGCAAAACTGTATGTGGTAATTGCAGTCCTAAGTCCATAACAGCTACCATAGTCCCAGCAACCACAGCAAAATTGTCCATGTGATATTGAGGTCCAAAAATATTCCCGTGGTACTTCCAGTAGCACCACACTCAGCAATCTCCAGGCTGGAATGCTTGGGGCCATCCTCAGCAGCAGAATGTAGCATCCATTTGATGAGAACTCCAATCAGAAGTAGGGCATCAGGATGGATCAGGCAGGTCTGGAGAGCAGAAAGGGTCAGGATTAGCCAGTTCCTTTCCCGTTGTGTTGAGTTTTCATGGGCTACAGAAAGACAGGGGGACCAGGTGGCCACAGTTGCAGCTTGCTAGTAGGCCCAATCTAAGAATGATCATTAATGCCAAGCAGTCAAAGAAGGAGCGGTCCTGATGGGACATGGAGTGAAGTATCGGGGACTTTGTGAGGTTGTTATGGCAGTTAGCCACCAGTATTACTGTACCCCCCATATATCATCCCAAGTTTTCAGTCCCCTCTGTTCAGAGAGCTGTCACACAGCAATGAAAATCTGATGCTTTCCTTCCGAAAGAATGTGGAAAATTTAACATCACCAAAAGACAATCTGACAGCATGGAAGCTACTGCCAAATGTGTCTCCATGGGTTCTGTCCACAATAGAAAAGGGTTACTGGATTCAGCTTGACCCAACCCCCCCGCAGATGACGACTTTTCTAGGGGGTTATATGGGATTCCACTACGATTACGGCATATCCTACATGGTGATGCCTACATGCTCTGAGAATTTGGAGGTGCCCTGAGTTTCTAGCATCATGTCCCGCTCTAGGGGCATCTCCTTATTGCAAGACAGAAATGACAGATGCCTTCCTCATGGGCTGGGGTGCGGTCTTAGACGGCTGTCCAACTCATGGTCTCTGGAGCGGCCCTCATCTAGATTGGCATATAAAATCATCTAGAAATGCGAGTTATAGCACTGAAATTCTTTCTTCCACAGTTGACAGGTCACCATGTGTTAGTTGTGACAGACAATACAGCAGTGGTTTCATATATCAACGACCAGGGAGGGTTATGTTTGGACCCTCTGTTCAGGCAGGCGCAACTACTTCTCTGGGTGGAGGGAAAGTTTTTGTCAGTGAGTGCAATGTACATTCCAGGCAACTGGAATGTGGGGGCAGACATCCTGTCAAGGCAGGGGCTGAGGCCCGGGAATTGGAGGCTCCACCCATAAGTGGTGCAGTCTGTATGGCGGAGGTTCGGCCGGCGGAAGTGGGTGTGTTCACCTCCGAGGAGACAACACACTGCCCGCTGTGGTTCACCCTCATTCCTCCAGCACCATTGGGGCTGGATGCCATGGTACACATGTGGCTGAGTTCACATCTGTATGCCTTTCCTCCAATCGCTCTGCTCCCACAAGTTCTAGCAAGAGTTCACCAAGACCGTCTACGTCTGCTGCAAGTAGCACCTTATTGGCCAGCTCAAATATGGTTCTCAGAGATAATATCCCTGCTAGACACCACTCCCTGGGAGATTCCCATTTGCAGGAATCTACTGTCTCAAGCCAGAGCTTTGATTTATCACCCTAGGCCAGAACTATGGAAACTGTAAGTCTAGCCCCAGAGGGACACCAGCTCATAGATTCTGGTCCCTCAACTGAGGTTGTAGACACCATGTTGAACGCTACAGCACAATCCATGAGAAAATTGTATGCGCTCTAGTGGCGGCTTTTGGACTCATGGTGTGAGGAATGTCAGTTAGACCCAGTACATTGGAACATTCTTACAGGAACGTTTCTCAACAGTGTTGGCTCCTTCTAAAGTTAGGGTCTACATGGCCAACATTTTGGCCAGCTACTCCTCTACTGATGGAGGCTCTCTGGGGCAACATCCTCTAAAATCAAGGTTTGTGTGTGGTGTCAGGTGGCTGAGGCACATCTGCAGATCACCCATACCTTCCTGGGACCTTTCGGTGGTACTGGAAGGTCTGTCAGGTGCCCCATTTGAGCCATTTGAGTCAGCCTCAGAGAGGCTTCTGACTCTAATCATAGCTCTTCTGCTGGCCCTGACATCTCTCAAGCAAGTAGGAGATCTACACGCTCTCTCTGTGCCCCTTCCTGTCTTGATTTTTGCCCTGGGATTAGCCAAAGCCTTCCTATATACTGGGCCAGATTATATTCCTAAAGTGCCTATGTCTGCTGCCCAGCCAGTCAGTAGTGTTACAGGCTTTCTGCCCTCATCCATTACTCAAACCAAATTGCACCTACTGTGTCCAGTAAGTGTACTTATGTCCACCGCGGCGGCCAGTGGCATAAGTAGTTGCTGGTCTGCTTTGGCGGCAATGGTAGAGGTGATGTTCTGTCAAAACAGTGCATCTCCAATTGGATAGTGGAGACAACATCTCCATGACTACATAAGGGCATAAGGGCTTATTCCACTAGGGGGTCGCCTCCTCGAAGGCTTTATCCAAAGGGGTACCCTTACAGGATGTGTGTCCTGCAGTGTGGTGGTCTACGCTGCACACATTCATTCGATATTAGAGTTTGGACATGGATTCCACCCTAGGCTCGAGTGTTTTGCAGTGGCCCACAGGCTCAGAGCCTTTGAACAGGCCATACCCTCAGTATGACGGAGTGGGTATACTTATTTCCACAGTGTGAAGCTCATGCAACGTTGAGTTCCCTTTGAAAGGGAACAAGACTTTGTGTGGTTTTGACATACTGGGACATGCCTGGGAATTGTGTCTTTGCTTCATAATATAGAGGCTGATGATGTGGTTTACAGGTGCCTTTTAATAATCACGCAATGCGTGAAATGCCATGTCACCTGACCATAAATAGGCGTGATTTAACACATACTTCAGATACCGATCATGCACGAGGGTGCTTCCCACAGCATGAAACTCACGCAACATCTCGTTCCCTTCTCAGGGAACAGGGTTACATGCATAACCCAGACATTTAGTTTATAACTGTTTACTGCAGGGTATATTATATTTTTATGTAGAAACATTTATTTATTATTATTTTTGAAGGCATTTTTGCTTTACAGCATTTCTTTTCATGTGCCTATTTACATGAACTGAGAAATGTTTATTATTAAATTAATTTGTAATAAAATTAATTTGATTAATTTGTAATAAAAAAATAAACTCTCAGTGTCCAAATACTTTTAACTGACAGTGTATGCTATAGATATCTTTATATTCATTTACAGTTCTATTTTATGAATAGATTTAGACTCTGCATATTATATTATATTATATTATATTATATTATATTATATTATGCCACATTATATGCAGATTTGTTGAGTTGGACTGGCACTGCTGTGCTTGAATCACGTGAATGAGAATTAATGGGCATGTTCTCCACATGTGTCTAAAGCTTTTTTGTCTGCGTCTCTCCCTCTCAAAACAGAGTGATGCTAGTCAGGGCTGTGTCATGTAGGCAGGCTGTTAGCTCTCACTCTCACAGCTAGCAATCATGTGATGAGACCTTGTTGTTAACACTCGGAGAAAACTCAAGAAAATCAATTGTTCTAAGGTTTCAGGCTGCCACAAATCAAGGAGAGCTTGTGAGTTTCCAACAACGTGCTTGAGACCACAGTATGCTCAACTGTCAATGCAAAAGTGTTGTATTCTCTTTGGTGTTTATGACTAAACAAAATTAATAGCTTCTATCTTATCTCTATTCAATTGCATTGTCAAATTAGATTAATTAGATGTTAATATCCATTTGGCACAAAGTGCAGTCTAATTCTGAAGTTCTATTAACCTTTTTTTGTCCACGACATAGATAAATAGGACAAGGACTTTTTAAGATAGGGTCATTCAGAGCGCTAAGTGTGCCAAAATAAATCCTCCCTGCATCAATTAATTCCTAAATGTCATTTGAGTAAAAGACACAGAAAGTTATGATCAATGATGAGAACCCTGAACTTTAAATGCCACCAAACCACCCATACTCATATGCCTTGTGTGATTGCTTCAAAATGTACTAAGAATTGCATGAGTTTTCAATGAGTTGGTGTCGTCAGTCACACAGTGTAAGGACATAAGTGTCACTCACAGAGCTGATGCTAGATATATACTACTTTTTTTCCGGAATGACTAGTGATTCACATTGTCAATGTGATGGAATCTGCTCACTATAGATCATCATGCTGAGTGAATAGAGCTTGAATGAATAAGACAAGCTAGTTGAGTCAGAATCATTGCACTACAAACATAAATCTGGAATAGAATATATAGAATATTATCTCGCTATCTCTCTCTGTGTATATATGGAAATTTTATGAATCAACCTGGAAGAGGACATGTGTCTATATTGTCTCAACGCACTGTGAAGAGGATGGTTTGAGTGGCCAAA
>JANDJT010000012.1:14193169-14205476 GCA_024331685.1 Stegophilus panzeri
AGCAGGCTCTCAGAAAATGGTATAAATGGAGAGAAGTCCCAGCTATTCAAAATCAAACGACAATTCTGATTTTGTGCCTTGAAATGCTTTTATGTTTGCAATAATAATAATTAAAAAAAAACTTTATTTAGTAGTTGTATTTATAGTATTCAGTCTGGTTTAATAATGAATGAGAGAAAAAGGCAGAATTGACAGGCAAATGCCTTATAGCAAATAGCTTTGAGAATCCTGGGTTGCAGTTTTATTTATTATAAATCTGATTTAAGTAAAATCATACTGGCCTCATATATTGCTTTTATATCGCCTCACAGTATAATATCATGTTGTGTTATCTAATAGTTATTGGATAAAAAAAGCAATAAAAGTATATTATTGCTTTGTCTGAAATTTGCCAAGCCCACTACATTTGTATATCCTTTGCTAGAACATCCTGTTAATGCCTCAACAAGACCACCCTGATAATGTGTTTGTACCCCCTTGGCTTCCCCATCAAAAAAAACGTAGAACCACCCCTGCTGGTCCTCCAAACTGTTTTCAGTGGGGATGTGATGGCAGGCAGCCATAACTGAAAGCAGAGGCCAGGTGGTGTTTCACAGAAAAATACAGTAGTGGATTTATTTGGCTCCTATTCAGTCTGTAAAATTCTGTGCATCTTCTCTGTTGCTATAGACACAGCTTAGCTTCTATGGGAAGGTACAATTTTAATGATGTACACTGTGTTATAATAGGAATTATTTGATGTAAAGAACCTTAGTGGTGGGAATGAAACTTGTCCAGTATTATTTGAAGTTATACTAAGCATAGATTTGTTATTTTTATCTGCAACAAAGTTCAAGGAATTTGCTTGATCCTCTGACTGGGTAGATGTGGATGTTTTCTAGTCCTAACCAAAAGACAATAAGAAATTCTGTAAGATTTTCTTGAGCCGTTTTCTCCAAGCCTGCATTTGATATTTGTATGAGGCTATGTATACACTTAATATCCACTTTATTAGGAATACCTTTACACCTGCACATTTATGCAGTTATCTAATCGGCCAATCATGTGGCAGCAGTGCAATGTGAAAAATCACGTAGATGCAGGTCAAGAGCTTCAGTTAAAGTTTACATCAGAATGAAATTGAGTATTTCATAACCTGCTGATCTTCTTGGATTTTCACACACAACAGTCTCCAGAGTTTACACAAAATTGTGCAAAAAGCGCAAAATATCCTGTCTGCGGAGGGTCTGCAGGTTGAACCACCTTGTTGATGAAAGAGCTCAGAGGAGAATGACAAGACTGCATTGAGCTGACAAAGTCTATAGTAACTCAAATAATCACTCTTTACAACTGTGGTGAGCAGAAAAGCATCTCAGCATGCACAAATTATTGAACCTTGATGTGGATGGGCTACGACAGCAAAACACCACATTGGGTTCCACTCTTGTCAGTCAAGAACAGGAATCTGAGGCTATCATAGGCACAGACTCACAGAAACAGGACAGTTGAAGATTAAAAAAAAAAAAAAAAAAAGATCACATGGTCTTTTTCTATTATTGGATAACTGCATTAATGAGCAGGTATACAGGTGTTCCTGTTAAAGTGACCGGTGAATGTAAACTATAACGTATATTTAGTAGTCACCAATTAAGAGTTTACCAGTAAACCTTGTATTTGCATGGATAGTCAGGTTCAAAAGCCCACCACCAGGAAGTGCTTCTATTTAATCTGTTACCAAAAAGAATAAATTATTATATCTTCAAAGTCCAAAATATAGTGTTTCTGTTGGCTGAAAGCATGACATTCAATAACCCATGAGTCAATATCAAGTGTTAACTGAGTCAATATCATGTTTGAGTTCTTAAGAGACAATAACATAGGACTGGGTGGGACAGCTAAAAAAAATATCACAATATAATGTTTCATTTCATTCGGTATCAATAATTATTGATAAATTTTAAATCTTTTTTAAACAAAGACCAGTAGAAAAAAAGGTTTGAATTTAACCACTACATTTTTAATTTACCCCTTTATTAAAGCAAACAACACATAATTTTAGTTTTAACAGTCAAAAACAAAATAGAATTTAAAAAAATATCTTCTCTTATATCGTATATGAAGATTCAATAAAGAAACTCTTGAACTTAATAAATAAAATGTTACAAAATGTGTGTAACATAAAAGTGTAAACGTAAAACAATCAAGGCAAACTTTAAGGGAGATCAACATAGCATTATAGCGCAGAATGTGACTCCTGGTTCTCGGGTTTTGTCATATCACAGAAAACCAGTGACTCCATTTCCCAGGATGCACCACCAACTACAAACATGGCCGAAGAGGACTACACTTATATGTGCGCATGCGCACTACAAGTCTCTCGCAGCTTGTTTCTCCTTGGCCAGGATGTGTTGGTGTTTTTTTTTTTGTTTCTGTTTTTTTGGGTTTTTTTGCAAAGCTTACACACAATGTGTTCAGATGTTGGTCAGACGAAAAGAAAGAAAAAAAACTGCCACAATGGTTCCTCGGCAGGCTCTGAACTCATTTTCGCATGTGTTCTGACATCACATGGCGATGACGCAACCGAACCCCACAGATACGCAACTTGTTATTGGCTGTTTGCTTGTCACTCGTAGCACACTCCTTTATCAAGGCATATGATAGGCTGTTAATGATCAAGGGACGGTGCACGTTTGAGGGTTGTTCATGCAACCAAACGTTATGTCTGTTTACATTTTATCGAGCGTTATACCAAACATTTTATCTATCATTACCGATAAAGGTGTACCGTTGATAAATACCGATACCATTTTATCACCCAGCCTTACAACAACACTAAATAATGTTATGAGTGTACATGTGTGATTGAAATTGGAATGAAATTCAAATGAAAAAAATATGAGATCACAACAATTTAAAAGCAAGAAGCAATAGGAAAAAGCTTGGGCCAGCTCTAATGAAACTGACATGTATACGTTCAACAGGGAAATGATGTAGTTTTAAAGTTCTGAGAAAGGTTTCTCCATATTGAGGTCCTGCATTCAACAAGATTTTTTCCCTTCATTTTTGTCATAGCAAAAACATGAAAATTCATGAGGTTATATTACCATGGATGAATTATGGATGTCACCTAATTATTTTTAACAGCATCTTATTAATCCATTCCCACAGAGGTGAACGATTCCCATTTGAGGGATGAAATCTAATGAAGTTTATTTGTTTAAAAGCAGTAGGATGATGATGCTCGTCTGTCTTTGTCCAGATGTTTAGTTGTTATTACAAATGATAAATTTCTCAAACACTTCACTAACTTGATATTTATAAAGGACAGTAAAACTGCGGTCTTATTGGTTGTAAGTTATAGGAATGATAATGTGGAAGAGCATACTATCTGAATCAATATTACCTGTAGTCTTTAAAAGATTACAACAATCAAGACTGTGTGTCAGGCCCAGACACACCAAGCTGACTGTTGACTGTAGGGTCCCATAGTTTTTGTGGCATGTTCCACACCATGTTTGATAGTGCCGCCTCACTAGTGACTGTTTGAGCGATTTAGCATGTTGAATGTCAGTACTGTTCTTACTGTCGGTTTAGCATGTCAATACAGAAAAGCTAAAGCAAACACAAGTTAATAACACTCTAAAGAGGGTACACACAGAGGATTGTTCAAGTTCTGCCAATCTACTGTATTTCTTATACACAAAAAAAGGTTTAGTACTTTAAAATGTATGTTTTAAAACTCATACTCTAGACTTTTGCTTAAATATAGTTATTTGATATGTTGACCATGTTGATTTGTACACATAATCGACAGAACTTCTTGTTCTGTTTTTGGCTTTAGCATTTGCCTTCTACAACAAACCAACAAAACAGACCAGCAGGAAAGGTGGAATGCGAAGAAGAACAACTGCTTTATTTTAATTCTACAAAAATATGTGATGTCTCTGTTTGATGGGAAACTATAGTACATTAAAAAGACAGTTTGTTTCTTAATTTCTGCACTATTATATTAGAAACTGGCTCATTTGCATATGTAATTTGCTTCTTCTACTGTTGTCATCCTTAATAGTAGGTGATGTAAAAGTCAGGGATTCCAAGCAAAAGAAAATGCATATAATTTGCAACTAAACTAATTGGCAATTAAATGCCATTATTTTGAATATTTATCACAAAAAGCTAGATTATCTAAGGATTTTTTTTTTATTAAGTAAGTGTGTATTTTATTTATTTATTTATTTATTTATTTTTTATTAAGATTGTGGGTATTCTGCCATTATTTTTTGCTTAGCTTGCAGTGAAAACCATTAATCTATAGCTCTGATTAATGGATGAAGTGCCCTTAACAATTTATCAGAACAGCACTTTTAATTTCTTCCCTTGACCTCACACATAATTTTTGTTTCATTGATAGAACAATGATGCAGAACAGTTTGCATTGCTCAGCTGTATTAGCTGATGTTAGTATGTTCTCATACTAACTCAAAGCAATTTAACACATCAGTGGTCAAATATAAGAAACGCTTGCTATATATTGCTATTACATAAAGTATTGTACTTGGAAGCAGTAGATTATGGACTAAAATGACAGACAGAATATTGTTATTGACAGGATTGCACTGGCTGAATTATCTGAAGGTCAAAGTAAGACTTCTACTTTCCCATGCAGATTTCCCATGCAGTTGTTTCATTGCCGAGTACAAATAGTGCAAGTGTTACCTTGTACTCATGACCTAACATCTTGACCTGATATCTTATAAAAGTTCCCTGCTACATCACATTCGTCCACTTTCCCACTCTTGTCTTGTAGACTAGTTGAAGATTCAAAAGCTCTAATATATAGTACTCTAAACCTTTCTTGATAATACACCTATTTTTGTTATTGTTAAATCTACACTATCAAATGAGATGTCAGCAATAACAGGGCAATATAGACAAAAGCTTGGAGGAGCTTAGCATAGCATTCTTGCATACAGAGAAAGACCCTGAGATACTCTCAGTGCCTGCTTCTGGTTCTCAAAATTTGATACCCACAACTTTGGTGGACAGTGATGAGAGTCTGCCATCAGAGCCTTCTGATGTTCAGATCCTCTACCAAATAGAGCTACCTAAACCATTTCATAATGCATCCACCCAAGCAAATTACTGAGTTATTCCACAATATACCAATTTCATTAAAGAATGCATTGAATATGCAACCCGATTAAAGAAAATTCATAATGGCTCCAATGATAGATGAAGAATCACTAGGGTTGAGATCCATGTCTCCAGTAAATATACAAGTTGCCTCATGAGTTGTACAGGCTAATGAAGCTCTGCATGTAAATCCACACAACGTACAGCACAAATTTAAAAAAGCTGGGTTTTACAGTTCATTTACATTTTTGCCAATGACCACAAATACAGGATTCTGCCCCACAGTGATACCAGACACAAACTGATTGGCTATAGTAATTGCATCAGTGAAACTGCCACTAGTGAAGCAAACATGGAGATGCATAGGCCAAAGTGCTTGACAAGGGTCTTTTTTAATGATATTTTATAATTCAACACAGGCAGGTGGAATCCATTGTGGATCTAAGGAAGCTAAATGCCCCTTACTGTAGTTTTCATAATTCTATGTACTCATAAAAAACCTGAACCTTTTGACTAAAATGGACCTAGAGGATCATAATAAAACAAAACATTCACTTCAGTACTGTGGGGTGAGGTACATTTAGTGCTTTATAGGTCACTAGTAGTGAAATTTTACTGGCAGCTGATATAATGTGGATAAAATAGGGTTATATATTTATGCACCTGTTTGAACAGTCAGTTTGAAGGTTCTGGAAAAGGACCTTGTGCCTCACTGAGTAGGCACTACCAGGCATCAATCGTTAACTGATCACAGGTAGCATGAGAGAACATAAAGGACAGTGTTGAGGTAGGGGGTGCTGTTCCAGACAAGGTCTTGTACGTGAGCATCAAGGGCTTGTGTGCGGCTACAAGAAACCAGTGGAGGGAGATGAAGAAGGGTGTGGCATGAGTTCTTTTGGACAAATCATACTCATCACATGGCTGTTTAACTAGTGAGTCCAATAAACATGGTAGTAGGAAACTTTGGCACTATGGATCTCTGTCATATGTGTCAAATTGTGCAATGAGAAGTCAGTTACATAGAGTGGACACTGCCTTTCGGTACTGGGGTTCGTCACTTGTAGCTGACTGGTGGGGCTTCCTAATGGTGCATGGACAACTACACAGACTTGAGCAGAGAAGGCTTGGCAAATTTTGCAGAAGCCTTCTGTGTTCACGTTTTCAGTGATGTCTATTGGCATGCCATTTTCACCAGACATCAGTATTAACTCATGAAATCAGGAAATACAAAGAATTCACACCATTAAAGTCCATGAATAAAGTTATTTGTAATAAAGTGGAATGACACAGGAAAAAAGTATTGAAGACGCTAAGACAAAGCAGTTCTCCAAGGCAAGGAACCAGCTGAAATCCCACTACTTTGCATTCAGCATTATTTATGTAATTTTTCACCATAAATCCCCTCCAACATGGCCACTTTCTGTGCACACAATTTGCACATGCAAATTGGCATTCTTTATTGAGTATCTATTAAATTATCACTACTTATTGTAGCCTCCCTGCCATCAGACACATTGAAGGAGGAGTAATTAAAATTGAACTGTTAGCACAATGTTAACTGTGTTAGACTGTATTACAATACAACAGCTCAAAATAGTATAGCATTGGTAAAGTATAGAGATGCACTTTGTACTGTCTCAGTTAAGGAGATGCACACCTCTAATGATTACAATTTTGTGCACATAATCTGTAGCATCTGGTCTCTGATGTTTTCCATCCATTTCTGCATGGTAATTTTCACTCTTGTTATGCTTTGATACCCTGTGTTATGTGGTTCTGATGTACTTCCATCTTTAGTCAAAGTGTTTCATAAATCTAAATACTTCTCAATATCTCATTTAAGAAACTGCCATCCATTTACTTAAAAAGTTAGTCACTTTCTACGGTTTATTTACAATGCATTGTAAATATCATTCCAGGTATACTGTAATTACAACATGTCTCATTAAAAGATTGTCAGAAAAAAATCCTAGAGAACTAAATAGCAAAGCTTTAGCATAAACATACCACTGTTTCCTTGCTAGTGAACCACTTATGAAGGAACCGACTCCCCTTTGATTCAATGCTTGAAAACACACCTAATGCATTATCCCTTAAACAGAGGACATGTTTAGGATCTTTTGCACCAATGACAAAAGTCTGAGTGGTTTTGTAGTTTTATTAGGCTGGTGGCTGGTCCACTTGGTCATGGCTCTCCTTCAAAATGTTAGCTGTAATGATGAGATAATAAGTAGAAACTGCAGACAGGAGAGATTTTTGTAGAGAATAATATGCTGCCAGGTAGTTGCTACTTTTTTGTAGTATGCATCACTGTAGGTCATGTACAAACAACGCTGTTGTTATTTTTATAATCTTATGTTAGCCACTATGCACTGCACTACTACCACAAGAAAAATATATATATAAATCACTAATGCAACTCCCTAGCTCTGTGTGTGTGTGTGTGTGTGTGTGTGTGTGTGTGTGTGTGTAAGAGAGAATTTGCCCCAATATAATTTACATTCATGTAGCCACTTACAGATTATTATTATTATTATTATTAGGGGGCCAAGCACCGAAGATGACTTCTTCTTCTTCTTCTTCTTCTTCTTCTTCTTCTTCTTCCTCTTATAATTATAATTATTATTTTAAAATAATAATAATAATAATAATTTTAGCCCCCCCATCTAATATCACCACCAGACGCCACTGTTGGTATCACATTACAACATACATCTGAAAATATAGTACTGTCTCTGAAGGAACAAATTGTAAATCTTTATATATAGCTCCACAGATAATTAAGGTGCTTTGTGATCAGTTCTGCATAAAATAGTCAGAGCTCCAAAACTTGTCACACAGTGAAACAATTTTCATTACTTATATGATCACAGATAATCATCAAATAGTACATAGATCAGTCAAGCGACTACTAATAAGGCAGTGGTGGCTTGGCGGTTAAGGCTTTGGGTTACTGATCGGAAGGTTGGGGTTCAAGCCCCAGGGTTGCTAAGCTGCCACTGTTGGGCCCTTGAGCAAGGCCCTTAGCCCTCTCTGCTCCAGGGACACTGTATCATGTCTGACCCCAACTTCCTGGCATGCTGGTGTATGCAAAGAAAAGAATTTCACTGTGCATATGTGTCCAATAAAGACTCATTATTAACTTAAAGGCACAGTCAGCAATTTTGTTACCTGAAGCTAGCTGATTTGAAAATCAAAATCCAAACAAATAGAGCCTAGCCTCTCAGTGTTCTCTATAAAGCCATTCTCCTAAAAAAACTTCCTGTCTGAATTGATAGGAAGTGTGATTAACATGCAAGTAGGTTTTTATATATGTTAGTGAATCATTTGTGTTTTCACCTTTCTGTTTTTACAGAGCCTGGGTGCCACAAAGACCAGAGTTTTCCATCTGAACAAAATGAGATTCGAAAAGAACTTCACAAAAAATGACAAAACAAGTGTTCAGATTTAGGTGTGCAGAGTCTATCTTTAATCTGCTTTGTGGATATGCTGAGTGACAGAAAAAAGACATTACATGTTAATGGATTTTTTCACAGCAGATGTTGTAACTCCTAATGGGTCGGTTGTAATATGAATGTACATTGAAATTATGCTGTTTAGTGCAGCCATTTGGTTTTGTAGTTGTTCGCAACCTCGAATACAGCTGCAATTTTGATTTACTACGATAGAGCTTGTATTCAACTGGTGCAACTGGCTGCTTCTTGTTTTCTATTCACAGAGAAAGTTAGCCAGAGGCAGTGGGTCAAGCCCAGATGAAGCTTCTGAGGTACTGTACATGATATTGTCCTTCAAACTGAAAATATGTTTTTGCAAATATTTTATGATATATTTACATCAAATAAGTAAGTATATGAAAATTTAAAGGATCATTAAAGTTAATAAGCATTATTACATACATTATTACATACATACACACTAAAGAACATATTTACTTCACTGTTGACATGGTTTAGTATGGTATTAACACTAATTAAGCACAAAATACTGGAAAACTCAGAGTGAATACTAAGGAGTATTTTCAAATTCTTTTCCCCTGAAGCAGTTTACATTATGAAAAAAATAACAGTCGATAGTAGACATAAATAGCATTACTTAGGGGCTGTGTCTTCTTGTAGTCTATGTACAGTATTTGCTTGTATTTCCTCATTTGTAAGTCGCTCAAACATCTGCTAAATGAATAAATGTAATGTAAGTGTAAAATGTTCAGTATGTATCGAGGTTGATGCATTATACTTTGTCTTATTATTAATAATAAAATTTACCTTCATCAGAATGCTTAGCTAAACACTTAATAACTAGCATATTAGCACATAGCAGAATTTTAAAAAGTTGGGGTTAGATTACATACGTTGTGGAAAAACGTCCTTCAGAAATGGCTTTAAAAGCACCCTTCTAACTTAATATTGAAGTGTTTATGACATGAGTTCCTATTCTATCAAATAAGTAAATGTTTACTATGCTTAAATTTCTGTAATATTTATTTTTAAAAATTTATTTTACCTTTATTTTACCAGGAAGTCCCACTAAGATCAAATGATCTCTTTTACAAGAGAGACCTGGCCAAGGTAGCAGCCATGCAAACTCATAATAAAAACACAACATCTATTTAAACAACAAAACATTTGGCCAAAAACAATTACATGTCTCCTTCACCACATTCTTTTTGATTGCCTTAAATTCATCAATAGATATACGTGTATTCAGATTTTAATCTTTTTGCAATTTCTTCCATGTCTAAGGTGCATAATAGGAAAAAAGCAGTTTTCCCCAGATCTGTCAGAACCCGGGGTACATTAAAAAGCAACACCTGGAGGAGCACAAGTGATAACTACCCAAACTAAGACAAAGGAGTTTAAAAAGGTAGGGTGGAAGTTTAACATGTATAACTTTAAAGTTAAAGATATACCAATGCTGTTTTCTATGTGTAGTCAGTGATGTCCAATCCTCTAAATCATAAAGAGTGCAATGAGGAAGAGACTTTACATTTGTAATAAAACACACAGGGGCATGATACACTGACTCAAGGCTCTGTAAAATAGAGGTAGCTGCATACATATACAATATATCACCGTAATCAATCACAGGCAAAAAAGTAGCTTCCACAAGTTTTTTCGTGGCATTTAAAGTGAAGCAAGATTTATTTCTAAAATAAAAGCGAATCTTTATTTTGAGCTTCCTAACTAAATTAGCAACATATAATTTAAATGAAAGCTTATCATTTATCCATATTCCCAAGTACTTGTATGAGGACACCCTTTCAATGGATTTACAATCGGACATGAAAATGCTAGTATCATCAAGCGTCTGTGAGCAAGCTTTTGAAAAAAACATAAACTTTGCTTTCTCTGCATTTAAAATGAATTTAAAACTCGACAGACCATTTTGTAATGAATTAAATGCAATCTGAAGCTCTTGCACTGCCTGTACTATGGAGGAAGTCAAGAGTCATCTGAATACAGGTGTAATTTTGCTTTGATGTCCTTTCCAACATCATTTATAAAAATAAAAAATAAAACAGGTCTCAAAATGGAACCCTGAGGAACACCTGAGATTATCTCAAGAAAATCTGATCTATGGCCATCAACATAGACACACTGAGTATGGTGTGCAAAATAGTTTTTAAACCAATTTACAGCCTGGGAACTGAGACCAGCATTCCTAAGCTTGTCCAACAACAATTTGTGGTCCACTGAATCAAACGCCTTAGATAGATCCACAAATAAGGCAGCACAGTGCTGTTTTCTGTCCAATGCACCAATAAGGTCATTTGTCGCAACCATTGCAGCAGTGATGGTACTGTGACCAGTTCTAAAACCCGACTGAAATCACTTAAAACAAATTTACCTGAAACTCAAAAAGCTTAGCTAGTATTGGAAGTTTGGAAATAGGACGATAATTGTTCAACTCCGAAGGATCTCCACTTTTTAATCAGAGAAGAACATAAACAGCTTTCTAAATGTTGGGTATAAAATTAAACATAAGACACAAATAAAAAATATACGTAATGGGCTCAGCAATAATATCTGCTGCTAGCTTTAGGAGATAAGGATCCAAATTGTCTGGACTTGCAGACTTTGAGGTCAATATATTTCAGAGCTTCATAAACTTGAGCAACTGAAATAGGTTTAAAATCATACAAATCCAGATTTCCTTCGCTTCCAGTAGATACAGAATATGGTACAGATATATCTACATTTGAACAGATCCAGCAGAGATAAAATATTTGTTAAACTGATTGACCATAACAGCCTTGTACTTTATTTCTTCTGAGCCAACCAATATGTGTTCAGGGAGGCTTGGAGCAACACGTCTGCCTGAGAGGGATTTACTTGATTTCCAGAATATTTAAGAGGTTTTTGTTTTTTTAGGTTTTTTGTAATATTGGTGGTTAATCAGCAGAATCCAAAAATGATGCTGAAATGTGGGTTCCAACATTTACACCCAGCTAATTGTCAACATATACAATACAACGGTATCTAATGCCACAAGTAATGAGAGTTTGAGGAACCTAAATGTAAACATTTAATACATTTTTTAAACTTATTTATTTATTTTTTGCAAATAATCTGGTGTATTCTGACTGATGCAAACTTCTTCTTTGTTTAGCTGCTTTTTTAAAACAGTAGGAATGATTAAAACAGCTATAGTCTTCCTACATAATTATGCATTTACATAAATCCATTTATGCAGTAAAAATAGAAGACCCTGAGTGGTTTGATCGACACTCTGACAGTAAGAGCAAAACCTGCAGACAATTCACTGACTCCATCCACCTAGCAGTGCTGAGAAACACTTAACTACTCTCTGTGTGTGTGTGTGTGTGTGTGTGTGTGTGTGTGTGTGTGTATAAGTGAGTGTTCTCTGTTTGTGACATATAGCACTTGTGTAGTTATGATGTTAGTGTGAGCTGCACAATAGTTGCACAACTAGTGCTGTGTGGATGTGTGCGTGGGTTGAGAACATGTGTGTGTGGTTGAGTGTGTAATAAGCCTACTTCAGAAACTACCCTGATTTAAATAGAAGGGCTGCTTTGCTAAAAATATTTTTTTCCATTAACTTACTAAACAAACTGTATTTTCAGAAAAAGGAAGGGATAAAATAATTTGTATACAATAATCATAACATTTAGGTGAAACAGTCTACCAATATGAATGTTCTTATCATGCAAATACCCTATCCCCCTCTATTTATATAT
>JANDJT010000012.1:14214477-14224954 GCA_024331685.1 Stegophilus panzeri
AGTAACATCTCCTGTGTCTGATTTTCCTGTACAAAACAGGACACAATATCTGTTCACAGGTTACTCATGCTTGAGGCTTGTAACTAACACGAGGACGAAACAACTGATCAAAAACTGTGGAACGAGAAATACAATGATCAAAGGTTTTCGAATAGCTCCATCTTCGCTGGACAAAAACGCAGTTTCAGTGTGGATATAAGACATGCAGAAAAAGAGGCTGTTTCAGTTTTATCCAGATTAATGTGGACGTAGCCTTAGCAAAAGAACTTATGAGTTAATATGAGTGTGGTGGATCTATTCATTCATTCATTCATTGTATTTTTTCTGTCTAACAACCTTTGAATCACTTTCAAACAGAACATGAAAAAATTTCTGCAAGTCATTCATTTTCAATGAAAGCTAGAGATTTCCAGTGTTGTTTTACATTGGGACCATTACCATCTTGAACTTCGCAGGGCAAGCAATGCAAAGTTTGGCGAAACGATTACCATTAGGAGTGAGGTAACCACTATATTTATGCTATGTTTTCCCCCCTGTCTATGAAACATTATCAGTGTTTTTGGTTTAACATTTTCATTCCTGTCTGCAGCTCCTGAGCTAGTCATGGGCACTTGAAGCTTAAAGTGTTTGTTTTACCCAAAATAGAACAGTGCAGGTGTTTTTGCCAGTCTATTACTGTACATCAAGCCCTTAAGCCTATTAAATAGGAAGTAGAAATTGTGAAAAGACATTACAAAGCATTGTTTAAGGGTCATGCTGAGACTAGTAGACAGTACAACACTGCATGAATGCTTTTCAAACACTACCAGCTCTCTCCAAAATTGCATTTTTTGTGGAAATGTATCTAATTAGTGATCAAATAGGTGGTTTTATATACATTCTATAGCTAGCTTGGGTGGATATTGTACCAGCCTGGTGCTAACAGTGAAATCTTGGCAACCACAAGTAAACAAAAGATACAAATGCTACAAGTAACCAGTGTAGAATGATTTGAGTGATGAGTGGGAAAAAAAAACACTGCCAGTGTGAGTATAGGGTTAGTGCAGTGTCTCATTTAAGGAACTATATAATATACAGGTTGCATTTGTCAGCCCCTTACATTTGTCACCCATTATAAAAGAGCTATAAAATATGATTGTATTTCATTTCATTATGATGAAAGGTGATATTCTTGTATTGCATATAGATATTCCATGCTACTGTCATTTGTAAAACTACTGTACCATTCACATACCTCAATCAGTCAGGTGTTTTCTGAATATTTGTATAAGCAATAGATGCCCAACAGTCAGGAATATTTACTTGCATTTTTACTTCACAAGTAAAGCAAAAAGTGTTGCTTCCAGAAGTGTTTTTCTCAGTGTTTCTCAGTGTTTTTGCCAGAGTATAATTAACCAAATTAAATATTAATTGTTTGTGTCAAACATGACTGTTAAATTAATATTTGGCCAAGCACTCTCACTGTTATTTGCGGTCGATGACAGTCATAGTGGGCAGGAGAGTTTGGAAAGAAACACAAACGCAACAAATATGACAATTAAAATGGACCCGGTTGGGGTTTGCAAGCAAAGTGTGCCTGCTGAGAGTTTGGTGCTGTTGCCTTTCCTTTAGAAACACTCAGGTTTGTTATTATGTGAACTGCTGCTGTGTTTGCCCCCCACTTTTCAGCCAAGATGTCCTATTTTTTTTCTGTCAGAGCACTCAAACAGTGTTGCTTCCAGTAAGAGTGAAATGTGTTTCTCAGAAGTGGTATGCTGTGTCATAAATTTCTGGTGTCACATCCAAGTTGTATCCCTGCATTGATCGGGATGAAGTGGCTACTGGATATTAATGTATGAATGAAAGTACTAAGGCATACAACTTGTCCTTACCACCATCTCATTTTGTTTGGTTTGCATTTGTCCATCAGGGACTTTAGGAAATCAGGATCCCAATTCATTGGCCATACTGTGATTATAAATCATGTATTGATGTGGTTCTGTCTGACACACCACACTGCCATTTTGGCCCCTGAACTAATGCATAGTATTATTTCTATGCTTTACTTGGATGCACCCTCTGTGTGTGTGTGTGTGTGTGTGTGTGTGTGTGTGTGTGTGTGCGTGTAAGCTATCTCTGAATATCAATGAAGTGATTCTTTGAGTTGGGCATACTAAAATAAACGCCTAAAAGTCCAGCAGTTAATCTTGTCTAAAATTTACATCTTTTATTTAAGTTTATTTCATGAAAAGAAATTAGCATTTGACTAGCAAATGAGAATGGATTAATTATACCAATCAGTTTCAAGAACTACAATTATTACTCATTCAATACTCATATCAATATTCTTCATCTTTAACAACAACTTAACAAATTGAGTAAGTGGACACAATTAACAATCACGCACAAAGAAAGGGAAATTTGCTTTTCTCTGTCTGCAACATGTGGCAACAAGCAACATTATGACTTTAGAACTTTATTATTTTATAAACTTTAAGATAGTAAGGTCATTTCAAGTGGAAATGAGACAGAAAACTCTGTTAATGCCTTTCTCAAAAGCCCAATGACGCTTGCGCAAGGCTGCGATGGTGTATGGCCAGGGGCGTAGCAACCTTTATAACTTTATGCATGTCCCACTCACATTTAGAGAAATAATAATTACATTTTAAGAAGTTTATTTAGATATTTTGATGTGCAGCGTGTAAAATGAAGGCTTTAAGACCAAGCAGAATCCTCTGCCAGCTGATTGCCTCATCAGTGCACTAATGCACAAGTGACAATCTCATTGGCTAACGCTCACCGTCTGCATTTTGATTTCAGCAAATCAGTTCAGCGAATGCATACCATGTGATTAATATTTATAAGTCCAACACCCTACCAGGTCTTAGCATGACAGACACTGGCCTGCTGACAATATGTAATCTACCTGAGGGAAGACGTGAACAAAAAGACTTCTTTGTTAATTGTAAGTTAATGTTGATACATACACTCACCGTCCACTTTATTAGGAACACCTGTAAACCTGCACATTCATGTAGTCAACCTGGACAGGTGAAGATTAGGGAAAAATGTGTCGGTGAGTCTGTGCCCATGATCGCCTCAGATTCTTGTTCTTGGATGACAGGAGTGGAAGCTGATGTGATCTTCTGATGTGTTGTAGTTATTTGAGTTATTATAGACATCCTGTCAGCTCACCCAGTCTGGTCATTCTCCTCTGATCTCTCTACCCTCCACTCACTGGATGTCTTTTGTTTTTCATACCATTCTGTGTAAACTCTAGAGACTGTTGTGTGTGAAAATCCCAGGAGATCAGCAGTTTCTGAAATACACAAACCAGCCCATCTGGTACCAACATCCATGTTATGATTAAAGTCACAGAAAAAGTCACTGTTTCCTCATTCTGATGTTTGATATGAACATTAACTGAAACTCTTGACTTGTATCTGCATGACTATTATGCATTACACTGCTGCCACAGGATTGGCTGATTAGATAACTGCATGAATGTGCATCTACATGAATGTGTTCCTAATAAAGTGGGCGGTGAGTGTAGATGAAAATATTTTACATTGTAGTAACTTTTAGTCCGTTTTTAATCTCAAACCTCATTATTTTTAGTTAAAAATACAGTTTCACTGTGTAATTAATGTTTTTTTGTTTTGTTTTGTTTTTTTTAACTTTGAGGAGGAACTCCTCAAGAAAGCCATATCACAGCACATCAATGAATGGTAAAGGCTTTCAGATATATAACACTGATTAAAATTGTCCACCTTTGTAAGCTTTTTTTTATCTAACCAGACCGGATTTGTAAATGCATGTAAATGCATGGAACATACATGGTACAGAATAACACCCTCAGAACAGGTGTCAGGGGAAATATGATGCCTGTGCACTTACTGATACTACTGATGACATTACAGACCAAATATATTTACTTTTTTTCTTTATAATACTGCTTTTATTTTATTTTACATCATTCATATTTTATGAAAATTATATGTAAATTAAAACATAACAAGGTCAGTGAACTTCTCACAAAATGCCATGTTAAAGGAATATTCAGAATGTTTGTTGGAGTTTATAGGTATCATAAGAGTTACAGTGATAGGAATACTCCTGTGACAAGATGAGATACTTTGTAATGGGCATGACTGTTTTTTAATTGTATTATTTGTATTGCAGATTTTTGGGGAGCCCCAATTAAAGACATCAAGGACTTACAGATGTTGATCTTAACCTGTCAGCCTGCACAGACATCTATTCCAGTCCTACCTACACCACACAAGACCTCACTCTGCCTTGTCTGGATGGTTGACTAGCACCAAGTTCTCCTCAGGATTAGATGTATGGAAACATAAAAAATGGACATAACCAACTGAATATTGCAAGAGCCAAGAACTTGCCTTTCTTCAGAAATAAATGTTAATTGCAAGGGAAAACTATTTATCCATTTTATTTCTCTGTGCTCTATTTTAAAGGGTTACATTTCTTCATGATGCACCTACTGTGTGAGGTATAGTTTTAAAAATCTTGTCATCTACTAACACTAATGTTGTCCACACCTGTTTGTCTTTCTTTTGTGGAAAACAAAGGGAGACAGAGTATTCAGTAGTCACTCATCATTCATTTATTTTATAGAAAAAAGATGCAGTGATAGTGAACGGTGACTGAGGCTATCAGTCTCTTCTGTCGTTCTGCCTTACATCTCCTTTTGTGTCCCAGTGAAGACAAAAGTCATACAGGTTTGGAACAATTCATACAGGTTTGTTCAATTCAGCTCATTGTTTTTGTAGCGTGGATATTGTTACATATGTCATTTGCAAAGTAAGCCAGGTGGAATTTAGACTTAATCTCATGTTATACTGGTCAAATTTGACATATAAATGTTTAATTAAAATGTTAATGTGTGTACAGTTGATTTATGTTTATCATTTGGTTTCATTAGCTATACTGACCTCCAGTAAAGTACTCCTGGAGTAAAGGGTAAATACAATTAAAAAAAAACAAAACATAAATATAACATACATTTTTGATAATTAAAAGTCCAGTATGAATTAAATTCACTTACAAACATTTACATTAAAAAAATTCTTACATTTACTCAATTCATAAGGTATATTTCAATGATTTCACAGCTTTAAAATGTACTCAATATTTTTAAGTGTAAACCTGTTTCACCACAAAAATTGAGTACATCATAGTTTATGTTTTTAGAATGTAGAATGTATTTTTCTTAATTAATACATTTATTATTGAGTGATTTTCTGTGCAGGACCTCAAACAATACAAACAACAGCCCCAAATAACAAGGAAACGCTATTAATACAACTAATATTAAACATGCATAAACTGAATTCTTAAAACACAGCAATAAAAAAAAACATACACAAGCTATATAAAACAAAAACACTGCTGTATTAACACATCATTTACACTTATAATGACTAATTATATAAGTGTTATAGAAGACTCTAAAGTTTCAGTGTAATGTCAGATGAGGATCATGGCATTGTATAGGTTACACAGTTTTCATCTAGAAAACATTTGCTTAAATAATGTAATATTTCAGGCATTGTTACAGAGGCACATGTTTTTAATAGATGCATAGACTTAGCCCTGAATCAATATCTGTCCATCTATCTTTTAAGAACGTGAAATATTTGAGTCACGTTTTTGTGCCATATTTTATTAACGTGTGCAGTGTGTATCAGCCAACAGTGTAAGACTATTTCCCAGGTAATGTTATAATCACAACTTCTTGCTTTCTCATCCAGACTAAAACTCACTCGTAACTCTCTGGGCCCTTCTCCACTTTCTAGATTAGGGGACTCTCTGATGTCACATATTCTTTGGAGCTGTGAAATTTCTAGGCTGCTATCAGAGCCTTGGGAGGTTTTAGCTTGCTAAGCAGTGAAACCAATCTCACCTTAAAGAGTCAAACTTTTATATCTGCAGGGTTTACTCTAATTTTACAGTGTTGCACTCTCATGTCAGACAAGAGTACAATAATGAGTTTCTTTTTTTTTTTCAATTCACTGTCTATTCTGGCTCTTTGTCTCTTTCGGTCTTTGTGGCTTTACTCTTCTGAGAAGCACTTGCACTCTGGTGTGGTCCTATCACTGCAGAAATCCCTCGTGCTCTGGTTTAATGAAAACTAGAACTCCACCTTACCTGGCAGACGACATCATATTAATGTTCATTAATAAAAAGGTAACAGGACCTAATATTACTACAACTTTATATTTCTATAATAATGATAATGAGTTACTTTGAGAAACGTTATCAATCTATGGAATATACTGTAAAATACTAAAAATGTTTGTGTGATACTAAATTTGAGTGGAGCATTCAGTGGTGAGAACGTTCTGAGTGCGGCTTAATATTTCAATTTATTTTATGCATGTGCTAGTCTTGATATTCTGCAGCCAAGCCTGTGGTCTGATGTCAGCAGTGTGCAGCGTCTTCAAGCCTTCATCCACCTTTGTTAACATGCAGTCGTCAACTACAGAATATGTTTCCTTGTTTGGGTATCACATTCAAATGAACTAATTACTCATTTGATTGACATCTGTCTGTCTGATACTCCCAGTTCTGCTTCTCAAGCTGAGATTAATGTGTACAGAATTGGAACTGTTGTAACCGTTAAGAAAGCTTTACTCAAGCGTTATCATCCACTTTACATTCTTAAGATTTTACTCTGTGATCCATTCAACATTTAATTGTTTACTTCATTTACTTTTCAGTTAGGTTAATACCTTCCCATGTATTCGATAGGCAATTATTCTTATGCATTAAATATTCTGCCTAGTTTTCTTGTACTTCATTTAAGAGTGAAACTAATTATGCATATCTTAGTGACCTTATTTCTGTCAATTTAAAATTCAAAGAAATCCAACTTTGCCGGAATGTCTCAGCTGGCAATATCATGCAATGCAGCATAGTTATTCAGGAGCATGCAACGATTAAATAAATGAACTTTTTTTTAAGGCAATTGCATTTACCGGTTATAAATACAGCTTAGTGATTTTCTTGAACTTGCATACATAATCAGATCATGAAGTTGTGTTGGAGCATAAATAAAATCAACAAAAATAAAATCACCAACACACAAATACTGGAACAGAGTGCTGGAGAGACATGAACTCTGCACTGATGGAACGTCTTGGCTCCATGATGCACACTGTGATGTGTGACGTTCTAGTCTCTCCAAAACCAGAGCACAGAGGATTTCCTTGGAAATAATAGCAATAAATCAGCCCATGCTGTAGTGAGATATAAAGAGAAAAGAGACAGAGGCAGAATAGGGGATGATTCAAAAGGAAGGACACAAAGGCGAAAAAAAAGTGATTTAGTAGAAAAGTAACACTGGAAAACCATAGTGCTTTTGTAGTAAATATTTCAACTTGAGCATAACCGATCCATTGAGAATATACTTGAAAATTAAATTCATTCATTCATCTTCCATAGCACGTTATCATGGTCAGGGTCATGGGGGATCCACAGCCACTACCAGAAACACTAGCCATGAGGTGGGTACACACTTTACTCCAGGACTATTCAAATATAAATCTTTGTGGTCCACTTACCAATTTTCCACTGAGTTGAGGGTCCACACACCTCACCTCTGTGCTCTGTGGGTAATGTTGCTCAAAATACATGTCCTTTGTACCATAGTGGCGCTTAATGTTACCACTCTTAACAATCACCACTGTCTAGTTGCAAATTAACTACCTAGGTTTGGTGCTTCGGTTAGGTAGAATAAATGGATACTTGTCTGTCCAGTCATCTTTTAACACACAGCTTTCACTGTCATCCTTCATTTTCTTCAGATCTGGAAATTTGGAACAGGCCTTTTTTGTAGCTCTTTCGACATTTACTAATTTGCTAACGCCACTCAGCAAAACAAATTAGTTACCTGACAAACGTCAAATGTTGTTACTTTAGGACAGGAGAGTGTGGAAATACAGTATTGTAATAGTGATGCTGTTATGCTGCTCTGATTGGACGTTGTTGTCACATGCCAAGAACAGAAGGGGAGTGAATGTATTGACTATCTTTTTGCTTGTTCATATGATTCTGTTGCAGACATTTAACACACGAGTTTAAAGGGCAATTCAAACCAAACTTTTATATATGTTTGCTTACACAACTTCTTAGCCAGGTGTCAGATAACTAGCACAAAGATTTAGATCTCGGTCTGGAATGGACTCTTCTTCGGTCCGAACCCGTACTGGAGTCTACCTATTGAGTACCCCTGCTCTAATTCATCACAGGGCATCACAAACACACATTCACATGTAATTGCCTATGTGGGTTCCTCCAGGTTCTCTGGTTTCCTCCTACCTTCCAAAAAAAGGTACATAGTTGGTTCGGCTAAGATAATTTGCCCATAGGTGAATGAGCGTGTGAATGTGTATCTGCATGTTGCCCTGTGATGGACTGGCTTCCCATCCGATGTATTCCTGCCTCACGCCCGGTGTTCCTGGAACAGGCTCCAGATCAGTGGTGGCACCACTACTCCAAAAGTGGTGGGGCAAAATTTGATGCTTTTAATATTGAATAAAATTTGAACTAATGAATTAATTGAACAAAGCAATGATATTAAACTACATATCATGTGCCAGATCTTTGGATGGTCTGTCATCATCTTTGAGTCTTAGAGAAGAAGTACATCTGTCATTTGTCTATAAAATATACAGACTAACTATGTATTTTTCTTTTAGCGCTATATGGAGTCTGATTATAATACAATAACAGGGCAGAACACACCTTTTAATGAACGTCAGAGTAGTTTGTTTCTACCTCATGCGCTTCATTTTGCATTTTACTCCATACGCAGTTAATAACAGCAAAAAAAAAATAGTTCACAACGTTAGGTAGCATGAATTCTAAAATATGTTTTAAGAATCGAAGACATGTTTACATTCTGCAGTAGGCTGTTTGTCCCTGTAGTCTGTTTCACTAAACATTTTCCCAGCTAGCCTTACTTACTTTATTTGAAGAATGTAATATGAGGAATGTTCCTATAATCGATTCAGAATACAGAATATGTTCATATGTCACTTAAAATATTGAAACCATAGTGATACTGATTCAACACATGATTATTAAGTGCCAGTGAGCACCAAAGCACGGTTAACCCTTTATTGCTCATGGGGATCCCCTTTAAGAGAAATGCACGCCCCCCCCAGGGTAAACTGGAAGATTTGATTGGTTTTTCAACTGAGTCAGACCTGTCTGTTATTCTCTCCAACAGTCCCCATTGCTCCGGCGGCCATGCTTCGAATACAGCTCGAGCCTGACATGGAATAAAGTGGTGACTGAAAGTGAGTGAGTGACTAACTGAAATTTACTTTAACTAAAAGTACTTAAAACTACCCTAAAATTGACAAATACAAAAAGCTATTCAAGTACATATAATAACTCTTTTACCAACACTGTGGACGTTTGAAAAATTTACTATCAGGTTGACAATTGTATCTGAGGACATGCAGCCTGTTAACCGTTCTGTTCAGATAACGGACAGAACAAGTGGTGGCAGTAGAGATTTTGTTTGCTGTGCTGCTTCTGTCTCTGTCTCAGAATACAAAATAAAAAATTAAATACACCTAGCACAGCAAACATTATGTCAGCTAGCAAACATCAGGTAGCACTGAATGCAATCTGGCACTGTGTGCATCACAAGCATTTTTAATATTATCACATAGTACATGCTTGCCACAGCTTAAGTCTTTTCTGTTTTCTTTGCTTTAATACACCCAGTGAAGTCCTGCAGAGTTTAGTAATTAGCTGATGACTTTGTGTCAGGGGTGTTAAATCAGGGAAGAGACTAAATTTGTCAGAGTCAGGCACTGCTAATCTACTGTCTGCTTGAAACATGAATGCACCACTGACTGTGTCAATTGGCAAAACAATTGATTTAAGAATAGTTAATTCTTTTCTTGTGGGTGTTTTATTCACTCTTTTAACTCCACTACACTACAGCATGAGATTTAAATGTCAGGGTTTAATGTCCTGCACAGTTTCTTGCAGCAGAAAACGTCATCAAATTCATAAGTGACTTTTATATTATACCATTGCGCTGTTGAATTCTTGACTCAAAAGTCATGGATTAACACTATACAGATGCATCTCAAAAAAATTTGTCTATCGTAGAAAAGTTAATTTTTTCCCGTAATTACATTCAAAAAGTGGAACTTTATATTCAGTTTTATATTTGAAGCCTTTTTCATTTTAATCTTGATGATTACGGCTTACAGCTCATGAAAATAAAAATCCAGTATCTCAGAATGTTAGAATAAATAATTTTATAATACAGAAATGTTGTGTTCTGAAAAGTATGTTCATTTATGCACTCAATACTTGGTCGGGGCTCCTTTTGCATGAATTACTGCATCAATGTTGCGTGGCGTGGAGGCAATCAGCCTGTGGCACTGCTGAGGTGTTATGGAAGCCCAGGTTGCTTTGATAGTGGCCTTCAGCTCGTCTGTATTGTTGG
>JANDJT010000012.1:14225973-14253313 GCA_024331685.1 Stegophilus panzeri
AGTCCATAATTCATAATACGATGTTGTGGCTGAGGAGAGGTAACTACCAGGCTAACACTTAATAATGAGTAGTATGTTAATTTCTTAATATGTTGTTAATGAGTAGTATGTTAATTTGTATTTAGTGAATGAGGAAATCCCGTTTTTCCAGATCTATTTACTTGGCATAGATTTGATCAATAACATTAGCTTGTTAACTGTTAAATGCTTGCTTATCTCTTCTAGTCTGTAATTCTGCCACAAACCTTGTAATTTAGTCATCATCAGTGAAAGCTTTTTGAAGTGATTTGTTCATTTAGGTAGCCCCCTAATAATTAGTGGGTTTTCTCATGAAAATGCTAATCAAACACACCTGCCTGTAATTGTCAAGTAATCCTAAAGACTTTGGTTAATTGTTTCAGGTGTGTGTGATTAGGGATGGAGATAAACTCTGCAGGACAGTGCAGTGGCCCTCAGGACCGGAATCGCCCATCCCTGGTTTAAAAGCTAATTTCACAGTTTCGGTGGCTTCTTCCAGTATAATGTCTGGTATTTGTCTAAACAAAACATTATGAATTTGTTTTGGGGCCTCTGATGGACTAGGATTGGAGAGGGTGGATTTTAAATGTAATGAAAATGTTTATACATTTCTTGTTTTATATATAGGTATTTCAAAAGTTGCTTCTGTATTATTGTGATGGGATTTCAAGTGGCAGGTTTTTTTTTTCTTCTCTTGTCGTTTTGAACGGAGTGTATACCTGTGTGTATTTATTTCAGGAATTTTAAAAGAAAGTAGTTATGGTCAGGTAGCAAATAAAATGTAAACTTGCATTGATGAAGTTAATGTTGTTAGTAATTGTTAAACATTGCCATGGTAAAACAGAGTTCCAAGATGTTAAAATGTGGAGTTTGTCATCAACCAAACAGCAACCAGTTTTGATGCCTAAAAATGTTTACGTAGGCAATTTTAACTAAGCCCTTTACAGCAAATTTAAATGTAAATTGAACAATTTGAACACATACTTACATTAATGTTTGTTATATAATATGATTAAAGAAATCAATTTAATTAATTAATACTACTCCAAAAGTCACCAGAATTGAATGCTCTGGTGCTGTTTTTACAAAAAAAAAATACATTCTTTCTGGTGAAGGCATGCCCCCGGACCCCCTGAGTATTTCATTTATAAGTACTTTTGTAAAATTCTTGGGGGGCCTGTGCCCCAGTCGTGATCAAACTCTAGAAACTTAACAACTTACACTTACAACAAATAATTTCATTAACCATTCACAAACCCTTTAGGAATGCTTTTTTTCTTGTTCAAAAAAGTGTATATACTGTATGAGAGTTCTCATAACCTTGGTAGTTAATAATCTTAGCTAGTTAGCATGCCTATGTGAGCATACTGTATACTAAATTACCAGGAAAATTAATTCAGCTGCATTGTTCATGCTTCAAAATGTCCCACATGATGGGTTATGCATATTTAACTCCACCACACTAAGCAGCTGTTCGCAGTTCTCATTAGCAATATAAATGTTTCTGTGTGACATTGCAGTGATATACAGACACTGTTTTAGAGACCCTGTTAATTTTGCCGATATTTGGTACAAGACATTTCAGATGTCTACTAAGAGTAAGATGTTGAATTATATTTAGTCTGAATGAAGCAACATATTCAGAAAAAAATCACAACATTCTCATGTTAGTACACATCTCTCTCTTCTTTTTTCCAGAATGTTTCCCCCATGAATCGAGAGCCTGTGAACTTAACAGGGTTGCTATAAAACAGTACTTGTGCAGTGCTGTGAAAAGTATTTCTTCTGTTTTTGTGTAGATCTCATACTAATTTGTTTCAGAAATTAAAACTAAATCTAAGATGAAACAAAGGAAACCTGAGTAAACACAAAATACAGTTTTTTTTAAATGATAATGTAATCTACTGAAGCAACTGGCTGGGCCTGTGTCAAAATGTATTTGCCCCCATAGTTACTAATTCCCCAAATCTATGAAACTGCATTCATAATGGGGTTCAGCTGGACTAGACACAACCAGGCCTGATTACTGTAAACCCTGCTCAACATCAAAGGACCTACAGACCTCTCTTGTATTCAGGTCACTGTTCATGACTCCACTATCAGAAAGACACTGAGCAAAAATGGCATCCATGGAAGAGTGGCGAGGTGAAAACCACTGCTAACCCAGAAGAACATTAAGGCTCGTCTGAATTTTGCCAAAACACACCTTGATGATCCTCAAGTTTTTTGGGAGAATGTTTTGTGGACTGATGAGTCAAAAGTGGAACTGTTTGGAAGACAGGGGTCCATTACATCTGGTACATACCAAACACCGAGTTCCACAAAAAGAACATCATACCTACGGTCAAGCATGGTGGTGGAAGTGTGATGATGTGGGGAAGCTTTGCTGCTTCAGGGTTTAAACAACTTTCAATAATTGAAGGAACATGAATTCTGCTCTCTACCAGAAAATCCTAAAGGAGAATGTCCGATCTTCAGTCCGTAAGTTGAAACTCAAGCGCAACTGGATTATGCAGCAAGACAATGATCCAAAGCATAGGAGTATGTCCTAGAAGTAAGTGAAAGACTGATCTCCAGTTATTGGAAGCGTTTGGATTCAGTTATTGCAGCTAAAGGTGGCACAACCAGATTTTAAGTTTAAAGGAGCAATTACTTTTTCACATTGGTGATAGGTGTTGGATAACTTATTTTGGCTTTGATAAGAAAAAAATTAATGAATAAAAACTGTATTGCGTGTTTACTCAGGTTGCCTTTGTTTTATGTTGTATTTTGTTTGAAGATCTAGAAATATATTTAGTATAAGATATACATAAAAACAGAAGAAATCAGCAAATACTTTTTCACAGCACTGTAAATCAGGGCAAGAGATATCAATTGCTTCCTTTTCAAATTTAATGTTTTTTATTTTATTTTACTTGTTTATTTATTTATTTTTGCCTCAGGAATCATATTACTGATTGATTGTGAGTGTCATTATTTCTCAGATTGGTTTCACAAAACAATTTCAATCATATTTTTAAAAGTGGCTGATGGAGACACAGTGGCCTTTCAGGTATAGTCGCAATGCCCTCTGTTTTTGAACCATAATATGCCTTCTGCTTCAGTGGTGTATGCTTAATTAGGACTTTACTAAAATAAAGAGCAACCACATCAAACTGGGGATCCTGGAGTGAGGCAGCTGCTGTGGTAATATGTCGTCTCAAATATGGATTAATGAATTTCAGTCCTAACACTGGTTGTTCTCGGCCAGTGTTGTGAGTAAGGCAATGCCTCTGCTGATGTAGTCCACCTTAGTGCCTTAGCTACGGTTTCACTGGCTGAAACAACCCACATGTTTATCCGCAATGTTTACACAAAGGCAACATGGCATTACTGTACATGCCTATTATCCAAATCTGCTGGATTGAAATGAATTGAATTTTTTTTAAAAAATCATTTAGAAACTGGGGGATCACCACAAGGTGTGCAACTTACACTCACCATCTACTTTATTAGTAACACCTGTAAAATTGCACATTCATGCAGTTATCTATCTTTGTGACTTTAACCCTGGCACGGATGTTGGTACCAGATGGACTGGCTTGAGTAACATCATGTAACGGAACGTTGTTGCCTAGTTACACACACTGTCACTCTAAACAAACTCCTCGTTGCATTTCAGTTTTTCTTCATTCATTATTCCTTATATAATTTATATTAATTAATTTAATTTACCATTCGTTTGATGTATTTTTCCACATTTCATTTACACCTCTGTAAAATGCGTCCTCTAAAGCACATCACAAAACTCCTCCTCCCTCGCGCAAGGAGTTGTGGGTAATATTAGCTGAAAAAGTGTCCACGGATCCACACTTCAGAAATCTACCGGATATAGTAGACCATGCTGGTACCTTTGGAATACTCATTTCAGCATACTACGATTTGGGACACACTAATTCTAGTCTCGGATACTATTCAGGACAGATAGTAGGTGAATTGGGATATAGCACAGGTCTTTTTTTTTTCTAATCTTCAACAGTTTATTAAATACTCAAACCAGCCTTTCTGTTACCAACATCCATGCCACGATCAAAGTCACAGAGATCACACTTGTTCCCCACTTGTTCTGATCTTTTATGTGAACATTAACTGAAGCTCTTGACCTGTATATGCATGATTTTATGCTTTGTGCTGCTGCCACATGGTTACTGCATGAATGATAACTGCATGAATGTACAGGTGGGCTGTACAGGTGTCCCAATAAAGTGGACTCAATTCTCAATTACTGTGTTGCATGCAGCTTGTTTGCTAATTGGGAAGACTGTACTAGTTTAGGCTCACTGTTAATACATGCTCTTAATATTCATTTTTTTGTACTTTCAGACAAATTGGAAAATTTGTTCATATTTGTTCAAGTTCAATAATTGTTCTGAGATTTATTCTAATTCTAATTGTATTACTGAGATTTGCATTTGTGCTATTTGGGTTAGCTTGCTGTTAATTAAGCCAGCTAACAATGCATTGAGGGCCTTTCATTGGAATACATTAGTTTAGTTATGGTTAAAGGAACTTAAAAGCTACTGTAGCAAGCTGATAGCTCTACAAAATAAGATCTTAAACACAGCTAACTGACACAAACATAAATAGCTTATTATAAAATGTCATTAAATACTATATAATAACTTCAATGACAGCACATAACAGAAAGAAGCAAACACTTTACTGGCAGTTGCAATGATCCGAATAGCTACTAATCTATTGCTAATTCTAATACATGTTAATTTATGCAGTCACACCCTCTGAATAAACAAAAAAGAATATCTGTCAGGTTGCATAGCTGTTGTCCATGATTGAATATTTATGTTGAAAAAGAGCATACTCTTCATGATTAGATGGGAAAATTATGATTACATTGTGCTATAAAAGGAAAAAAAACATTCCTTCAGAACTGAGAGTGAGAAACATCGCCAAGCTGCTGTTGACCCCCTTGTATATTGGCATGTTTCATCTTCAGCTGCTTTTGTTTGTTTGCTTGTTTCTTTGTTTGTTATAATTCATTCTCAATATGGCTACTGTTTGCCTTACTGTGCTTTATGTTCTTGCTGTGTTCTTCCAAGCTGACTGAATGATTATCTATTCTAGGCCAGAAATGAAAAATAAACATGTTGCCTATTTCCTGTACAGTACCAATGCGTATGTTAGCTATCAAGAGTAGCAGTATGTTTTTGATGTTATACCACATTGCTCAATACTGATTTTCTATAACAAACAGCTCTGACACTAGTGCTGAACGTTTATATTAATGTGCTCGAACGATAATGCATGATTGTTTCTGTATTAACAACTTACACAGGGTCTTGTATGCCAGTCTAATCTTTGATATGGATAAGTTTTTTGTGAGAAGATGTTTAGTTAGCATTTTTTGAAGGAGTCTTCCGTGTCAGCTGTCAGAGTAAAGCTGTGACTTAAGGTTGTCTGACTTAAAGTTACAGCTTTTTTATGAAGTCGTTATTTTGTATGCTATAATTATGTTATTTTATACCAGCATCGTGTCACAAATGTAAACCCGTGTATAACATTATGAATGATCAGGTGAGGTAAAGGTTTAATGCATGCTTATATGAAATCCAGTAAAATTGGTCTTGCTTTATCTAATTTCTATAGGCATTTTATATGAGCTTGGGTTTGTGAGGCATAACATAATAATTCTTTTAAATATCTAGCTTGTGTTATTAGTGCTGTAAATTTTATTGTCAATAGCCAGATCTTTCCTGCCACACACAGTGATAAAGCTAAAATTGTGTCTGTGATTTGGCAGTAGGATCAAAATCCATCTGTAAAGTGCCTGCTCCAATTTGAGATGCTAAAGTGAATCAGTGTGAACAAAATTGGCCAAGTTTCTTTTGAGAGCTCAATCTGTGAATCTCTGTACTGTAGTGGTGTGTATCTCTCCTGGTAAAATACATTTGCATATTAATATATGATCAACAATCTGATGTTTGAGTGATACATTTTTATAGTCAGTTATTTAATATGTCACAATTTAGTCCTGTTTCAAAACTAAATAGTTTGCTTTACTGGACTAAAAATGTACTACAATATAGATGGCTATATTTTGTTTCAAACAGTTAGTGGTTTTCTATAACAGCAGCTCTGACACTAGTGCTGAATGTTTATATATTAATTTGCTTGAACAATAATACATTATAGTAACAACTTACACAGGGACTTGTATGGCAGCATTTAATCTTTTATGTAGTGGCATTTTCTTGTAGAAGATGTTGATTTATCACTGTAGCACTACAAGTGTGCTACAATACATAGTAGATGGCTATATTTTGTTTGAAGTAGTTACTGACGGTGTGGGAAAAGTACTTATAAATTATACAGTGAACATATAGATAATGTGTCAAAATCTTACTCAATTAATATACTGTGAAAGTAAAATAGTTGCTACTTTTAAATGTACTAAAATATATATAAAAAAGAAAAAGAAATGATTTTTACTGATGAAATAAAGTAAAGCACTTGTGACTATTTTCATGTGAAAACTACCTTGTTTTACTTATCTAAAACTTTTATAAGCAACTACACTGTTTTACCTAAATCTCTGTAAGTTTGCCAGTGACTCATGCTACATAGTTTGCTAATAAATTAATCAGAAGTAAAATATCTTGTTAATGTTGGAAATATTTACCATTAGCAAGAATTTGACTTGCTTCATATAGCCAATTATGTGAGCTACTGTACCTGTATCAGGGATGCTCATCCTCAAGTTTCAAACAGCACTCCAGTGCCTTGTACATATTCAGACACACATATATAGAGCATTAACTACACTGTGTAGCATGAGACAATCACCACAGATTAAATATTGGCATGATTTTTTTGATAGATTTTTCTACACTGATGAACTTGATTGGATGCTTTAAACTGAAACGTAAATAAAACATCAGAGATTTGTAACTAGTACTTTAAAGGTCTAAATAAAAAATACGAGGAGTAAAATGTATTTTTCTTTTTCTTGGAAATGTAATGCAAGTATTCAAATTCAATAATACTCAACTAAAGTATAAATACCCCAAAATAGTATTAAGTATAATAACAATACAAGTATTTTCCACTCTTGCTAACTGATGCTGTACAGATCTTGGCAGCTGAAGTGCAGTTGTATTTTAAATACTGCACCAGTATACTTTGGGTGTCATTTTTGTAAATATTGAGACTGCTTCACTGAATAAAATCAGACAATTTTTAAACCCTAACTGTCTGTCAGCCCAATTAGTAGCAGGAGACATACATAGTGGAATAAATGCCTGTTCCAGAAAAAGAGAGCATGTTAATTTCATTTGTGTTTCCTCAAACAATCAAATATGTAACACAGATTTGACTCAAAGCAACGGAGGAGGGAGATGGATAAAAATCCCACCGAGGCAAACAGCATACCCATTAATTAACTGTGGTGCCCCGTCCAATGTAGCCAGTTTTACACACTGTGCCAATCTGTCCCGTTCTGTTCCAGCTTTCCTCCAATTTGAAGTGACTGCTCCCTTTGCATGTTAAAATTAGCCATGCTGAGTTGATTACAGCAGTCTGTAATTCTCTGTGCACTCAATGATATTCATGTATGCCCACTCAGTATGTCAGAATAGCTAATTGCTCTAGTTTTTGTTTTATGACACTTTATAATTGCTAGTGGAATGTGCCTTTGATTCGATTACAGTGGATATAAAAAGTCTACACACCCCTATTAAAAGTTTTTTGTGATTAAACCATGATATTTAAAAAAATTAAACCATGACATTTCCTTTCAGACCTTATTCCACCTTTAAGGTGATATAGCAACAACATTCTTTAAAAATTAAAAAATAGAAATATTTTTTGAAAGAAAAAAAAGTTCAATAACCTGATTGCATTAGTGTGCACACCTCTTAAGCATTTTTTTGTGCTTGTAATACAGCATGCAGTCTTTTTGGATGAGTCTACCGACTTGATTTGAGCTATCAAATTGCAAATTGCGAGGGGATCTCCTGTGCACACCCCTCTTGAAGTAATTCCACAGGTTTTCAGTAGGATTTATGACCCAAATTCCGAAAAAGTTGGGACAGGTATGGAAAATGCTAATAAAAACAAAGAGGAGTGATTTGTAAATGTACTTTGACTTGTATTTAAACAAAAAAACATATAAAGACAAGGTATTTAATGTTTTACCTAATCAACTGCATAGTTTTTTAAGATAAATGTTTATTTTGAAATTGATGCATGTAACATATTCCAGAAAAATTGGGACAGGGGCAATTTAGGACTAATAGTGATGTGACAAGTTGAAATAAGAAGGTGACGTGAAACAGGTGAGGCAATCGTCTAATCATAGTATATTTGGAACTTCCAAAAAAGGCCTAGTCCTTCAAGAGCAAGGATGGGTCAAGGCTCACCACTCTGCCACCAGATGCGTCAACGAATAATCCAACACTTTGAGAACAACATTCCCCAAAGACAAATTGGTAGGATTTTGGGCATTTCACCTCGTACAGTGCACAATATAATTAAAAGATTCAAGGAATCTTGTCAAATCTCGGTGCGTAAAGGGTAAGGACGAAAACCACGTCTGAATGCGCATGATCTCCGTTCCCTCAGACATCACTGTCTGAAAAACCGTCATGAGTCCAAATACTTTGGTAAAGCTTTGGTGAACACCATTTGCCACTGCATCTACAGATGCAAATTAAAGCTTTACTATGCAAAGCAGAAGCCACACATCAGTACTGTCCAGAAGCGTTGCTGACTTCTGTGGGCTCGGTCTCATCTGAGATGACAGTAGCACAGTAGAATCGTGTTTTGTGGTCCGACGAGTCAACATTTCAAATAGTTTTTGGACAAAACAGCCTTCGTGTTCTCTGGGCCAAAGAGGAAAAGGACCATCCAAGCTGTTATCAGCGTCAGGTCCAAAAGCCAGCGTCTGTCATGTTATGGGGGTGTGTCGGTGCCCATGGCATGGGTAACTTGCACATCTGTGAGGGCAACATTAATGCAGAAAGATATGTACAAATTTTGGAGCAACATATGCTACCATCCAGAGCAGGACAATGCCAAACCACATTCTGCCTGGATTACAAGCACACACTTGCATAAGCAGAGCGTGCGGATGCTAGCATGGTCTGCCTGCAGTCTTGACCTGTCTCCGATTGAGAATGTGTATAAATAAGGCAACGAAGGCCCTGAACAGTTGCACAGCTGAAGAAATGCATAATGGATGAATGGAGGAAATTCCACTTGCTAAACTTAACCAACTGGTGTCTTCAGCACCCAAACACTTAAGTGTTATTAAAAGAAAAAGTGATGTTACACAGTGGTAAACAGTAGACTGTTCCAACTTTTTTGGAGTGTGTTGCAGTCATCAGATTTGAGATGAGTGTATATTTTCAAAAATTAATTAAATTCACGAAGTGAAACATAAAATAATGTGTTAATAATGTGTTTTCAATATAGTACAGGGTGAATTGAATTTTCAAATGACTCTTTTTGTTTGTTTTTTTGCATGTTCCATAATGTCCCAACTTTTTTGGAATTGGGGTTGTAGATCTAAGCTGTGACTGGGCCATTCCAAAACGGTAATGTTCTTCATTAAGGGGACAAGATAGGGGTTAGTTAAGTGATCATGGAAGAGTTGGATCTTTGAAGGTAGTGATGGATTCTGCTGTCCAGATTGAGGTTTAAAGTTCATTCCACCACTGAGGGGACAGTCAGTTTAAAGGTTCTGGAAAGGGAAATCATGCCTCACTGAGAAGATACTACCAGGCATCGACCGTTAACTGATTGCAGGTTGTAGGGGGGAACATAAACCTCAAGGAGTGATGCAGTAAAGGGATGCTGATCCAGACAAGGTCTTGTACGTGAGCGTCAAGGCCTTGAATTTGATGCACGCGGCTACAGGAAGCCAGTGGAGGGAATGTTTTCACATATGCCAGCTTGTTAGGAAGCTGGAGTCAGAGCGCAGAGCAGGGTCACCCATGATGCAGGTTTAAGTACTTGCTCAAGGGTCCAACAGTGGCAGCTTTGCGGTGCTGGGGCTTGAACCCTGACCTTCTAATCAGTGACCCAGCCTAAACCACTGAGCCACCACTGCCCATTACCATTCTAGAAGGTGCATTTGTTTTTTCCTCAGCTGCCTAGCAGAGGCCTGCAGGTTTTGTTCCAAAATATATTGCTATTGGGAGCTATCTATATTCACTCTATTTTGAATAGAGCTCCAGTCTCAGCTGAAGGGAAGCAACCCCATAGCATGATGATGCCTCCACCCACCATCCTTCACTGTGAATGTGGTGTTGTTTGGGAGATAAGCACCAAGCATATTTATTAGAATTATGCCAAAAAAGTTCTACCTTTGTCACATCAGACCCTATCACATTTTGCCACATGGTTGGTGGTTTTGGTAGGTGGGCTTGGATGTTTTTATTTATTTATTTTATGAAAAAGGGCTTCTGTCTAGCCACCCTACCCAATAGCCCAGAGATGTGAAAAATATGAGAGATTTTTGTCACGTGTATGGAGTGACCCGTGTTTGGCAGTTATTTCAGCAGCTTCTTAAATGTTGCTGTAGGTCTCTTGGCAGCCGTTCTGATAAGTTTTCTTCATGTTTTTTTTTGGATTTTAGAGAGATGTCCTGTTCTTGGTAATGTCATTGTGGTGCCCAATTTTCTCAAATTATTGATAACCTTTATGCTGTTCCATGATGCATCTAATGTTTTGGGAATTCTCCTGGACATCTGACAATCACACGAATATGTGGGCCTTCCCCAAACTGTTACCACAAGGTTGGAAGCACACAATTGTCTATAATGTCTTTGTATGCTGTAGCATTATAATTTCCCTTAACTAGAGCTAAGGGGCTTAACCACAGCCACGTTCCAAAATCTAGAGGAAAGCCTTTCCAGTCAAATGGCAGCTGTTATAGTAGCAAAAAGGGGACTTACTTCATATTAATGGCTATGGTTTGGAATGGAATGTTTAACAGGACATATGGATACAATGGTCAGGTATCCACATACCTTTGGCCATATAGTGTATCTTGTTTTAACGTTTCTTTATTACAAAAACAATTGCAATTTCAAGGGGTGTGTAGACTTTTTATATCCACTGTACTTGATATACTATGATATTATGTATTATTTTATTTTAACTTTTTTTTTATCAGTTAATTAGTTGATAATATAAAGAGAAATAGTGAAATGTTTTGTGTGATTCCAAACCTGATTGTGTTGGATTAAACATCCAGCAAAACTTACATGGAAAAAAATGAGGTTGCATGCTTGATTGACATCGCATGTTTGAAGCTCTCAGTCTGCTACACAATTCAAACAGTATGAAATGCATTGATGTGAATTGGATAGTCGTGATTAGTTAATACTACATTTGTACCATTATTTGCAAAATAATCCTAGAGTTCCTAACTTAGCATTTGTGTGCTAGTGAATGTGCTTTTACTCACTAGGTCTCTCACTTTTTTTAGTGTTGAGTGTGAGTGGTTTTTTTAAAAATTTTAAATAAAAAGCTGTATGGGTGGGACAGATGACACCAGCCTAGAGCGGGCCAGGTTTGTTTGTATTGTGTCTCTAATTGTTGTTGGAGTTTGGTGATCCCCAGGTTTGCTGTCTATGTATTTATTTATTTATTTTTCATTGTGGAGTTGGTTAATTTGTGTATCTGTTTCTTTGAGTTGTTATATTTAGTTTGATTCCAGGTCCACGGACTTTTGTGGTGGTGGTTCTCTTTATACGGCATGCTGTGTGCAAACCGTTCTAGTGATTTCTGAATGCAGGTGTGTGTGGGTCTGATACTGTGAATGTGTGGGTGCTGCATTATTTCAGGGGATAACCCAAGCCCACTCTGCTGCTGGTAAACCTAAGTCCTGTGATTTGTTTAAAGTGTGTTTTTGGTTGGTGTCAGTTTTGGCTATAGCAAATTGTGAGCATGCTGATTTGTCCTTGAGTGTAGTTGACAGGCTGCATTTTAAGTTATGCAAGTTCTGCATTTTATCTTAATCTTAAAATATTTTTTATCTGATAATAATTATTACTGCTCTAATAAAGACATATTTTGTAATGATATCCACGTTTCATGGTCCCTCTTTGAGAAGTTGAACCTGTGTGTCCTTTGGTATTTCCCTGGTATATTTACCAGGTTGGGTTTTCTTTATTTTTCTTATTGTATTTATTTTTCTTTCTTTTCTTCTCCAAATCCCTAGTGCCATATTTTGGTGTCCTTTTTTTAAAAAATTTTTATTTTAACCAACAGCATCCTTTAGAGAGGTTGCCTGTCTACATTCCCAAATTATCCCCCGCAATGTCCCATTACATTCACCCAAGTTTAGGACCTCACATCTAAATAAGAGAAATTCTCATAGAGTGCATGCAGTCAAAAAGGCATTTTTATACTGCCTATTTAATCCATAAGACTGACAATAACATGATCAGAAAGCAATCACACGTGTTCTTGGATATTCATAATCATATATTTTTGTAGATTTCCAGAAGTCATTTTTAAATCATTTTAAGTCATTGTTGTTTCATAATATTACCTGTCACCAATTTGTATTTTTAACGCTGCAATATCACATCCAGTTGCACAAAATAAGCACTGTATTCTCTAGCGAAATAACTGGACAGAACTGAAAATTCACAATTTGCATCATGTTTTCTGTAGCTCTAAACAAGACCAGCTTCAACTTATTTTGCTGATTTGCAATCAAATACTGTCTCAACAAACTGCCATTACTGAAGTGCCGAGAGGCTTTACTATCTTTTCAATTACAGTGTAAGATGGAAGTGCCTGTATGACAGAGCTACAGCAGCTCTCTTTTTCATGTTGCAGTACATTTTGGTAAACAATTCACAGAGATGCAATTTTCTTGCTACTATGAAAAATAATTGCTGTTTCAGGAACCATCTTTGACTTTTAATTCAGCATGAGTAGGATTCAAGAGAGACAGCATAATAAATATGACACTTGATTTTTATATGAAAATATAAAATATTATATACATTTATATACAAATGAGAACTTCCTCTTTACTTGTTCTCCTCTGTAGAAAATTATTTTAAAAAAGGAATTTGAAACACTTATGGAGAAACCCATTTGGACTGAAAGAGGACACCACTATAATTTCTGACAGCTTTTTGTCTTTATTCATCTGAAATACATTAGCAACATCAGTCTGTAATATTTGCTTTATCTGCACTTTCAAGTGATGACAATTAGCATCACTCCTGGCATTTAGACAGAGTAGGAAGAAGGTTTTTTTTGTACTTGAGACTTCACCGTAATAAGCTTTACATTAGTTCCTCTGTTCCTTATTGGCCAACACAAGCTCTGGCCACACCCTCAACCTCATTTATACCCTATCATCCTCATTCATCAAATACATCAAATGTATTTTTAAATTTACTCTGGCTTCATTTACTGGTTTAATACATTCTCATCTACTTCCCCTCATGACTTGAAATACATAGTATCTACATCTAATGAGTGGCTACTTGCAGGAGAAGAGGAGAACTAGGTTATGTGGGTACTCTGCCACAAGGGCAGTATAATTGAAATCATGTCATAGGAGACATGCTAGTTAACTAACTAGCAAGTAACAATGTTATACCAGCTGAGGAAGGGTGTGCCAGCTCCCCAGTTCAGTAGTCAGGGCACTGATCACAGTGTCGGCCTTTTTAAGGACTGTCTCAATCGTAATCCTTCCAGCACACTGGAGCATTCGTTCCCTTAAAAATCCCACAATGCACCACTGAAACCAGGGAACATCAATGCTCACTATGTTCCCTTATTGGAAATATCATCATATTTTCAGAAGCTTCTCAGCTTGAAAAAAATGGCAGACAAACTCTCAGCCAACTTAGTCTACAAATGTAAGTAGCTTGTTATTGTTCTTGTAGCGCTCAAATTATTTCTTACGTTAGTGATTTTTAACTTTATTTGACATTCCATATATGGTTTGTTTGAGTCTAACAACTTTTAAGTGTTTAATGATTTTATAAAAATTCACTAGCTAACCTATGTCCTGGTTGAAGTACCATGACAGAAACGGGTGTGATTAAGCTAACAAATTTATATGACATATAATGTCAGAAAGATATTGGTGCTGCCTGTTGATGATAAATGCCAGTGGTGACATTTTACAACATGAGTACACCAGAAATTGGGTCATCAGTGTTCCAATGTGTAGTGAGCCAGTGCCCTTAGCCGTGCCCAAACTCGTGTACATAATATACTGATTCATGATCTAGGGATCTGATTGAGATGCATGCTGGGTTATTCAAATGTAGATGTGAACAGGTATAAATGATCAGAAGTCCACTGATTGTAAGTGGGGATATGTGTCATGTGATCATTTATGTCATGTAATTTGTCATTTTGATGGCTGGTTGAGGATCATGAGAAGTGTCATATGCTTGTACTTAAGCCAGTTATACTCTATTTAACTGCATACATGTGTGTGTACACTGGTGCTAAATGAGGAATATTATGCACATACTCATCTGTGTACTGGCAAGTATGGCAATTGTGGACAAGTATTGTTTCTAAAGATCATAGAAAACAAAAACATGGAGTGACAGCATAATATGTAGGGGGAGCTTTTATTTTTTTTTTTCCCAGTTTTGAAATAGTTTTGTATCAGATTGCAATGCGTTATATGATTGTTGTGTGCCTGAAATCTGCTAGTGCTAGGAAAGGGAAAATAGGAGGGAACATTAAAAGTCACAGGAGCAGGCAGTCTTTACTCTCATGTGGATATTCCAATATGATGGCAGGTTTGCACATGTGAAGCTGCACTTATATGGTTTATTAATTTCTATTTGGTAACTGCTTTATCCTGGTCAAGGTTGCTATTTAAATGGCAAATTTGTTGATATTTTGGGAAATAGGTAGGTATAAACTAAAAGAATAACTGCAGAAGGATTGCTTAGCAGGATTGGTTAGATTTCTTTGGGGGGAGTGGGTGGGTGTGGGAATAAAAACAATCCCATGCAGCCCTCTAATGCACACTGCACAGCCTCTCCCTAATTCTATTCATTATTCAAGTTCCCTGTATCTTATTTTTGTGGTTTTGTCCTTACATCTTGTTTCTGTGTTTGTGATTATAGATGTGCCTGTGATAACCTTGTCTGCGTTTTCCTCTGCTGTCTGCTCTATGACTTTTGGATGCCTGAATAAACCTACTAAGCACTTGCAGCCTCTTACTTTTATATTTCTGTTATTTAAATATTTAAACATGTATTATTTAACTTAATCAGCTGCAAAGCAATACATGCATTAATTGTAAGCAAGAGTCAGTATTTTTTTTTCCCTTTATGCCCTTATAATCCATAAAGTAAAGGATAAAGTAACACATTTTATGATCCAGTTTAAAATAAAAACACATTTATAAAAACCCATCCATCCATTTTTTATACTGCTTATCCATTTTTGATACTGCTTATACTACTACACAGGGTTTTGGGGAGCCTGGAGCCTATACCAGGGGACTCAAGGCGGAAGACACCCTGGATGGGGTGCCAACCCATCGCAGGGCACAATCACACACCCATTCACCTACTCATTCACACACTACAGACAATTTGGAAATGCCAATCAGCCTACAACAGTGTCTTTATAGTCTATAAGAACCATCATAGAGTCATCCAAAGAAAGTAGAGTAATCCAAATGATCAACAACAAAACAAAAACACAATTTGCTAACAGAACAGATAGGCAAAGCCAAACTGTACATCCAGTAAACAAGAAAAGAGATCAATACACATATTTAATAGAGGAATCAAATACTGAAAATTGCACAAAAAAATCAGACTGACAGCAAGACAACTGAGTGAAACAAGGAGAATGTATGAATGGTGGAACTGAACTGAACAAATGAGTCTGGTGTGGAGGTACTGGAGGTTAGTAACTCAGCTGCACCAACCATGTACAGGCTACCGTGTGAAACAACAGGATTATGTATATGTATTCATTATATTTGTTTGGTTTGAAGTAGTCTCAACATTTCCTGGAAATGATAATGATAATGAGTCTTTATTGGTCACGTATACATTACAGCACAGTGAAATTCTTTTCTTCGCATATCCCAGCATGTCAGGAAGTTGGGATCAGAGCACAGGGTCAGCCATGATACAGCACCCCTGGAGCAGAGAGGGTTAAGGGCCTTGCTAAAGGGCCCAACAGTGGCTGGGGTTGGAACCCCCGACCATCCGATCAGTAACCCAGAGCCTTAACCGCCAAGTCACCCTGAAAATCAGAAGTTCCAGTGCTGTTATGTTTCTATCACCTGCTGGACAGTAGAAAAGAAAGCACAAAATGAAGTGCACTGAGACAATAGAAACACTGTCTACTCAATTTACGTCCAATAAAAACATCAGGATATTACCTAGCAGATGTGATTTCATATACTTTAGTGTGATCCAAACAGCTTTGGATCACAACACGTAGGACTTGTGTATCTCTGTACGTCTCTTGCCACTTTTAGTTCAAGTATTTTGTTCACACTTGGCAAGATATCATACTATGCTACTAATACATGGATGATGTAATGAAACAAGATGTGGAACACCAGGTTCGTTTGGCATTCAGTGCAGGTAAATGTGAGAAGCCTTCAGTGGCTGTTGTGGTCTAAAGTTTCAGAATGACAGACATAATAAGCAAGGACTCTGCTACACAACAAACACAAAATTAGGAGTTAGGGCACAGTGATAATTTAGTGTTTGATTAGAAACCTTGTTAAAATCCGGATAACAGATAGTCAAGCACATGTTGTATTATGTACTAGTATAGTGTGTGTTTTGAAGCATAGGCATCATGTCTGGATTCATACAGTTAGTATGGAATTGAGAAATAGTACACTTTGAATACAGGGCCTGATTGAAGGGTGAAGGAGGAAGTCTGTAGAATGTATCATGTTATATTTTTATGGGAATTTGTTTAACCAGAAGACAAGTGCTTACAAATCTACTGCACATAGGCATGGCTCTGTTCCTGCAGTAGAGAAATATTTTAAAAGCGAGTGATTTATTACAGTGAATATACATGCATTTAAACATTGCATCAGCAAGAAGTTAAAAGGTGGAACTGAGCGCCCAGCTTTGCTCCTGCTGTGAAAACATCTGAAAGGGTAATCAGGTGAGCATTTTCAAAGAAACGCAGTTGTGTTTTATGACCGCTGCAAATGTAATGTAATCTGCATGCGAAAAGCAAGCAGTCTGAATCTTTTCATTCCCCCAGCCATGCTCCCACCAGACCTTGCCGGTAGACACTGCAATTAAATAACTTTCATTAATAAGAAATAATTTGCAGGGTACTGATTGCAGTGCAAAGTGCTACACAAGCTGTATCATGGTCAGTCCTTCTATTCAATTAAATATAGTTTTATTTCTATAGCACTTTTAATATTTGTGACATAGAGATAGTCACAAAGCAGCTTTACAGAAATCCAGATGTAGATTCAGATCACTAATGAGCAAAACAGCGGTAACAGTGGCAAGGACAAACTCTCTGAGATGACACAAAGAAGAAACCTTTACACGAACCAGGCTCAAAAGAGAACCCATTTTCTTCTTGGTGACACTGGATAGTGGAATTATAAATCAATACTCTTCTACAACTGTATACTGTGTAAGCATATTGTGAATAAGAGCCCTGGGATGAGCACAGGACAGTCTTTTTATGATTACAGTAGCAGTTCTTGGGTACAAATCTACAGTATCCATGTGAGATTATCCACTGAAGTAAGGGTAAGACCCCAATTTAGATCAAGATTACAGGAGGGAAAAAAAATCTAAGTGACTTTGAAAAAGAGATTGTTTTCTGGGGCAGTGCTGGTCAATGCTCAACATCTACATTTAGATATCTGTGAAAGACATCAGTAAATTGGGTTGAAAATTGGGGCTTAAAAGCACATACACACACACACAATGTGATTCTCATGCATTAGTGTGATATGTAAGGCAAAGCAAAAGAGCAGGAGAGACAGTTGGTAATAACAGTCCATTAACAACTACATTCTTGGATATATTAGTAGGGTTGCAGTGTATCAAACCCTCATTACAGAGATGAATGCACATTTGAGAATTCAGTGGTGCGAAAAAACATAAACACTGTGGTGATGGAAAAAAAGTGATATGATCAGATGAGACATCCCTCACTGTATTATCTAGACATGGGTGAGTGTATGCAGAGGTACAGACCTGAATGATTGACCTTTACAGAGAATGGGTCCAGTGACTATGCTTTGAGGCATTTTGCTGGTATGGTTTGGGTCTACTTACCACCTTAGAGGAAAGGATCACTGCAAATTAATGCCCAGTTCTTCTGGCTGATCACCTACATATGATGATGAAACAATTCTGTCCTGATGGGAGTGCTCTCTTCTAGGATAACCCTGTCCCCATCCACAGAACATGAGGGCTCACTGAATGGTTTGAACAGTATAAAAATGATGTAAATCATGCACTAAATCATGATCATATGGGAACATATGGGAGATTTTAGACCGAAGTATTAGACAACACGCAATACCAAAAATATATTCTGGAAAAATGGTATTCATCCATCTAGTACAGTTGCAGAGCTTTGTCAAATGTATGCCAAGATACAGTGAAGCTCTTCTGGTGGCCCTTATATACACATAATACTATATATTATACATTTCTTCAAATAACCCTAGACAATACATACACTACCTAACATTGCTTATTGGTATAACTTTTGATACAGTGAAATTAAATGATTTTGTCTGTTGGGTGTTATTGCATGAAAATGTGGCACAATTTGACAGTTTTGTATGTAACTTCAAAAAGCAATATCCATCACAAATGGTGAAAAATGAGCTTTCCTCAAGTTTGATTATGGCTAGAAGGTATCCATGTGGTGTTGAATATCTTTTGTTGTTTTTGTGTACATTAACTATAGTCATTAATATTATAAGAACCTCACCATGCTATACAGTGTAATTCTCATGGAACTTTTACAGGTTGCCATTTGCATTAAGAAATTTTAATACACTTGATTGTTATACAAGATAGTTTAAAAATACATGTACCATGTAATAGCAGACAGCTGCTACTTTATGTGGGTCAGCAGTGTTGACTAAAATTATATGAATTACACAGTAATCACTTCTCTTTTCACAAAATTATTTATACCTTACCTTTTGTAAATGTCTTTCTCTTTGTTCTGTCTAAACAGGAAGTTCAAATGTGCATATAAAAACCCCCCACATTTTTGCCAAAAAAAAGAGGTCTCAAAAAAAAAAGAAAGAAAGAAAGTCAAGACTTCAAATCGGGAATGTAGCTACTTCAAATCAGGAATGTAGCTCATGTCATTGACCCGCCCCAAATCACAGGAACACCAGAACTGGGCACAGGAAGAATTTTAAATCAAAGAAAAAATGTCCACTCTAAAGGTTAATGCATCAGACTCTAAAGAGAAAGACAACATCTAAAGCTGTACCCATTCATCTCAAATTCTATAAGAAAATATTAACATCACCGTTTTAGATTGACCCAGCAACTCTGGTGTTGGCATAGATGATTTAGAGGTTAAACAAACTTCCCAGCCACAGTTTTAATTATTGATACAATTTCAACTTTTTGAGTAAAGCCTATTGCTTCAGCATGGCTGATGAGCTGTGCCATTTTCTTCAGTCCAGACATCACCACTGGACACTTCTTTTTTTAAACTGTTCAAAATGATTTTGCAAATAAGCACAAAGGAATGCTACCTCATGTTAAATGGTTCACTACTCAAAAGGGAGAGCTTGAATTCCATATTTGCTTTATAGTTAGCCCCGTTACTGTTAAGTTATTTGTTATAAAACAGGTCCTCATAATGTAGTCCTGGTGGGTGGCAGCATTGTATGAAACAACAAAATAATTTTATTGGATGTTGAAAGAATGAAATCCTATGAAAAGCAACAGGAACTAGGATAACTATATACGGATGCTATTCATGGACTTCAGTTCAACATTCAGCACAATCATCCCACAGAAACTGGTAACAAAGCTGATCCTATAGGGTCTGACCACCTCTCTCTGCAACTGCACTACTACACTACAGTTGTGGGCCTCATCAGCAATGATGATGAGTCAACATACAGGGAGGAAGTGAACCAGCTCGCAGAATGGTGTAGAGACAACAATCAATCTCTAAATGTTGATTAGATTAAAGAGATGATTGCTGACTTCAGGAAGACCTGAGTAGACCACTCACCATTGCACATCAATGGAACAACTGTGGAGAGAGTCAAAAGCTCCAAGTTTCTTGGTGTGCACAGAATGGACTTCCTCTCCTGGACTCTTAGCACCATCTACCTAGCCAAGAAGGCCCAGCAGCACCTCCACTTCCTAAGGAGGCTGAAAAAAGCCAAACTACCCCTCCCATCCTCACCACCTTCTACAGAGGGACAATAGAGAGTGTCCTGACCAGCTGTCTTACTGTGTTGTACGGGACCTGCACAGTCTCCAACCGCAACGACCCTACAGCGAATAGTGAGAACAGCTTAAAAGATCATCAAAGTCTCTCTACCCACCATTGACATTTTATACAACTGCTGCATCTGCAAAGCCACCAGTATTGCGGATGACCCTTCTCACTGACTTGCAACCTTCTTGCCATCTGGTAGAAGATACAGCAGCATTCATGCCACCACCAGCAGACTCAGCAACAGTTTCTTCCAAAAGGCAGTCAGATTATCTTGAACACCCTGCTGCCTCCCAGTGCTCACCTGGGCTAGTCAAACACCAAACCCAGTGTGACTAAATACCACTGCACTGTATTTTACAAAGCTGCATGAGTCACTTTTTATTATGGAACTAGTTTTTTGCTGCCAATATTGCTGCTATACTTATTGCTACTCCATTGCAAAATAGTTTACAGCCCATGGTTGTGTTTATTTATTGCCCTGTGTATTTATTGTCCTGTGTATCTGTTGTTCTGTTCTGTGTATTTATTGTCCTGCACTCGTCTCACACTGTTGTGTATTGCACTTGATGTAGTCTTGCATACGGTTCTTTGTTGCACCATGGTCCTCAAGAAATGACATTTTTATTCCACTGCATACAAGCTATATAGATGAATGACAATAAAAACCCACTTGATTTGATTTGACTTGAACTAAATCTAAGCTTTCATAATTTCACTAAGTTTAGTTATTTGAACCCTGGTGCAAGCCGTGGCATGATAGCAAAAGAACTTGTATGCAGTTCAGTACAATTGCCAAAACACAATCTAGCACAAATGTAAGTGTTGAGTGTTATGGGAGTGTCATGTTGTTTTAGCTAGTCTAATTGCAGTTGTCATGAATTAACCTGGGGCAGTGATAAGGTTCACTGCTAGCTAGCTATTTTTAAGAGCATGTTTAACAAAAGGACATAGTGTTTCTTCTCTTATCCAAATAATTATCTCATTAATTGTTTAACATCTTGCTAAGTGTTCACACGAATCTTCTCTTTCAGCACTCTTAAAAGAGGACAGCAAAGTATTATTATAAATACCCCAAAAATGTGAGGTGTCATTGATGATTCAGTTCGTGTACCTAAACACAACTGTTTAGGTACACAAAATGAACAAAACAAAACAAAAAAAAACTGTGATTTATTTTCTTTTCGTATCCTAGTGTGAATCCGAACCATTAAATGATTAATTTCATACATAGAAATACAACAAACATACCCCTTTCACTATGGCACAGTTTCTGCCTTTCACAATTTTATAGTTGTTTGCTCTCCAGTCAGATTCTGGCCTTTATGTGGCCTGTTTTAAAGAGTCTTTCCTTCCACAATGTCACCTGACTTACCTAGTGTTGTAAAAAAAAAAAAAAAAAAAAAACTGCGGATATCCTGGGATTTTCACACACAACACTCTCAAGAGTTTACAGAGAATGGTGTGAAAAACAAAAAACATTGAATGGGTGCCAGTTTGGTGGGTGGGTTTTCAGAGGAAAATGGCCAGATTGGTTCGAGCAGCCAGGAAGGATATGTGATTGTATATGTGACCATGGTGAGCAGAAAATCATCTCAGAATGCACAGTACATCGAACCTTGAGGTGGATGGGTTATAACAGCAGAAAACCACATCAGGTTCCACTCCTGTCAGCCAAGAACAGAAATCTGAGGCTATCATGGGCATAAACTCACCCAAACTGGGTAGTTGAAGACTGGTGACTTTTTTCTAATCTTCAACTGTTTAAAAAATGTATTTTGTACTATAATACTTAAGGTTTTGTCAGTATTATAATGGAAATGAATTGAAATAAAGCTAGCATTATATGTTGTATTGCTACACTTGATAACATACATACATTTTATTCAATATATTCACCAACTCTAGTTGGTGTTATTGAGAAGATGTGCCCATGACTTTGTGGAACACTTGAGCTTTGAGGATCCATTTAGTTTCTTTTCTGAAGTCAGGGCTCTACTAATGTCAAACCTTCAGGTTGAGTACATTTTTTTTTTTTATTATTATTATTATTGTTACTTATTGTTGTTCTTTGACCCTTAAGATCTGCTCTGATACTCTTCAAGGTGCTAAACCCTCCAGGCACATAAGGAGCAATTAGATTGCATTGGTGAACTACTGTGGAGCTCATGCTTGTTGTTAGCGACCCTTTTCCTCAACCCTTTTCTTTGTGTTCTTGTCTGTAGTTCTCTCAGACCAACACTCTCCAAAAGCACATTATTTCTGCCTCTCGTGTGGCCGTGACCTCTACCTCACCACTGAGACATTATGGCAGAAAGACAGCACTTTTAGATGATGGGGGGAAAATGCTTTCAGTCAAGTGGAAAATGAGTCAAGCATCAGACAAATGCATAGACACAGACAAGAACACAAAGAAGAATGGAACGTCTTCTCTTCTACACTCTGTCGTTGTGTCAATAGAGCAAAACATTTCGCACATCTTTATGGAAATTTCTACTTGAGCAAGAATGAATAATAAACAGGACATTTACTTGGTTGGCAACCTGGGAAAACCCTTTATATAGTGAAATTTTAACTTTTTCATCAGTATTAAATTAATAAAAATGCTCTTCTGGATTTGGATTATTTTTCACTTAGTTGACAGTTTATTCGACATACCAATTTGTAAATAATAAATTAGCAGCTCAGTGTGCTCAATGGTATGATATAGTATGATATGTAACAAACCATAACTCAGTACTCCCGTAAAGGCAGACATGACCACATATAAGTTTTGTTGATATCTGTTAGTGGTAAGCTATTTAGAGATAATTAGAAATCCAAAAGAAAGTATGCAAAGCCATTTATACTGTCTATCCATTTTCCATATCACTTATCCTACACAGGATCACGGGGAACCTGGAGCCTATCCAAGGAAACTCGGGGCACAAAGTTTTGACACCCTGGACGGGGTGCCAACCCATCACAGGGCACAATCGCACACACATTCACACACTATGGACAAATTGGAAATGCCAATCAGCCTACACCACATGTCTTTGGACAGGGGGAGGAAACCTCTGAAGCATGGGGAGAACATGCGAACTTTGTGCACACCCAAACCCTGGAGATGTGAGGCAAACGTGCAAACCACTAAGCCACCATGGCCCTGCTAATTATACTAACGGTATATAATAACAGTGGGTCTCATTTATTACTCTTTTAGTAAAGTTTTGCGTAAATTTTTCATAGAACAAACTGAACACTGATTTCCGTCATACTCATATGCATATGTTGAAAAATGCCAATAACACTAAAAATATGAAGCATCTTCCAGTAATTGCTGCGTGTCAGCATCCATAGTTTCTTCATCTTCATCATTCTTAGTTTATTGTGAAAGCACAACAAACTACAGGATAGACTGAAGATTGATGCTAATACTGATAGCTTAGTCAAGTCTAAGCAGTAAACTAAGCTCAGTAAACTGAGCTTTTGTTATGAATCATGTGCATATTTTTAAAGAAGTAAAGGCATGAAATATATGTAGTAACAGAAATAAAATTTAGTTCATGAAGTGTTTTGGAAAAACAATTGAATTTAGAACAATATCATCTGTTTTCACACATCACCACATATTTACCAAAGTAGTCTGTTTTAAGTAAAATCTCAGATCCCATGTTTGTCATTCCCCAGCTCATTTCTCAGTTTGGGAGTCACAGAGCAGAGCCAGAGCCATAGACTGGAACTGGTTTCTGTCATTCGTTGCAGGATTTAAACACACAGCTCCAGCTGCCAGCTGGCTGGAACATCTTCGGGAAATCATTGTGGCATAGAACCAGGAACCATAATTTAAAGCGTGTGATGGAGAGTCTGAGTAGGCCATGTTCCTTTGAGGCTTTTATAGCCGCTCTGCATTTCTCTGTCCAAAATGTCTGTAGCATTGGCAGGCCATGATGGAGTTTGAGATGGTGCCAGTGACACAGAGCCAAAGTCAAGACACTCAGCTGGTGGGTGGACAGTAGAACACAAGAATGTCTTACACTAACACCCGAAGTCAAAAGCAAAAAAAAAAGAGCTTTGGGATGATGAGGCATTTGGTATGGCTTGTGATCTGAGGGGTTCAGGTTGCAGTGAAACAGGGAGAGGAGGTCACTCTGCAATTCTGATTTCTCAGACTGAAATGAAAGAAGGAGAGAGATTTCACTGATTTTCTACAAAATTCTGAAATGTTGGCAGATATAAATGTGATGTCTGTTTCAAACAATTACAGTTAGGTGAATATTTCAAAACAGGCAACAACAAGATGAGGTCATCCAAAGAGAGATAATGGATTACTGGTTACAGACACTGTTTATATCCAAAGCAGATACCATATGATAGGTTACTATAGCTTCCACATTAAAGGGTTACTAGATTTTCTACATGTTGTGTGGTATTTTGATATCCTCTTTAAGTATACTGGTTCACTACACATTTATTACTGTATACTGTTTCACTACACCCTGGATCACTACACATTGGGACACTGATAACCCAATTTCTGGCGACATGATATCATACTCGCATTGTAAAATGTCACCAATAATTAACAACTTATATAAGTTTTATATGTCATATAAATCTGTTAGCTTAATCATAGACATTTGTTTCATGGTAGTTCAAGTTGAGTCGTAGGCAAGCTAGTGGATTAAAAAAACAAACAAACATTAAACACTTAAAAGTCATTAGACTCAAACCGTATATAGAACATCAAATAAAGTTAAAAATCGCTAATGTAAGTAATCACTTGAGAGCTACAAACACAATAACAAGCTGCTTAGATTTGTAGACAAAGTTGCCTGAGAGTTTGTCCGCCATTTGTTTCGACCTGAAAGGCTTCAGAAAACGACGTCATTTCCAGTAAGGGAACATAGTGAGCATCGATGTCCCCAAGAGCTGTGAAGGGGCAACTTTAACTGTTGTGCCACCATGTTGCCCTGGATATTGTTGCTTTTAGGTTAAAATTCACATACAAAAATGGTATAGGAACCAAACCAAAGTGGTATAAAAACAAACTGCTTGTGTCTATGTAGAAGAAGAGCCAAGTGAGCAGTGGCTGATGGGTGATAAGGATGGAAAGGGTATGACATTGACTGATTGCTTTCACCAATTGTAAGCTGAGCATGCCTTCCTGTATCTGAAGGTCTGTCACAGATAGGATACCCGCTCAAAGACTTTCAGTCAACTTGCAGTCAATCTGATGGTGCCTTCACTGCTATGCAGAACCGTTTCAGGACTTTTGCTAAGCCTTTTGTTTGCTGAGGATTCTAAACAGCTGCTGAGGAATGATAACTAGACAGAGTTCAAAGACATTCAGAAGTCAGCTGAATCAACAAAAACAACTGTTGGCATATGCTTCATGGGTTTGATTGGGTTTGGAAAGACAAAGTGGAACAAATTTCTTCCTCTTTGGAGTTTAGTTGAAGCATAGTTTCTAAGCTCAAATTGTGAAAATAGTGAAAGCAAAAACTTTCTGAGGATTATTTTGTAGGTTGTGAATTTTTATGTGTGCTCTTCTCATGAATGTCAAAGTGATAACAGAGAGTTACACACTCTGCAGTATGTGCTGTGAAAGAGGATTACACATACATTTGATAAAGCAAAATAGAATTGTGTCCTTGAGTGGGAACTAAAGGATTTAAGTTAAAAAAGCTTTTTTGTTATAAAAACAACCTTTTAGTAACTAAATGCAGAATTGAAATCAATGAACCATAATTGTCCAAGTAATTTTTGTATTAGCATGTTTTTAGAAATATCTTATACGAGTTGTTTTACATAAATATAAAAGGCACAGATACACAATGACTCTACAATTACAGTAAATACATGTTTTTTAAGAATTCTGAGACAAACCAATTTGAGACATCAGTGTATGAAATCTATTTGAAGTTCACGCACTAATTTTGCTTGTAGTTTGTACAATGTAGTATATTTCTCTTAAATATATGATATAATAATGTTTTTATGCAATTATAATAATTCACTATACCGTATAGTTGATGATAACAATTATTGTGAATAACTAGTTTCATTTGTTTATTTTAATTACTACTACTACTACTACTACTACTAATAATAATAATAATAATAATAATAAAAAAAAAACATAACACATGAATGAACATAATGCAGGTTGATTTGTAAATCATCACTCCACACACACACACACACACACACACACACACACACACACACACACACACACACACACTTTAGTGCTCCAAATATTCGTATTTCTATTCCTATTAAATTGGACATGGGTATGGTCTTTTTCTTTTTCTTTTTCAATGTGGACCCTACTTCTATGTCCCCAGAAACACTGGAAAACACTGGGGAGAAAAACAGGGCTGCTGAAAAAAAAAGTTTTTTTTCATTCATAAATTTTAACAACAAATAGCAATTTGCAGAACATAACTTTATTCAGTTCCTGAACCAGGCACTGTACAGTAGAACATTCTGGCAAGCTTTTTAGCTTCTGTCTCATGTGAATAAGTAAGCAGGCTAACTATGTTTCAAAAAATGTCTTTCCCTGAACATGGGAACTATAAGTTGAAAATAATAGCCACCTAATTATATCAGATTTACTTTAGTTTTCGGGTTTGTTATCTTGCAGAAAGATCAGAAATATTCTCTGGACATTCTGTTACCAAAATCTACTACAAAGTTGTTGCTCTGTGCTGCTGTGAGTGAAACTAGGGTCCTTGAAGCTGCATTTCATTTCAATGTGTGCACCACTGTGAACTTGTTTCCAAAGACTGAGAAAAAAAAAGAAACGTGTCTCCCTTGTCTAAGGCCAAATGTTTTGGGCTAGTTTAAAGACTTTTTGTGCAATTTTTTTTTTTTTTTTTTTGGGGGG
>JANDJT010000012.1:14291211-14303536 GCA_024331685.1 Stegophilus panzeri
GATGGGTGACACGTCCAGTATAATCCTGTGGTTCAGGCCAGCAGGTAAGGACAATAAGCCAGAGTCTTATCCTTTGCTAAGACTGACCAAGCTCCCCATTCTTCATTCTTATTCAGGGCAGAGCAGAGGCCAAAGGCCGGATCACCAACCAAAAGCTTAGCCAATGTTGACAAAACGTCAGCGTGCTAAGGCCAAAGGAACACCATGTTGATCTGTGTTGAGGTCCTAAAGCTGCTTGAGGATGATGGGTTCTTCTTTCATGTGCTTTTATTTCTCCTGTCTGAGACAAGGGGGTGAAAGGTTAAGTCTTCCTCTGCTGTCCAATGCTGGACTGTAGTTAGCATTTTATAGGCTTTTCACTTCCCTGAGTGTATTTATGTCTGTCAAACAGCTATAAATAGGCAACAGCATAAACATGTGTAAACATACACAAAGTTTTTAAGTGTAAAAGACATAGAAATGAAAACATAGAAATCAAAATGAGCAACACACCAGAAAAACTGCAAAGAGCTCGTTGTTACAGCAGTTTACAGCAGAACAAGACATGGCTATACTATAGAACTGTTAAGAGACTTGACTAATTGATCACCTCATCAACCACGCCCTTTCATTTATCATCAAATAACTGTTATAAAACATTACAAAAAATATTGGGGGATATAAATATCTTAAGAGTCTGTGACTTAAGATGCTATTATGATTAGCTGTGGATCTACAAACCCATTAAACTGAGCCTAGTACAACGGTTTTTAGTGATCTGTATACTTTTGATTTCATGTTCATACTTTCAAACCATTAGCTAATAATCCATCATTTAAATTTATTAACAATCAACACTCGTTAAGGAAAGAGACACATGAAAGCTAGTTCAATCTTTGGGAATACTTCCAAAGCTAATAGGTAATATATTATATAAATGCCCTGTTCAGCCATGAAACTCTGTCTGAGCACTGATTGGCTCCCTCTATGCTGCGCAACAGCCTATTAGCCTTTTATAATCCTGAACAACTCGCCACCTACAGCCTGCGCTCACTACTAAATTTCGTCTCCTACTGTGCGTATTGCTTACGGCTAGTAAAATTCTCAGAAATGCTGAGAATAAGCTGGCAAATGCTTATAATGGCTTTCAACACTAATAATGACCGATAAACTAGGCAATTGCCGCTAAAAGATAATACGGAATGGAAGACGGGAAGCAGGCTGGGTTTAAGCCCACAAAAAGGGCTTTCATTTATTTACTTTCACATTTCTACTAGCTTTTCAGCAGTGCAATTTAATCGCACATGGTGCACATGGTGCACACACACACATGCAGAGTGCTCCGCTCCATCTCTCTCTCTCCTGTGGTGCCACTCTTTCCTCACCTGCTCACTGCATCATAGACCTTTCATTAATCGAATTGTCCACAGGTGTGCATTCTTCACTGCTCACCTTTTCTGACTCCGTCCTCCATTCACCAACCGGCGCTGGAGCACGCCCCGCCTCCTCATAGATAATCAGCGGTTAATGCTGATATGTATCATTTATGGTTAGTAAATGCCGACCACCACGACAAACACCAACCATCACTAGTAAATGCCCATGTATGAGCGTAATAACGCTATAACCGCTGACCATGCCCATAATCACTCATAATGGCCTATAACCCCTGATAACGGCCAAATGCGATACATGCGATAATGGCTGATAAACATTGATCTTCACAAGTGCTGATGTATGTCTATGGCTGATGAACACTGATCATCAAGGTTGATAACTGCCGATAATCACCGATAAATGCTGATTACTGCAGATAAGTGCTGATAATTACTGACAAATGTTAATAAATGCTATAACTGCTGACAATTGCCGATAACTGCTGACCAATACTGACCACTGCTGATAACTGCTGACCAATGTCGATCAACGCTCATAACTACCAATAATTGTGCAATCCTTATAAATGCTGTTAAATGCTGATCCATAATAATAATTGCCGACAAATGCTGATCAATGCCGTTCTATGCTGCTAATTGTTGATAATTGCTGACACATGTTGATAATGGCTGATAGATGCTTATAACCACAGATAACTGCTGATAATTGCTGACACATGTTGATAATTGCTGAGAAATGCTTATAACTGTAGATAACTGCTGATATTGCCGATAATTGCTGATATGAATGCCGATAAATGCCGATAATTGTTGATAAATGCTGATACTACTCATAATGCTGAGGGGGGAACCCTTGGCAGTGGCAGCATGCTTCTCTTCTTTCTATGTCTGTTCTTGTCTGTCAGAGCTTGTGTCCGTGCAGCAGCAACAGCAGCATAGCAGATCTAGTCCGCCAGACCAAACCTCACCACCTACGGCCTGCGCACGCTACTAAATTTCATATCCTACCATCCTCCTCCCCAGCACCACCGTCTAGATCTGCTACAGGGTGGGCTCCTCCTTCCGTACTCTTTGCAGTAGCAGCATGCTTCTCTTCTTTTTATGTCTGTCCATGTCTATCAGAGCAAGTATTAGAGAGTTGTCATGGCTGAAATATGTTATAATGTTATGTCTGATTTGGGGGAGAAATGCATTTCATGTTTATTTTTATTTATTTATTTATTTATTTATTTACAAAAACTGCAGCTTTTATTGTTGGGTTTTGTTTTTTGTTTTTTTTTAATTAAAGGACGTGTTAGAAATGCAGTTTATCCAAAAATCTGAAAATTGATTGATATGACCAAAATTGGTGTTTCTACCTGTTGTCTTGCCTTAAAAGAAATTTCATTGTGTGGTGTATCACTGTCAGTCTTCACTGGGCCAGGATACTGTATTCATCTGAGCTTGTCTGTATTCCCCTAAATGTGTAGGAAGGGAGCTCAGAGTACCACTATTATGGATTAAATTTCATGTGTATGAAAGTTAATACTCCAGGAGGTGAGTGAGAGTAGGTGCTTTATGTGAGAGTGTCTAATTCTTACCATCTGACGCAACTCATACCAGCTCAGTCTTCACATTATCCTGGTCAGTGAACTCCAAGCTATAGATTTCAAATTCACACAGGTTTCAGTGACACAGTATAAAGGGCTGTACACAGTTTTTTTTCTACCTGAGGTGGCAGAGAAAAATAGCTTCTGCTATTCTAGAATTTAGCATTTTTTTCTGTAGCATGGGGATAAGAGGAAAAAAAAAACACCTTTGTTTTAACACAGTGAAATGGCTGTGAACATTGAGATGTAAGAATTGAAACATGTGTAACAAAATGTGCTATATATTATTATTAGGTTGTGTTATTATGTATGTATTATGTATATTATATTATGATACACATGTTCTGTTCTATACAATTTTCTTGATTTCTTGACATTTCCAGCCTTAACACACTTGATTTGATTCATTGCCTCATTACCAACCTGCCACAAGTATGAATAAGCCAATAATAGGAAGTGAATTATAATATTCAGTTTATCATAGACACTTTAGAAATATCCCCATTACTGTTGCATTTAATTCACCTCAGAAGTTGGAACATCTCTGTGTGTTTTTGAGTTACAAAGTGGGAAAAAAAAACATTGATATCGTACATATCTTTTGTTAGCAACAAGCTAGTCAGCCAACTGTGATGAATGATGTATGTTATATTTAGCTCCTCAAAGCAATGAAGTCTCTAATCAGCCAATATGTTTGTATGTTGATTGATCTATAGCAAATACTTGGATACTGTATATACTCATTTAAAGGTAAGAGGTGTTTAATGTTCATGCTATGAGCAGCAATGTTGATTTGAAATCAGTTGCTGAACTCAGGGTTGAGGAGACTGTCCTGAGTTTCTGATTAAGAATTCTGAGTTGAGTTGTTTACTCATATTGTAAAAAATGATGAGTTACAACCTGTAGTCAAATGCAGGATAGGTTTATGGTTTGGTTTGGGTTGAACTAGAGTTATGGGTTGGGTTAGACTAGGGTTAGGGTTTGGTTTAGAGCTACGATCAGTGTTGGGCTAGGGTTTAGGTTGGACTAGGGTTAAGGTTTGGTTTTGAGGTACGGTCAGCATTGGACTAGGGCCTAGTTTGAACTAGGGTTATGGTTTAGTTTTGAGCTAGGGTCAGGGTTGGACCAGGGTTAGATTTTGATTTTTAAGTAGGGATAGAGTTTGAGCTACGGTCGGGGCTGGGCTATGGTTAAGGTTGGACTAGGATTAGTGTTGGATTTTTTAACTAGGGTTTGGTTTGGGTTGAACTAGGATTGTGCTAGAGTTAGAGTTAGATTAGGCTTAGGGTTGGGCTAGTGTTAGGGCCTGGGTTAATGTTTGTGTTTGCCTACATTTAGAATTGTTAGTGATAGGTTTGAGCTGGGATTAGGGCTTAGGGTAGGGTTAGGAAATAGGTTAAACTAAGGGCTTCTAGTGCTTTCATTTTTCTAAAGTAGTGTAAAACACCACATCACAGAAGCTGTCCATCATTATCATCTGATCATTATAACTGAAAAACATCAGATACCAAGGTTTATATACCAAATAATTTATATACCAAAATACACAATTTGGCAGTAGCGGTGTCAGAATGTATAGCCATTCATAAAAATCCATATGTCCATTTCAAAGTGTATATAATTTTTTCCTACAAAGCATTGTGTGTGTGTGTGTGTGTGTGTGTGTGTGTGTGTGTGTGTGTGTGTGTGTGTGTGTGTGTGAATAAGCTTTTAGCTGTCAATAGCTGACAATTTAGCACTGTTTTGGCAGTACATGTTCTATAGGTTCAATGAAAAACCACAATAAGATGAAAAATGAAGCAAACAGTATATACAGATAGATTTCAGTTTCTAACATTGATCTCATGCCATTAGAAAGGATTGCTTCAGTCTTCAATAATGAATTCTTAAACAATATGGATCACCAGAATAAAATGTTGCATTCATGTGATGTCCAGTGATGAACTCGCTAGTCCATTTCTGGGTCAGCATTTGAAGTAAATATTGTGCACTGCAGAAATTATATGTGCTTTTTAAAATGTAAAAATGTTATATTAAAAAGGGTGTGTGTGTGTGTGTGTGTGTGTGTGTGTGTGTGTGTGTGTGTGTGCTGATGAAGTGACTGATATAAAGTAGCTCTGAAATTCTGCACAGGAGGCTTGCAGATGACAAATAACACATTGGGAAGTCTTGGCAGCATCTGGCCGTATATTTCCACAGGGTCACCTTGTTACTCTGCTGTAGTGTGCTTCTCACACAGTGATAAACACATAAATAAATGCAGTGCATCACATAAGCTGCAAGAATTTTCTCTGCTGCTTGTTCTTTCATTTGAAACAGTGAAGTTACCAGTTTGATTATCAGACAATGACATTTAACATTTTTATGTTGTGCGCTGTGTTCTGGAACGCATTATAAGATGTATATATGAGTTTGTGCATTTGCGTGCATTATGTGAATATATATGTTGGCAAACAAGAATGCAATTTGTTATGATTAGAAAATAAATAGTGTAAACACTATGAAACAGACTGATAGGAACTGTATTGCATTTTCATTTATCTCTAAGATCAGCACCTTTACCTGAGTTAAAGAAAAAAGAGCTGCAATCTCTGTACACGGCTTCATTTTTCTGTTTGCTTTCTTTAGTCATTTATTCAACATTTTAATAACACGGAGGGGTGAGCTCAGTTCAGGCACTTCAAGCTAGGGGCATTTAATCATGGTGAGCCAGGAGAGCCCAAGGGATTCTGGGTAATGGGTTGTGCTGTAACGGGAGCACATAAAGTCAGACGAAACAGGCAGAGAATTGAGCCTGTCCTTCTGTACTTACTGCTCCTGTAGGAGATTACTGCATGAGATAGATAGAATGATAGATAGATAGATAGATAGATAGATAGATAGATATTTTTGTTAACTTGGTGGGTCAGGGTATTTATTTAACAGGTTATTAGTAGATGTTTTTATTACACTGCATCTTAGCAAGTGGAGATACCATGGATATAGTCAAATTTACCTTGTATTTCCTATTATAAGATTACAATAAGCCAAATATAAGATTATGAAACCTATTTCAAGCTTGAAATGAGTACAAATGGCTTGAAATAGTCTTATTATTGGCAGATAATTTTACTCATTTTAAGCATTTATTTCTAATAAGAAGCACAATGATCTGCCAATAGATTAAAAAAAAAAAAAACAAGATTGAAATAAGTAATGTCTAGAGATGTTTAATGATATTTTTCTTTGTTTATTGTAATCTTATAATAAGAAAAACTAAATAAATTGAATTATATTCAAGATATTTCCACTTGCTAAGATGATGTTTTGCAGTGTAGACATTATAACACAGCACTCTTGAATTCTCAAATTGGATTGGACTCAATAATAATAAACAGATTAAAATGTGTTGTTATTTAACAAAGAAATACATATACTGTAATTGTTTGCACTGGGATGCATCATATCACTCCGTTGTTGATTATTTTCTTCTAACAGCACCCCTTGGCATTATTTCTTCTTTACAAAATGAAGCATTAGGCTGTTAATGCGTCTGTTTTTGTTTCTGTGAGGAGGAATGGAGCAGACTTTTGTCCTATGTGCTCTTGTCATATTGAGCAGTTGAAAGCTTTGTTTGATTTTTTCAGATGTAGAAAATCAATTCATATTACTTTGGCCCTTTTTTAAGAATCATAGCTCTTTAGTTTGTAGTTCAACTGCTTATTGTATTCAGGTGATGCTAGACTTTTAGTCAGTTGGTGTACACCGACCACTTATTTAATTTTCAAGTCGAACAGTAAAATACTTGAATTGTATATTGCCTCTCTCAAATTGGTAAAGTACAAATAATGTAAAAGTGTTTTTACCACATGAGAAATCTATAATTTTTTAATCTTTTATTTACTTGCCCTGCTTTATGTTTTTGCTGAAATGAATTGTACTTTGTGTCTTTGTCATATAATATTTTGTGTCTTTATCATATAATAATTTCTGTGCCTATAATTGTCAGGTCCATGCATGCCACAAGCTCCACTTCCCAAAACACACCGCAGCCTAAAGACATGGCCGCCATGGGCAATCCCAGCGTCACACCCCACCGGCAAGTTCACCCGAGTTCTAATAATGCATGTTTCTAATCTCACACACACACACTCACTATAAAAGGCCACATTTACACTACATGGTTCAAGTGACCCAATTCTGTTTTTTCCTCCCATGTGGCACAGATCGGATATGACCCATGAACATGTATGCAGGAATAAAGCACATGGATTCCGATATTCTCAGATCAGTTTCAGGCCTCATTCATGCGAGTCGTACATCATTGAAAAAGCGACGGTGGCGAGTGATGTTAACTCAGGTGGACACCAACCGCGAAAACACAACTCTCATTGCACAACGGAGGGTGAAGGATCAACCTAGTGGAGTCATGCTGAAGTTGTATATCTTTTGAGCCTTTGGGGTGAAGATACAGTGCAGGCAAAAATGCATGGTTTTACAGAAACAAAGCCATATCTGAAGACATTTCAGGCGAGATCGGGAGGCATGGTTTTAATCGCTCATGGCTACAGTGCCACCGTAAAGTAAAAAGCTTAAAAAGCAAGTACAAGGCGGGAAAAAATACTGTTTTTACTTCCTTTTCGGCCTAAGCTTTTCCGGTGATGTCTACCTTGGGTTGTTTCACGGAATATATAGTGTAAATGCAAATATTGGTTACGGGTCAGATTTAAAGGAAGGTGTAAGTGGGTCATCAAAAAAATCGGACATAGTCAACAAATCGGAATTGGGCATCAAGACCTGCAGTGTGAATGCAGCCAAAGAGACTTTTTCTCACCAGATCTCTGCGAAGTAAACACTCGGTTTGTTAAACATCTGACTTTATTGTTATTCTGGTTTTTGGATTAGTGCCTGTTTCTGGTTTCACGAGTTTGATTAGCCACGTCCATGCCGTTTGCTAATTTTCTGACCCAACACCTGTGTTTTGTCTTTGATCATGCCTGACGTTTTGGATACCTCTGCCTTCATGTTCCTTAAAGCGTTAAACTGGATTTGCATCCTTGTCTACTCTCCATTTGTGACAGTAATGTGAGCAACATATGACTTGACTTGAGTCTTCAAGGCTATAGTATTACAATATATTCAGATTAATGCCGGATGTAAGATTTAGAAATTTTGGAGGTAGAATATTACTAAAAGAATATTTTGATACATGGGTTGTGCTGCACCATGCAGATTAATCTCACAGTTGCAAGTGCACACATTCACAGAGAACTGAAGGCTGTGTTTTAAACTGCATAGTGTGCACCAAGTAGTATGCCTAATTATTACACCAATAGTGTAATGACAACCTATTTAGTATGGTCGTAGGCAGTTTGGGTGTTTGCAACTCTGCGGATTATAATTATCTGCTCTCATTTCCTCAGTTTACAGAAGCATTACTTAAACAAACAAACAAAAAAAAAATACATACAAAAACATTTTAAAAATCATTTTGACTGTGCATGTTATGAATACAAGTGAAAGAGCAAAAACTCCTCCACAGTAATCTCAGTGTACTTCTGTGTGGACTCATGTCTATCTACATCAGAGGTGGTTCCACACATGTACAAAGCTGAATAATGCAAACTAGCCCACTAAACCTAGCTATCTATCTAAAATACAGTGTAGAGAACAAAAGTCTCACCTCTTGGTGTTATTATTATATCTGTGTTCTCCATGAATTTTATTACCTAATCTATGCATTTTGTTTTCCAGACTGTCAAAATCGTTAGGCACCAGCCAGACAGTGTTAGTACACTAGCCAAAACACAGCAATAAATATAAGTTATACAACAAGGGTGAGCAGATGTCCTGGATGACTCACTCTCGCCTGATGTAAATACAAAAATACTGATAAGCACATAAACACCTCTCTAACTGGCAATCATGACTTGTCTAGCTAAACAACTTCACAACAGAATAAAAATACAAATTCGACCATGAGGATATATCAGCTGACTGTTATTCACCACCTTCTCATCAAATCAGAGAACAAATAAATGCCCATTTTATAAAAAAAAAAAAAAAAAAAAAAAAAAAACAAATGCCTATTGTTTGTTCACAGCCTCACACTCTTACAGTACTCTCTCACTCTCTCTTCTGATTGGCTGACTGCTTCTGTCTGTCATTCTGTAGTCTGACTTCTTTTGTGCGTTAAAGTGTTTTTGTCCACTGAGTCTATAACCATGTTTTTCATTTTGGTTTTACAAAAAAATCACACAGCTTGATTGAATATTAGACAAAGAAGCACATATATGTGCATTTGTATGCTGTCTATACATATATCAGTGATGTCTTTCACACAGTTTGTTTCATGTAAAGGGTCATATAAAATGTAAGTGTAAAAGTACACATGCTGTATGAACAGACTTGAATCCAAATGCCCGGTCTGAGACACATTTTTGCCACATTATACTCCATCCAACATTTGAGAACCAAAATGATCCGTGCCAAAGACTTTGAGTCAGAGCACACATGACCTCCATGCCTGCTATACAGTAATTATGGAAAACATGCTGGTTGGACAAATCCCCTAATAGCATTTGCTATTACAACAAAGGTGTGATTATAAGCAGCATGCAAGTTTGATGTGTTACTACATATTAGATTTATTAGGTGTAATTAAGTAGCCAGTGAGTGTACACATGGTATGTTTATAATGTAAAATTAGACAGTGTTTGAATTTGTAATTTGTAGATAAAGCTTTAATTGTCTTTTCTCCAGTTGTTGTCAGACTTTTGGAAGTTTTCAATAAAACAACAACAACAAAAAAAACCCCAAACATAAAAGCAAATTAGCAATTATCTATTGTGAAATTGAATCAGTAAGAACACACTAGCACATTTGCAGATTTCTTTCTCTCTGTCATTTGGAATCACTTGTTTGGCCATTACTTACAAGTGAGCTTCTGCGTGGCATAAAAAAATGAAATGTGTGGAATGAAGTTTTGAAATGATTAGCTAAATTTCTTTGACTGAAAATCGACAAAGCACTCCATTAACTGAATCATCTGCCGACATTAAAACAGACCGGCCCTCCTAATTTCATATGCATATTATTCACACACTACATGCAAGCTTTCACATTCATCATTTTATGCTTCCCTCCTGCTTTGTGATCCAGGCTCTGACTTTTTTAAGTGCACTTCACACACTAGGGCCTCATTAGATTTCACAGTCTGTTCTCCTCCTTTCTCTCTATTAGAATTCAAAAGATTTCACATGCAGTTGTCTTCCTTCAGACTATTTACATCTGCAGGAAGTCTAAATGTATTCCATTCACAGAAAAGATGAATTTGTTGCCTCAGAAAATGTCACACTTTTGCATTCAGTGATACTGAGACTGGTGAAATCTTGTCCATTTCACATCAAACAGCTAAATCTAAATCAGACTCCTGAAGTCTCCCTTTTTTTTCCTTTTTTTTTTTTCTTTTTAAATTGGACTAAAGTTCTTGTTAAATAAACTTTGGGCTGTGGTTATTAGACAATCCTCCTCATTATAGCAGTGTGTTTGCACACCAGGAGCCCTCGCTCTTGTCTCCTACATGGAGTAGACACCTCCTGCACTACAAATAAGTAATTACCAGGGAGTATACTGGGATAAGGGCTAGTGTTGGTGGTGTATTATACAGCACAACCAGCTGGAATCAGTTTCTAAAATGTATCTGCACATGTACAGCACTAAATATGTATGTAATCAAAATAATGGATGTAATGGAGTAGCATTATCTGATCTCAGTTGTGCAAAACAACATTGCTATTCCAAGAGAATACTACATGCATAGTGCTTGCACCAGTTAAGAGATAGTCTGGATCAAGTGCTAGTGCATGGTAGCAGAATTCTTATAGCCATGGCTGTATAGACAGTTTAAAAGAGCCTGGTTTGATATAGTGTAGAGTACCAGTCAAAGTTTAGATATATCAGACTGTATTAGATTATATATTAGAATATTTTCATTATCTTAAAGATGTTTTGTTGAAGGTTTATGGTTGACATTATTTTCTAAGATAAATGTAAATCGTTTAGTTAATGCCTATATATGCATTTATTTCTGAATCTCTCTCTCTCTCTCTCTCTCTCTCTCTCTCTCTCTCTCTCTCTCTGACAGTGAGTACAGTGGCTTTAAAACACATTATATCTAGCTGCAGATTACTGTATACTTTATTTCATTACACAGTCACTTTAGTGTTACAATTGTAAACCAACTTTCTGGCAACAGAAACTACCCTGTACATAAAAGGAGTATCAACTAGAAATATTAGGTACAGGTGTTTTCTGGGTGTTATTATATCTGTCTGTGTTTTTCCACACACAAGCCTTTAGCCTTTTTTTCCGTTTAATTTTTGGAGAGATGCCATGTTATATATTTGATTTATAGAACATGTAAAACTGCCTCTTTTTTGTAGACGCGGATACAGAGAATAACAGAAAAGACAATGAGCAAAAGCCTAAGGGGTATCTTGTTGTTTGGCATTCATTTAAGACTGAGAGGGAGGAAAAGAAGGAATGCTCAGAAAAAGCCCAAATAGACTGTGTGTGTGACTGTGATCTGACCCTCACTCTGACCTATGAACAGAATGTGCCCTAAGAATTCACTCAGCACTCACCATTGTGCAGACAGAAAATACTATACTACACTCTCACAGAAAAAGCTTCTTAAGAGTTGCAAATTTTCTAAGAGTGTACATTTCAGTGCATTTAAAGTGAGCGGGATAAGTAACTGCATCTTTTCAGGTCCATTTTCTGTGTATTTCCCTTTTTTTTTCTTTTTTTTTTAAACTAATTCTTATTTTTATTTTGTTCTTACTATTTTTCAAAATGATTACTCAATTGACTCTTAGTCATTTTTATCACAGTCATCTCAGGTACACAGCTAGCCATGACAGTGTGTTCTGTAATTTCAGTAAGTTGACTGAGAGCTCTGTGGTGAGGTTTTTCTGTCTCCTCACTTTCTCTCCAACCGCGATGTAGTCATCATAACCTCCTTGCCTGGCTGATAATGCAGAGCCAGATCAATCGGGTTGTTCCCTAAGGAGGCAGCAGGGGTTTGAGACTGAATGATTGTGTTTCAAATGCAGTAGAGAGAGAGAGAGAGAGAGAGAGAAATCTGAACACAGGACCTACATGACTCTTTACACCTCTCTGTTGAAAAATGTAGCTGCATGCTTTTTTTTCCCCCAGCTTGGTCAAATTGAAGCGGTTTAAAGTACTGCAGGACTGCTTCTGTTTCTGAGACACATTTCTAAAGCCTGAAACAGAAGAAGAGGAGAGAGAGAGAGAGAGAGAGAGAGAGAGAGAGAGAGAGAGAGAGAGAGAGAGAGAGAGAGAGAGTGAGAGAGAGTG
>JANDJT010000012.1:14328236-14339617 GCA_024331685.1 Stegophilus panzeri
GTTTGTAGAATTTTGAGGAAAATAATGAATTTAATCCATTTTGGAATAAGGCTGTAACATAACCAAATGTGGAAAAAGTGAAGCGCTGTGAATACTTTCCGGATGCACTGTATATTATTAACTTAATGACTGTAGTACCTCTACAGCAGAAATGTAGTTAATTTGGCATTGAAAACTTTATCTTTACAGTCAGCATGTTTCTCCACTTTGAAAAAGCAGTTCCAAAATGCTCTAAATGTCTTTGAAGGTGTGTGTGGTACATATGGTAGTTGGTGGCAGGATGCAAGTATGTAAAAACTGATGTGTTCTTTATAATATGGAGTCAAGAAATCAGAGCCATGAAGCATAGCAGGTGTCCAGGTACAGGCAGACAGGGTAATATTCATAATGTTCAACGGAAACACGGACATGGGTCTAAACCCTAAACATACAACATGGAATATAAACTAGAAAACTGGAACAAAACTTTAAAAACAAGGCTCAGAATTTAACAATACAGAAATGCACCATAAGACTTTGTGAAGAACCAGCAGGGTATACAGTATATAAACAGAAGAACCAAGGGCTTAACACAGAACAACTGGACACAATCAGGAAACACACCAATGACAGGATGGGGCGGAGACAGGACTAGAACCAAACCAAAATCACGCAATAACAAACACAAAACAAATGACATATAAGCACTTGGAAATGCACTACATGTGGAGAGGGGGAATTTGTGAAAGTGTGTGATGATTTAGGCATGCAATTTGCATATCTTTCAACTGTGCCTCAGACTCATTTACGTACTATGGGGGATGAGGCATTTTCTTCTTATGCTCCAAAACTGTGGAACTCACTACTATCTGATCTTAGAGAAGCCCAGTCTTTTAGTGTATTTAAATCTTTTCTCAAAACTTAATTCTTTAGGATAGCTTTTACTTGATGACTTTGTTTTTGTTATTTAATTATTACTACTATTATTTTTATTAATGTTGAATTTATATTTTATTATTAACTGTTTTTGGTACATGCCTATATATTTTTATTTTACATAGCACCTTTAAAAAGGCCTCTCAATGCACCTTACATAAGAAAATAGAACCCGAAGTAAATTACATTAAATGCAACTTATAATAATTTCTCCAGTTTAAAAATTATTCCACCCACTGAATAGAATCTCTCAGAACAGCACAAATATGCAAAACAGGTGTTATCTCAACCACACCTGATGCAACTAATCAAGGGCTTCATTAGTTGTACCAGGTGTACTTGAACTGGAACACATGAAATACCTGAACTAGCTAGGGGCAGAAAATATATGAAATACCTGGGGTAGAAAAAGGAAGCTATCAACAGCTGTAACCAGATTTCTGAGAAGGCAGGTTGTGAAAAACTCTCACGTGACTGCAAAAGACCTGCAGCAAGAATTAGTGGCAACAGGCACTGAGGTTTCAGTGAGCACAGTAAGGCATGTACTAAATGCAGAAGGTTTCCATGCCAGAACTCCAAGACAAACACCACTACTGACCCAAAAGCACAAGAACAGTCAGCTCAAAATCTTATGAATAAGCCACAGAAGTTTTGGGATTCTGTTCTGTGGAGCGACAAAACAAAACTGGAACTTTTCGGCACGATGGATCAGTGGTATGTTTGGAGGAAGAAGAATGAAGAAAGATAACTCTGTCCACAGTCAAGCATGGTGGTGGCTCGGTGATGCTCTGGGGCTGCTTTGCATCCTCTGGCACTAGAAACCTGCAGCATGTGGAAGGCAAGATGGATTCATTGACGTATCAGGAAATCCTTGGAGAAAACGCCATGCCGGCTGTGAGGAAGCTAAAGCTTGGCCATCATTGGACCTTCCAACAGGACACTGATCCCAAGCATACCTCAAATTCCACCAAGGCTTGGTTGCAGAAGAAATCCTGGAAGATTCTACAGGTCCATCACAGTCACCTGACTTGAACCCCATAGAAAATCTCTGGTAGTATTTGAAGAAGGCGGTTGCAGCACACAAATCCAAGAATATTACTGAACTGGAGGCCATTGCTCATGAGGAATTGGCTACGATTCCTCAGGAATGCTGCCAGAAGCTATGCATCTAATTTGCAGCAGGTCATAACAGCAAAAGAGTGCTTTACTAAGTACTAAAGATGCTTGCCATGAAGAAGTTGAATAATTTTGAAACTGGAGAAGTTTCAAATGTTTCTAAGTTGCATTTTCAGTTGAATTTGGGGAAACCACTTGAAGCCTTCATTGTGTTGAACTATTTCAATTGCTTTTGTTTGATTTGTTCATTGCAAACAACTGAAAGTCTGTAAAATTTGACAGTAAACCTGATTTGCAATGGGGGTTGAATAATTTTGATTGCAACTGTATTATTATTATTATTATTATTATTATTATTATTATTATTATATTGTTCAACTGTTAGCTACAAGCTTACCTTAGGTGTTAGTAACCTTGTAGCAAAAAAAGGCATAAATACCTCAAACTCCAAATGTGTCTTGGTTGATCGACTACATTTGGGATAAAAAGAAACCGTGTAAGTTTTATTTCATTAAACAGTACACCTTTACTGAGGGTCTAAGCAGTCATTTCCTGTTATTAAGTCGAGCATGAGCTGGAACTAGTTTCACCCAACCAGTTTCACCCATCATGACCTTCAATCTTAAGACACTCTACTTTTGACAAAGCTGCCATTAATGAGTCAAGGTCATAGGTAAAGGTCCAACCTAGTCTTCCTTTCATCTCATTAGCATCACTGTGTTATAGACATGGTGTAATTTCACTGCAGTGCTGAGAAAATGAGGGTTGTTCTCATTTGCTCAACGTACATGAAAGAAGAAGACAATACATTCTTGCCTGATGTCTTCTTAATTAATTCCTCTAGAAGACATTGATTGGCTTCAGGCTGCGTCCTCCATCACTGCAGTTCTTCTGGTCCAGAAGACATTATTGCCTGGAAACCGAGTCTCACTTGACATACTGTCAGTCTGAAAACTCTGACAAATGTGTATTCACTCTAGAAAAAACCTGTCTGATGCTCTTGTAAGATGTCAGAGGTGCTTGTAGCTTTCAAAGTCTGAGTGTTTCAGAGCAAATCGATGTGCAGATCACTGAGATCAAAAAAGTTCAATTTGTAACTTTTTGGCCCAAATGTCAGTACTACTAATATATAAATTCAAAACAAACAGAAAGGACTAACTGACAGTTACAAAGTGCTGACATCTTTCCATAAATGTTAAAGTAAGTTAAGTAAGTATTCATAGAGAAACCTTCAAAATATCAATGAGTATACATTTTTCCTGTTAAATAAGAACACTTTTTTAATCAGTTTATTATTAGCCTTAGGTTGTGAGTGTCTGCCATACACATTCCTGTGAATGAGCCCTTACTATAGAAATGACAGTGTATTAGAATCAACACATTAATATAAACAGCTATACCAGTTATTGGTACAACTCATCTTATGTGACTCTGGAAGTATTTACATACTGAATCTTCAATTTTGGAACAAATCAGTGTAAAAAGCTCTTTTAGTGTACAAAGACATTACAATTAAGCTGCAATCTCTAGGACCTGTGTACTGCGTCTTATTTTTTTTAATATAGCCCGTTAGCCACACACACACACACACACACACACACACACACACACACACACACACGCAAGAAATAGTGAATTGTTTCTAGGTCTACATGTCCGTCTTTGTGACGCTCTGTTTCTGTTTTTACACACTGAACAGAAGAATGAACTGTGACTAGAAGTCTGTCAAGCTTTCCTCCATGTTTGCATCCTCAAACTCAGCAGACAGATCAGATTTTCCTCTTCACTGCCTTCTCTCTGTTTCTCGCTTTCTTTTACATACAGTACTTTCTCACTTGCGCCTCCTCAGTTTTCATTTTCTAGCTTTCTTTCAGTTTATCCTAGCTTACTTTGAATTAGGTCAACCTCAGTGTGTGTGTGTGTGTGTTTCTGGTTTTATTTTGCTATATCTCTAAGACTTTCAAGCCTACTTGTTTCTTTCCTGCATGCCTCTCACAATGTCTGCTTTTTGTTTCTTAAGCAGATCCATTTCTTAATTTTGTATTTTTGTCCATTTTTGGTGATATTACTATATTTTATTTAAGTTTTGTCTTCAGTTGTGCTGAACGGTAAAATAAGGGCTCATCCTCAGTAAACTCAAAAAACAAATATATATTTTAAAAAAATAGAAAAAAAATAGTACACAAACACAAAACAATGTATTATTAAATTAGTCTTTAATAATATTTAATCATTTTGTGTTAAAAAAAAATAAAAAAAGACATAAAATGTATAAAACTATTCTTAATGGACGTGCATTTATTCATTCATTTATTTGACAAAGCAAAATTTATATCACAGCACAACAGGACTTTTAAGGCCAATCCCCTTACTGCAGTATAAAGAGGCCTTTGATGACTCAGAGTCTGAGCCTGTAATGAAACTCCTGATGTGATTTGTGTGTGCGTGTGTGTTTTACTTTAATTGAATGGTTAACCCCATCTGCCCTGATGCACAGGTACAAAACAACTTAAGCATTCTCATTTGACGTCAGAGGTCATGGCGGGGTGGGGGGTGTGTGTGGGGGGGGTGATGGGCAGTTGTCAGGGGCAGATGTCATTCCAGGGGCATTAAGGAAACACACATTGTTTCCCATCTGTCCAGTTTTCCAAGGCAACCACATATCCCTGACTAATCATCCACATTGGATAGGAGGCGTGAAACCTGTTCTCTCATAAGCACTTTAGATCAGTGATGTCATGTCTGTCTGGCTGTCCAATCTAACAATGGGAACACATAAGGCAATTAATTAAAGTATGGCAATGTAATTAATAAGGGACATGAAGCAATTACAGTATGTAAATCAGTTAATTTCAATAAAAACAAAGGCCTTAATTTTTTAGTAAATTGTGTATGTGTTATAATCATACACACTCATATCTCATATCATATGCAAACATATATGATATGAGCATCTCTGCTTAGATCAATCCTGCATATGACATCATATCAGAAAAGTACAAATAGGACCATGCATCCACATCCAAAAATGTTTACATCCATCGTCACTAGACTTTGGTTACAGGAGCCCAATTTGATTCTTAATGAAACACAGAAGTTAAATATTCAAGAATGTGTTCGAGAGCCTGTTAGACATGTTTCTCTTTTAGTTAGGGCACATCTGAAAATCAAAATTTAGGGCTGAGCACAATGAAGAAAATTTACGCACTAAAGAAAATATATTACATTCTTATATCAGACAAGAGAATTAAGAACAAGCTCTCGTGCTACAATTAAAAGGGGTTGTGTTTATGATCAAATTCTCCATGAACCCCTGCTACAACTTTGGATGTCAACATTTTCTGATAGCTCTAAGAGCATGAGTTGTGACTCCGAGTTGACATTTCACAGTGTTGCAGAAGGTGTAGAAGTTTGGTTTGCAGGTGATGTAAAATTAAATTCTAATTAAAGTGTAAATTTAGTCACACAGCTTCATTTTTCCTAGTAATATAGCAACATGTCTGAGGAAATGCTCATACTCTTGATGATGATTGTCTCATTTTCACTGTCACAATATACATATTTACACTGTCCCTATAAAACACTTAACAATTCCATGCCATCTAGCTAAATCTTTAATTTTAGTTAACAGCTCTTGCTCCGTGTCCATTATTTCTAGTTTCCTTGTTCCATGGCATAAAAAGATTGTGACAGCTTCAAGTCTGTGAACAGAGATTGTCTCAGGTCTACGCATCAGCAGGGAATGCAGGAAGTCCCTAGTTCCATCTGAAAGGTCTACTTAATGCATGCAGTAATTGGTGATTGGTGGCACAAAAATTAGGTTGACACTGATGATCATGTTTACAAAAACAAGAATGGAGATGGGGTATTAACTTTTTAAAAGATCTGTTAGGTTAATTCTATATTGGCAAAAAAGGAAAGGACAAGAATCTTGTAACACACATTACACCTCCACGCCAGTAGAGGGTGCCCTTCTCTGAGCATGAGGGACTCTTCTTCTTTAATGTCTTGCTTCACAAAAACCTCTTGTAAAGTCTTTCTACTTACCCAATTCTGAGCCTTATTATTTCTCTGACTGCTTTAACATGCCCTTGACCTATGCCTGTATTTTTGGATTATTCTTTGGATCTGTTTTTTGACACTTGCCTCTTTTTTTGTTTGTTTGTTTGTTTGTTTTTTTGTTGTTGTTTTTTTTTACTTTGAACTTGTGTTTGGTTTTGCAATTGTTAGTAATGGATCCTTGTGTATGGATGCATCCCTTCTTCCCTGTTTAGAAACTTGTGAAGTTTTAAATAAGTTGTATACAAACAATGAGTGTCTTTACCCAGTGTGCAATATACTGCATAATGCTCTCAATTTTTAAGAGAAACTTACTTGCTCAATTTACTAACTGTGTTCACTGTAGTTTAGTTTGTGATTGTGTAATGAGTTGCTTGTTTGATGTGGGGTGCTTTGTTTCTTCTTCTCTCTCCAAAGAAAGACAAGGCTTTTAAGCACAAGGTTCCTCCCCTGCAAAGATCTAATAGAATAAAAGATATTTTTACTGAAGACTAGTAGGAGGTGAGACACACAGTGTCGTAATATGATTTGTAGCTTGTCATAGTCAATTATATCTACGCATGTCCGCTATCAGCCTAAAACACAAACAAATACACAAAGAGAAAATATGTGCATCTGCATGTAACAATCCTCAACACTCTTCAGTGTCATGTCCATTACATATCTATTTGAAGCTGTCTTTTCTTTTGAACATGATCTCACACCTTGTAATTTTAATTGAAATGTGGTATTTCTTCTTGTTCAAGTGGAAAAATGTCAGGTTTATTTTTTAAATTGTGCATACATTTTTTTAGTGTTCAATCATATTTGACTCTTCTCCATCCTAGCTGTCTCTGTCAACATGGCAGCCATTTTTTTGTTCTAACTAAAGCCTTAGCACTTCCTAACAACATTAGTTATGCAGTTCACACAGTACCACATTACACTGTGTGAAATTTCTTTTGTACGTTTTTTTTTTAAACCTACCAGTTGTGCTTGAAACTAATGTAAATGTACAGTATAGGCTATTTAATGCATACAAATCTGGTCACACAATAAAAATAAAAAGACTATCAGTGAGTAGAGGACATGGCCATGACAGCAGGAGTGAGAAAAAGCAAGTACTATACAAAAGTTGAAAATAACCAGGACCCAAACAGAAAGTTTCTCTGGATATTTTTAAATACAAATAATATCAGGAATGGACTTGCATTATTGGAAAAAATGTTTTTATACATTGTAACCTTACCTTGTAGGAATTAACTTACTGTACTAGTGTGAAAGTAGAGCACTCCTGTAAGTGTTTGATATGTGCTGCATATTTTCCTTTAGCTTTAGTGTTAGCAAATTCCAGCGTCATGAACAATAACACTCAATGAGACTGAATGGTCTTTAATAAGGGAGTAAATTACAATTGTAATTAAAGCTGCAAGCAGCAATGAACGGGCCCTTGCACCCGGGTGCATGTTGGGGCTGCTCTGCCAGGGGAATGCCATTCCATTTTTTTAGCACTTTTTAGCACTTACATGTTGTTTGGAGTGTGTCGCGATATAAAATGTGTCATTTCCTGTTGCCAGCAGGTGGTGCTATGACTAATTCTGAATCTTGGCATGTAGATGTCTTTAGGCCGGGACTTTTGGAGCAGATTGAACATTCTATGTTTGAGTTGTAACAACTTCCTTTTTTCATGGCGAAACATCGAAATTTGTGAGACCGCCACGCCCACGCCCACGCCGTGCAGCGAAAACTCAAAAGCTTTGCAATTTAGCATCGTCTATGCCTTTAGATGAGACTGACCTAATATGATGCCGATCTGATGAAATTTCTAGGAGGAGTTCGTTAAAGTATGAGGCCTAGAAATGGTAAAAAATCAAAATGGCTGACTTCCTGTTGAGTTTAGGGCATGGGTTCAAGAGACGTATTTGTACATATTGGCATTTTACACATGCTTACTGAATTTCGTACATATAGGTGAAACGTAGCGCGAGGCATACATCGGTGAAGTTTTGTAGGTGGCACTGTCAAGTCATTTTGCCACCCTCAATTCTGGAACCCCTATCAGATGTAAATTTTCACCGGTTCTGATGCATCTGCAAAGGTTCATGATTTTTCGGGTATGTTTAGGCCCTCTAAAATGCGATTCATTTCGGAAAAGAATAATAATAATAATAATAATAATAATAATAATAATAATAATAAACGGAGCAGATCCAATAGGGCTTCGCACCAGCGGTGCTCGGGCCCTAATTATATTAAAAAAAAATATGATATGAGAGAGTTGCCAGCAGCAGCTTGATGAGGTGATCGTACCAAATAATAATTTGTTAGCAAACTCTATTGGCTATTTCATGGCTCTTAGTTAAGATATTGAAATGTTGTCACCTCATCTACAATTGTATTCTCAGTACTAACTCTTTCATTCCAAATGCAACCTTATTATTTGGGTCAGGTTAAAAACAAATGCAGGTATTTAAGAACTGGTCTCGGGGCTTTAGTGTTGGAATTGAATCTGTGTAGCAGAAGATGAGTACACAAGAAAGCAAGTTCATGCAATGTATAAAATTATGTAAATCGTACGCTATGGCCTTTGAAGTGACCAGATCACAACCCAATTGGTGCAAACATGTAGTCATTCAGTATTTCTCATTTGTCTAATTCTCTATTTCTTGCTGTGTTTAAAATGGTAATGATTTCTCTATACTTGTCCATTATGCATGGTATGAATTCACATTCTTTCACATAACAGTGTACTTTTACATGTGCATTTTTCTTTCTGAGGTTCAGTTTCAGTGGACTGATGGATGTTAATATTAGACCAGTAATAAGAGAGTTGAGTTACGTCTGTGTAATAGGTCTCTAAAACAGAAATTAATCTTAATAATCCCCCTGAGCTATAAACTGTCTCCCCCTCATCTATTTGAAAAGCCTGGTGTAGTTATTAACACAATACAGGATTATTAACACTTCAGGTCAAGTTAGCTCACAGCAGTCATACATTGTATTATGTAATGTTGATGGTCCAATTTGGCAATATGCACTTCACTAAATAGAGCAGATTATGAATGGTATCTGATATTATTTGTCTTTTTTAATGGTATCTTCTGATAATAACTGAAGTATAAGCACATAAAAGCACTCATTGAAAGCAGTGGAGTGCACAGATGGAGGACGAGATCATGGAACATTGGCAAAGACAAAAGTGCCTTTGTAACATATCTTGTAATAATGACCACAACCAGACTGAAAGAAAATATTTTGTTCCTTGTGTGTACAGGAGTCCAAGGTCAATTATTCATAAACATGGTATTAGTTTCCATTGCTATGCCAGTGACACACAGATGAATCAGATGACAGACACCAGCGTAATAATTTTGAGGAATATGTAAGATTAGACTCTCGATGCTACATATTTCTAACAAGACAGAAGTACTCTGGCTACGGCCCCAGGCAGCTAGTAGTAAGCTTTCTGATTATGCAGTAACTCTTATTGTTACATCATGTGAAGCAGTGAAAGACCTTGGTGTGGATGCCAGTCTCTTATTTGGATAACATTACTAGGAGAGCCTATTGCCATTTCAGAAACATTGCCAAACTAAGAAATATAATTATTTTCAATTTATTGCTATATCATTTTTGACATTAGACATTGTCACATGCAGCTTCACAGCAATCCAAATGTAGATTTAGATCCCTAATGAGCAAGCAGAAAGGAAAACTCTCTGAGGTGAGATGAGGAAAAAAATATAGATAAAAACCAGACTCAAAAGGGATTACAGCCTCTTCTAGGTGGCACAGGATGGAGGGATTATAAAGCTTTACTGTATACAAAATAAAAGGCAAACAGTACTAAGTGTGATGATGTTCAGTGCGAGTATATTGTGACAATTACTGGAAACAACACAGGACAATTTTTATGATTACGATAACAGTTATTAGAAAATCTAATCTACAAGTATCCAGATGAGATTATCCACTGAAGTATGGGTGTGTCTTGAGCATAAATTGTTTTTCTGGAAGTACAAGTCTTTAGAATATCCATGTGGGAGCATCAACATGGTCACAAGTGCAGAAGTTCCTAGCTGAAGAAATATAAGGATGAATCAGAGCTAGAGGAGCCACAGCAGTAGCGCTGGATCTGGCACTGGCATCACATCATTCAGCATGAGTGCATGTACAGCGCAACAGACAGACAGAGAGAGATCTGATTATTATGTGCTCACTACTGTGGTTTAAAAGGGTGTACTTTGTGATCAGAGTCCAAGTGGGGGCTCCAGCAGGTCTAGCTATGATGGCGAAACTAAGAGGGAGAGCCACAAGCTGGGCGGCTGTGGCTCAGGTGGTAGAGCGGGTTATCCACTAATCGTAGGGTTGGTGGTTCGATTCCTGGCCCACATGACTCCACATGCCGAAGTGCCCTTGGGCAAGACACTGAACCCCAAGTTGCTCCTGATGGCAAGCCAGCGCCTTGCATGGCAGCTCTGCTACCATTGTGAGTGTGTGTGAATGTAAAGCGCTTTGTAGAACTGCTAGGTTAAAAAAGCACTATATAAGTGCAGACCATTTACCACTTACAATTTACAAGGTAACACAGGCAGGAAGGCTCCCTGGGACATAAAGCATCCCATCAACCATTGTCAAGCAAACATGGTGGATGATTATAGACCAAAAGCCTTCTTGGTACTCTACTCAAAAGCCTTCTTGGTGTTCTACTAAAGGACTCAGCTGAGTTCTGCACTAACTGGAGCACCTACTGGAACAATACTCCAACCTAATAAACGCATGAACTAGTTTTTCTGCATCATTACACCACTCTAAAATGAGCAGCACTGGTATTTTGTATTAATATTTGCTGAAGTTTGTAGTGGTTTATTAGATGCATACTGTCCCCATAAATACCTAGTCCTTCTCTGAAGACCCTAAAGCTTCTCTGTTCCTACCTATCAGTGGTGGTTCACTTAAAAAGTGTTGCTAGTTGTCAGATATATGCTAATGTTCCATGATTTCCTTGCCTTTCTAGATGTTGTGCAATTATTCCACTTTCAGAGACTTATTAATGCAGCTAGTGGTCAGAAATGGGAACTGCAACAAGTACTAATAGAGGTCCATTGGGGAAGGAATCATGCTGCTCTATACTCAGGGAAGGAGCAGCGGAGGAGACAGTTAATGACAGGGTTGCCTGATTGGGCTAGATTAAAAAATACTCTGTGGCCACCAAGATCTTGTTTTAAGATAAGATAAGATAAGATAAGATAAGATAAGATAAGATAAGATAAGATAACATTTATTGATCCCACACTGGGGAAATTCCCTCG
>JANDJT010000012.1:14340682-14351511 GCA_024331685.1 Stegophilus panzeri
AGGGTGAAGAGAAATGGAGCAAGCACTGTACCCTGCGGTGCTCCCATGCTGCTGACCACCACATCAGACATACAGTCCTGGAGCCTCAGACTTTTATAGCAAATCATCGGAATTAAATCTACTGAATTTCCCCAAACTGTGCGGCAAACTGTGCAAGCAAAAAGTGTGTGTGTGGTGTGTCTATGATGTACAGAACCATTTCTATTTTAAGATATATTGCAAAGATTGAGAAAGGGAAAAGGGGATTATGAACTGGATATTGTCCATCAATCAAAACATGTGAAATACCTGTTTGCCCACACAGAAGCAGAAAAATAAAAATGTCTCCCTTTTCCATTTCCAGAATTCTGGGGCTGACTTCAGGTTTTTTAAGTGGTTTTTGAGATGTAGTTGGGCAGGAAATTTTGCTGAAACCTGTAAAGACTGGTTAATTATATTACCTTGAACATATCTGAAAACATGTATATCTAAAACCAATCAAAACAAGCTGCTAGACTGCATGCTGGATGACAGGATAGTCTTGATGAGTCAAGTGTGATCATTTTGTTTGATGCTATGTTGTTATTAATGTCATCCTGCCCTACCAGATTATATGGTCATAAGCTGCTGCTCCCTACAAAATAAAGTGTTGGTATACTTTAATTATCTTGCCTAGTTCCAAGATACAGTGCTGTAAAAAAGTATTTGCCTGATTTCTTGTTTTTGTATATATCTCATACTAAATTGTTTCACAAAATCCAAGATTTAAACAAAGGCAACCTGAGTAAACACAAAATACAGTTTTTAAATGATAATTTTATTTTATTGACAGGCCAATGCTAACTGGGCCTATGTGAAAATGTATTTGCCTCCATAGTTACTAATTCCCCGAATCTATGAAACTGCATTCATAATGGGGTTCAGCTGGACTAGACACAACTAGGCCTGATTACTGCAAACCCTGTTCAATCAAATCAACACGTTGGTTAAAAGGTCTTACTCAGTAACACACTATGCCAAAATTGAAAGAAATTCCAAAAATGATGAGGAAGAAGGTGTTTGAAATACATCAGTCTGGGAAGGGTTACAAGGCTATTTCAGAGGCTCTGGGACTCCAAAGAACCACAGTGAAAGACATTATCTCCAAATGGAAAAACAGTAGTGAACCTTCCCAGAAGTGGCCGACCTTCCAAAATTCCTCCAAGAGCACAGTGATGACTCATCCAGCAAGACACAAAAAAGCCAAGGACAACATCAAAGGAACTACAGGCCTCTCTTGCATCAAAATAGGTCACTTTTCATGACTCCACTATCAGAAAGACACTGGGCAAAAATGGCATCCATGGAAGAGTGACAAGGCAAAAAAAAGTGCTAACCCAGAAGAACATTAAGGCTCTTCTGAATTTTGCCAAAACACACCTTGATGATCCTCAAACCTTTTGTTCTCTGGACTGATAAGTCGAAAGTGGAACTGTTTGGAAGACAGGAGCCCCATTACATCTGGCTTAACCCAAACACAGAATTCCACAAAAAGAACAACATACCTACAGTCAAGCTTGGTGGTGGCAGTGTGACGGTGTGGGAATGCTTTGCGGCTTCAGGGCCTGAGCAACTTGCAATAATTGAGGGAAACCTGAATTCTGATCTCTACCAGAAAATCCTAAAGGAGATTGTCCGGTCTTCAGTCCATAAATTAAAACTCAATCTCTTTGTTGTATAAAAAACTGCTAAAGGGTCTGTTTAGTGTACGAGTAACTTATTGTTACAGAAGGTAACAATATCTTGAATGACTCAAGATTCCGTTGAATGAATTCATAGTTTTGTTGTTCAATATGCCTGCTCTTTACTCTCCAAGAAGCATTTATAAGAGCAGTGACTTATGTTTGTTCAACAAGCCTGTTTCATTGCTACAGTAAAACAACCACAGTGCCCGTGTGTGCTATTCTCCTAAGTGCCAGTGGTTACACTTTTGATTTATTTCTTCCATGCGTGTATGTGTGTGGTGCTTAGTATTGGATTCTATCAACAGTGGAATGATGATTAATTAACACAAAAATGCTAAATTTTGTTTCCATTTTCCATTTTCAAATGAAATGTAGAAGTCATATTTATTAGATGAAGTATTAAATATGTATCTTTAATATCACAGTTCAACACCAACATAGTTTTCTTTCTTCTTTTTTACCCACTTCACATGCTTTAAATGTATTATTAATATTATTTTTATTATTGTGTGGAAGATGGTCATCACTCACTCATCTTCATCTGCTTTATCCTTTCTCAGGGTCATGGGGAACCTATCCCAGGAAGCATCGGGCACAAGGGTGCCAATCCATTGCAGGGCACACAAACAAATACACACTCACACACACCCATTCATACACTACAGACACTTTGGACATGCCAATCAGCCTACCATGCATGTCTTTGGACTGGGGGAGGGAACCGCTGCAGCACATGCAGCACATGCAGCACATGCAGCACATGCAGCACATGCAGCACATGCAGCACATGCAGCACATGGAGAACATGGAGCACATGGAGCACATGGAGCACATGCAAACTCCGCACACACAGTCACAGTGGGACTCAAACCCCAACCCTGGTGGTGGGAGGCGAACGTGCTAACCACTAAGCCACCATACACCCCAGAAGAGGGTCATTTAGAATTATATCTGAATGAATCTGAATTACATGAGTATTGGTTAAAATAAACATATGGAGCCATGAGTGACAGGTTTCAGGGTAAAAAAAAGAGTGTTATGTAATGTGCAGTATTGTTCCAAGTACAATATGTGTGCTTGGTAGAATGCTCAAAGCTGAACATTTGTTCCACCAATGCAAACCCAGAAGTGACAAGAAGTGACAAGGATCAGACGCAATTCCCTTAGAGATCAGGATAAATGTAGGATGTGAAGATGTGCATTGATTGAGCCATGAGGTGCTAATTTCCTGGACAAGGAGCTGTCACATATTCTGACAGGGAGCACTTCAGTGATGCACAGTGTAGAGTCCACACCTTACCCACCTGATTACATGTGATAATGAAGTGACAATCTAATTTGGACACCCACCAAAAAAGCTTTCTTCCATCTTTATAATATTGCCCTGCTTTGCCATTTGATGAACACAAAAGACGCTGAAAGCAGTGGCACCTCCATATTCAACCAGATAGCTAACATCATGTCACAGTATTTTATTTTACAGTGTTTTGATTATCTCAACATTCCACATAGCTTTAAATTTTGCATGAATTATGTCCAGGTCAATAAAAACAAATAAATACTTCTATAAGCCTCTACAAGCTTTGTTTCTTTAACTTTGATCCTGACCAAATAAATGTGAATCCTTATCTTTTGTTCTCTGTGTAATGTGATAAGGAATATCTTTGAACAGTTTTAAGATGGATTGTTTAACTAGGGTAAAGGTTCCTACACAAGACCTAGGTGTCTAACTACTTTTTTTTGCACTGTACACTTTATACTCTTATAATCCTGAGAGTCAGCCAGTTCGTTTGATATGTCTAAATATCCACCATCCATCCATCCAAATATCCATCCATCCATAACACTTATCCCACACAGGTTCACGGGAAGCCTGGAGCATAGCCCAGGCAGGGGATACCCTGGATAGGGTGCCAACCCATTGCAGGGCACAATCACACACATACCCCAGACAATTTAGAGATGCCAATCAGCCTACAATGCATGTATATGGACTGGGGGAGGAAACTGAAGTACCCAGAGGAAACCCCCGAAGCACGGGGAGAACACACAAACTCCTCGCATGCAGGAATCAAACCACCAACCCTGGAGGTGTGAGGCAAATGTGCTAGACCCTAAGCCACCATTCCCCCTTCATAGTCCTTTTTTTTTCAAAGACAAATATTTGTTTGCATTTATATACGTATATTTGGAGTGTCAATAATTTTCACCCTGGGGTTTTTGAGAGAACATATGACTATTTAAAAAGTCCTTATAAAATGATTTTTGATAAAGGTGAGCAATTTCTTTAGTTTTTTGAGTGGGGGAAAAAATTGTATATAGTGTTTTTTTTTTTCTCGTTCTTTTGGTGTGTGACAAAAATTCCAGAATTGACTGACTCAGACCATAATAAACGTACAAACAGACATGTTAATGTAGACTTGTTCTGCTGTTATGAAACTGTGTGCAGTTTATTTTACTGTTGATATACAATAGGTTATACACATTACACTTTTTCTGATGGCACGTCCTCTCGATTAAGGGTAGTCTGTTAAAATATTTAATATAACACTTAGTGGCAGACATTTTATTTTTTTCTTATAAAAAAAGTCTAGGTGATGTAAACCACTGTACTCAACTTGAAATACCCCCTGAATGGGATGCCAGTCTATCCCAGGGCACCACACACACACACACACACACACATTTTCGCACACTCCGTCACATCCAGAGGCAATTCGGCATAGACACTACTAGCAGTGGTGTATTGTTGTTCGAAAAAGGTGTTGTAGGAGGAAACCTGAGAACCTGGAGGACACAGGAATAACATCAAACTGGGAACTGGGAACACCAGAGCTGTGAGGTGGCAACACTACTTGCTGCAACACATCATGTAAATACTTTTTTTTTTTTTTTAAGGATTCCAAAGAATCCATCACCTTCATCCACTGTAGAGTTTAGAAAGCAGTTAAATAAAATGCAGTCTTTTTTTTTTTTTCATCATCAATTATGAGTTTAAAAAAACAAACAAACAAACAAAAAGTTCTGGAGCTCAATCGTGACCTCAGGTTACTGTGTATGTAGTTTTGCATGTCCTCCCTGTGTTCATGTGGGTTTCCTCCAGGTTCACTGGTTTCCTCCCACTTCCTCCAAAACATTCACATATGCAGATTTGCTATGCTAAATTGCCCCTAGATGTGAAGGAGTGTTTGCATGGTGTATTGTAATGGACTGGTGTCCCAGTGATCCCGGGACTGCCTCAGACTCACCTTGACCCTGACTAGGATGAAGTGCCTACCGAAGATAAGTGTATTTAGGTGAGTGTGTGATGAACTGCACAGTTTAGTGATACCCAGTCTACCTCATGACTGCTATGTTAATGAGCTGATAAGTTCAGTCAGGTGAGTGCGATTTTAAAAACAGCAGAGCAGGGGAACTATGGGAAACACTGATCCAGCACACATGTTATCCTCGTGTTAAGTTTAAACATGTGTGCTGGAATAGAAAACACTGTAAGATCTGGACTAAAGGAGCAGGATCTGGAGGGAAACACTGGCTAAGGAAACACGTCCGGTGTTCGGCGCGAGCCAACGAGTCCGAGAGAGAGAGAGAGAAAGAGAGAGAGAGAGAGAGAGGAGCGTGAGAGCGGAAAGAGAGCAGAGCTGCCGCCCGCCACACTGAGAAGCGCGCGCGCACACGGACGACAGAAGCTCTATTTGTTTCGTCCAGCGGACCTTATATTCGTGTTTGAGGAATATACTTTGAATTTGCGTGGGGAATTTTCTGTCTGCTTTAAGACTCTGTGGAGAGAAAACAGGACACGACAGAAGAGAAATAAAGAGCGAGAGAGAGAGAGAGAGGACGCGGCTGGTGTTCAGAGCGAGCGCGCGCGCACGAGATACAGCGGGGAACAGAGAACCTAGAGCATCAATGCATGGAGAGAGCGTGAGTTTAAAATGCGCACCACTCACATTATCCTGCTCTGATTTTGGGGGGGGGAGAACACTTCAGGTATCTTGAACTGCACGTGCGTTTATTTGTAGGCATGCTTTCTTTCACCACACATGCCAGCTTCTCAGCAGGTTCCTGGGTTGAATTACCACCACCTCCCTTATTTCTTAAGTGTTAATTGATTTTATTTTTTATTTATTTATTGGAAAGGGGGGGGATCAATAGAACCATGAACTTCTGTGCTTAAAAAAAAACCTGTTACATGCATTTGCTTGCACAGGCTGAGTGTTGCAAATCTGTTGCATTCAGAATTGCATAAGAGCACATACATGACTCAGAATGGATGCAGCAAGTCTTCAGTGTCAGTCCTGTTGCAAGCATTAGACATGACACATGACAAGAAACTTTAGCCTACCAGATTAAATCTGGATGTATTCTGCAGTATGGAAAGCAGTATGTGATGTGGGACAGGACTTGCTTGTTGTTAAATATGATGGTATTTTGCACCATCTGAGGAAACAAGAGCAGACACGATGTAGGATTAATCCCGGGTGAAGCCGCAGCAGAAATGTGAGTGTGAGGTGCTGTGTTTTAGAGAACCACCATCTACTCATACACAGACACAAGGAACTTGATTATGAGACTATGAGATTGCGTCTGTTTCAGGGATTTTGTAACAAAATCACAATGACGTATGTTTGGGTGCTTATGAGAGACAGATACCCCTGGGAGCGGACTCTGCAGTTCACTCACAGTTTGGTCTCGTTTTATTTTGAGCCGAAGAAGCACAACAAAATTGCCATTGTTGAATGAGAATTAGTGTTTCTGCAAATGCAGCTGGACCCAAATGGACTGGAAAATTGACTGGAAAATCAAACATACACCATTTTTATCGTAGTCAATTAATTGAAATGTGCCTAGTGTCTAACACTTGATTCACTGGAGCTACAAGGCTACTGCAATCATCTAAAATGTATTATTAAGAGGCATAATACACACTCTAAAATTCACCAAACTATTCCTTTAATTTGGCAGTGTCAGAGTTAAATTGAGCGAAAAATTTTCAAGGCTTTATGGTATTGCTGTTGAAGGCTATTAATTTCAACTCAGTTGGCAGACGTGTCTTGTTTTGATGTTAATATCAATCATGTTTAGCATTTTATTATACTATGTTGTGTAGTACTGTGTAGAACCTTTTAAGTGATTAAAGAGCTCTCATGAACATCTATGCAATTTCATTATATATAAGACTCTTGCACTTACTGTATTCCCTTGGCATGGAGGAGTACAGTATGCACATTTATTACGTTTGTATTATTTATATTATTCATTGCAGGGTTTTTGTTGGGGGGGGGGGTTAAAGTAAATAGTTTGGAAAGCTTGTTCTTCAGATAGGTTTATTTTTCTTTCACCACAGTTTTATTACTAGTTTTTAGAATATAGCATGCCATTCTTAATCCGGTCAATAGCTCTGCCCTCTACAAATGGAATCCCACTCAAGTGTCTATGCCGAGGCCTGAATCCAAAACAGAGCAAACACATTGCTGGTGATTAACACTGCTGGAGAGCTCTCTCTCTGTCTCTGTCTGTCTCTCTCTCTATCTCTCTCCTTCTCTCTCTCTCTTTCTCTGTTATTCTCTTCTCTCTTTCACTCTCTCTCTTTCTCTGTTATTCTCTTCTTTTCTCTCTCTCTCTCTCTCTCTCTCTCTCTCTCTCTCTCTCTCTCTCCTAATTCTAATAGGCTTGAGTAGCTGAGGTACGACTCAGAAGTGATCCATGGTCGCTCTGCATTAGAAAGGACTAATCACACACCATGATGCCGCATGTACTATGACACGGGCAAGAAATCTGTCCCAACGGAAATTGAAGCATGACTCATATCCCTGGCAAGGGTTGTGTTCTTTATTATCAACCCCTATCCTCTTTAGAGTAATGATGCATTTACGCCTATATGGTGCATCTGTGAGCCATTTTGGGCTTTTTATTCATTCACAGAACACTTGCTTGCAAAATTATACTCCTGTGTTTTATGGGCTTCTGAGTCATGCTGACGTCTTTTAGGTAGTGAGATAATTAGGTGAGTAACGATGCATTGGTATTACTGTATACCAATTTTTATACTTTTGAAGAAAGCCAAGATTATGAAGCACAATGTGATTCTGCTGATTTAACATGCTAAAGTACAATTACAGATTTGTTTTTAAATTGGCTGAAGATTTTTGATAATTGTGATGTCAGTATTGAGCCAAATAATGGTGATAACTAATTGTGACAGTCATTACCATGTAGTCCTAATGATTATCAAATTACGTTTCTAATGATCAGATTCATTTTAATGGCTTTTCATCGAGTTTCTTTTTAATCAATGAACATTTGTTTCTTCCACCCACATGCATCACCATCTGCTATGTTAATTGTAGCTTTGTGGTATGAATAATAAATGCTGAATTACAAATATGGGGATAAATAGCAAACTTGGCTCAAGTTTTATAAAATTATCACCGGTTTATTTAAATCTGTTGATCAAATCACACGACAAGCCAGTAGGATTTACAATAATTTGAATGAATTATTTTTGTTTTTTTGTTACCTTCACCCAATAGTTATTTGTCTAAAATAACTCCTCAGACATATAATCAAACCTTTGCATTTAATTGTATGGCATTTACTGTCTCATCATAGTGCATTGGATGATTATTTTAACATTCTTTACTTATCACATTCATGGAAATGACTGGAAGCATGTCTCTGGTGTCCTGTAAGACTGTCTGCTGATTGAGGTGTCCAGAATTACTCAACATTTCTCTGCTGCAAACACACAATAACAGAGTCCTGGAGTTACAATTACTCTCATGCTCGGTTGTCATTCATTCAGCAGTGATTGTGTTTTATTTCCACACAGACCAAGAGTTTGACTCAATCAACAGACCACAGGTCGTGACTGTCACTCCAAAACAAAACCAGCAGGAGGCTGTAATCTGAATCACCTATATGTGTGTAAGAAATGGCCCATGAGCACTGTGAATGGCAATCTGGGAAAATATGCCACTCCTTGTGGAATCACATAATGACTGCTCTCAGTAGGTTTCATTATAGCATTCATGAACTCAGTCCTGCAGCTTTTCAATAGTAGCATTACAATTTGCCATATGCTCGAGACTGGGGGTTTATTTTGGTATGATAATACACAATATTAAGGATATTTGAATTAGTTATATGAACTCAATAACTTATTGTGGTAACACTGGTGCCAAATAGGTGTGAACAGTTCTAGCAGAAATAAAAATATTATAGCATATACATGAAAACACCATAAAAATATCTTATATAGGCAACTATATCAACTAATACTTCTTTATTAGATTGTTTTCAAACAAACTTTTCAAGATTTCCTTTTCCAATTCTTTTCTAAGCTTGAAATTGTCTTATTCTATATGCAGATGGTTTATTTCTAAAAGCAAAACAATCTGCCAATAGAGTATAAACAATTTTAAGCTTGAAATTAATATAATGTTTTAAATGTATTGTTTACTTAGTGAAATGCCCACAAATTAATTAATTGGGGTGAAAATGCCCACAAACCATTGTGTGCTAATTAATAAAGACAAGCTTAAGGAAGAAATATAAGCAAAAACTGCATTCTTAAAGTAATTATATTCTGATACTATTGCAAACTGAGATAAAAAGCTAAGCAAAAAAATCATGATTTAAATTATCAATGCTTACAAATGCCTTGTTGTTGGTAAGTGGCATATTGAAGAGCAACTCATTGCATTGGACAGGTATCAAACCTAGCATTTATCATATATTTACCATATAACCCTATTACACGGTGTTGTTTTAAATTTGGTTCATTATGCAAGGAAATCTGCTGTAATATTTTCATTGACTGATATTCAGCCTGTATATAAAGTGCAACATATGAAAATATACTCTGTAGGGTGGCACAGTGGTACAGAGCTTGGGTTACTGTCCATATGTATTTTCTGTGCATGTTCTCCCTGTGTGTGTGCTGGCTTCCTCTGGGTTATCTGGTTTCCTCCTACCTCCCAGAATATGCCAGTAGGTGGCACAGACCGAATGTGTGTACATGGTGTCCTGCAGTGGAGTGACATTCCAGTCTGGGTGTGGCTCCACCACAAAACTGACCAGTACAAAGCAGCTGCTGAAGATGAATGAATGAATGAATGAATGAATATATGGTATATCCTCAAACAGTTCTTTATACTGAGATGTGCATTAGACTAGGTTTCTTTTTTTTCATCTTCTATAGCAACAACATTTGGTCTTTGAATGAAGCAGCACTGTCAGCTAATGTAGGAAGGGGAAGCTTTGTACTTTTCAGCCTGATGTTAAAATAACCAAGGCTCTCACTCCAAAACTTCTGAGCTCCTTTTGATCAGCAGCAGCTAAGGCAAAGCATGCTGCAGGCCTTTTTCAGCAACTTTACACTAGAGGTGATGTCATGATTGAGAGATTGTTAGAGCTTTCTTGAGATACTTTTTACAGTACCCTCCACTAATATTGGCACCCTTGGTAAATATGAGCAAAGAAGGCTGTGGAATTATTATTTTTTTTATTATTATTGTTTAACCTTTTGATCTTTTGTTAAAAAAAAAATATTCACAAAAATACTCTGCTCTCAAGGATATAAAAAAAATTGCAAACGTTGTTAAATATATGTGTGCAACAATTACTGGTACCCCTGTGAATTCATCCATCCACCTTCTATACCACTTATCCTTCAAGGTCACAGGGAACCTGGAGCCTATCCCAGGGAGCATCGGGCACAAGGCGGGGTACACCCTGGACAGGGTGTCAATCCATCGCAGGGCACAATCACATACACATTCACACACCCATTCATACACTATGGACACTTTGGACATGCCAATCAGTCCAAGGAGAGGAAACTGGAGTACCCAGAGGAAACCCCCGCAGCACGGGGAGAACATGCAAACTCTGTACACACAGTGGCAGGAATCGAACCCCCAACCCTGGCGGTGTGAGGCAAACGTGTTAACCACCGTGTGCCCCCTATGAATTCATATGAGAAAAATATATTTGAAGTATATTCCCATTGATATTTTACATTTATAAGTACACCTGGGTGTCTAGAAACAGGAAATTGTTCAACCATGACTTCCTGTTTCACAGGGATATAAATATGAGGTAACACATAGGCCAAATTCCCTT